>VWZD01003126.1:82843-208762 GCA_013396695.1 Sakesphorus luctuosus
CCCGGCGCATCCCGGCCTCGCCTCCGCCGCAGGGCGCTCTTGGCCCCGGCGCTACTTCGCCGCGGGCTCGCCGTGTGCAGGGCCCCGCTGGGCCCCCATCGGCGCAGCTTCTGCGAGAGCCCCCGCTCGCCGCCAGCCATGGACGGGGACAGGGTGGAGATCGACGGCGGGATCATGGAGGGGGTGAGCGCCGGCGGCGGTCGCGGCCGGGGGGGGCGGGAGGTGCCGCAGCATTTGACAAGCGCCGTTTCTCCGAGCAGGGCGGGCAGATCCTGCGGGTGTCCACGGCGCTGAGCTGCCTGCTGGGGCTGCCGCTGCGGGTACGCCGGATCCGCGCCGGGCGGAGCAAGCCCGGCCTCAGGTGAGACCCGCCCCGGCTGCTCTCGGCTGCAGCATTTGTGTTTCATATGTAAGTTACCCAGACACAGGAAACGCTGGCACAGCGAGGCGCTCAGGCAGCTCTTCTGGGGTGCTGCAGCATCTTGGCTCGGCAGGTGTTGCCATCGTTATCCCATTGCATTTCTGTCCAAGCATTTGTCACTTACTGCATCTCATCTGTCTGTCTGGACCCATTCTAATGGAAGATACCAGAATCTTGCATATTCCAGAATGGCCTGAATGCTGCTCCTTTGACTCCTGTTAACTCAGGAGAAGTATTGTAGCAACCAGAGTGAATTTCTGGTCCTTGTCTGATCAGAAAATTGCAATTACAGTGTTTATTAGTTGGTGTTTAGTAGTTCTTTTAATGTAACATGAGTATGTAGTCTACTTGCATCTATCTTTAACTTTTTATTTTCACTCCAAGTCCTCAGCATCTGACTGGATTGGAAATGATTCGAGATCTGTGTGATGGGAAGCTGAATGGTGGAGAAATTGGCTCAACAGAAATAACCTTCACTCCTGGGACAATCAAAGGTGGAACCCATGTGGCAGATACAAAAACAGCAGGGTATGCCTTTGTACACAGCTTCTGGTTACTTTAGAATGATGACAGAATACATTTGATAACTTGAAAATTACCACAAAACACTGGGGCAAAAAGAACATTTATACATGGGTAATGACCCAGAATATGTGCTGCCTGAGTCAGACTTATGAGACCAAAGAACCTGTAGTATAGGCAGGATATGTATGAATAAAGTACATGCAAGTATAATAGTTTTAAAATTATAATTGATATAAAACTTGAACACTTTTCAAGCAAAAACCAGCTAGCTATGTGTTTAAAACCTTAGCTATTATTTTATTGCATTAGTATGTTATATATCAGATCAAATGCATTAAATCAGGTAAATATCTCAAATGCATGAAGTCTGAAATAATCATCATATAAAGTAAATTTTGAGAGGTTACTTACACACATAGTGGTACAGTATGGGATACTGGTCTTTTGGAACAGGGAACATATTCTATCCACAATTCTTTGTGCCTGTGTTTCTTCTGTATTCTTGTGTTGAGACCTTTGTTCTTGGAATCTGTTGCAAAACTGAGGAAAGGGGTTTAGCTGTAGAAGGCCGGTGTGAACAGTTGTTTGGAAACCTAAGCCAGAGCAGGCATAAGTTTAAGTTTCCTTGAAGTTAAGAGAAATACTTTTCTGAGCAGCAATAGCATAAACAACCAAGCTGATACCTTTTACCTAACGCATAAAAGTTTGAGTAAGCCACAATGCAGTGAGAGGGGAATCTTGTACTTAATAGCTTAATATTTTCTATGTCCCTGAATTCTTTCGTGTGGGATGGATGCTGACCAGCTTCTAAGCAATTTTGTACTTTTCTAAATATTTTATTAATTATTAAAATTATATTGCTGCCTAAGCCTTCTCTGCTTTTATCATCTGCTACCTAAACCCACAGTTTTCACAGTCCTATCAACTAAATAAGATACTTTACTGTTATTTCAAACAGGACTATTAAAGACGAAATTACTGTGAAATAAAAACCTTTATTTTTAGGCTTGCTGTGCACATGAAGTTTGAAGTTAGTATTTTTTAAGATTTACAAGTTTATAGATAATACTAAAGATAAAATGCTTATGTAAATGCTCTGGAAAATCATTTGCCTTTGATATGTAATGATTCTATGGAATTCTATGGATTATGACTGTATGACATCTGAGTATCCTATAATTGTTTTAGGAGTGTGTGTCTACTGATGCAGGTAGCAATGCCCTGTGTACTGTTTGCTGCTTCCCCATCAGAGCTTCATTTAAAAGGTGGGACTAATGCTGAGATGGCTCCTCAGATAGACTACACAGTCATGGTAGGGGAAAACTCCTTTGGCTTGGTGCATCTTTTATCAATATGTATTCAATGTAACTGCTGTGCTTCTGTTGCTCTTACTGCAAGTTTATTTGTGATTATGGAATTAGGCATGGGACTATAATGCTATTAGTGTACTGTAAGTGGAGAGCAACCAGTGTTTCCTGGAATTTCCTGAAACAGCAAATAGTGTGTTTGGTTTTAATTACTAAAGAAAATTTCACTTAAAATATATTCTTTACTCTGAAAGTGCTGTGATTTTCTCTTCCTTTTTCCTTAAGGAAATACACACAAAGTGACATTCAGAATGAAATATGAGGAATGACAAATAAGATGTGTGGAGGGGACTGGCTATTGTTTTTTTGATAATGGGACTGAAATTTTTGTCATGAGCTTTTTTTTTTTCTTTAAAGATGCATAAAATAGTGGGAAATTATCAATACAAAATAAATTCTCTCTGTGTTTTTATATGTGTTTGTTTTTCAGGTTTTTAAGCCAATAGTTGAAAAGTTCAATTTCACATTTAATTGTGACATAAAAAGGAGGTGAGTTGTGGAGTCTCATGGCAGAGGAAGGCCTTACTGACCCTGTGTGTGAGCACAGAGGCACACACAGAAGGTGCCCTCAATCAAACTGAGGGATGAATTTATAATACATGAACTAATCTGTGTTAGCTGTCCCTGTGTGTACTGTCACTATATGATGAATGTGATGTGGTTCTTTCCTGTGGGTTTTTCATTGTGGAGCTGACAGCTGCTGTGTGATGTTTCCTGTTGGCCACCCCTGAGGGCAGTGCATGCTGAACAGGCAGCACATCACTGTGCTTGTCCTGAGGTGCCATTTAGGTTGGTGTTTGGGAGTTCGTAGGAGGTACATTACAAAGTAATACTGTTAGAGGATGTAATTCCACTATAAAGGTTTCTAAGACACACAGCAAGAAACTTATTATGTACAGTAATAGAGAACATAAAAATGTCTAATGAAATATATGAGGAGCCTTCTGGCCCTTTTCTTGGTTTCCTTGTGATCTTAGTGTTTAGTTATATCTGTTTCCTAAACAGAGGCTACTATCCTCAGGGAGGCGGTGAAGTCGTGGTGCGGATGTCTCCAGTCAAAGAACTGAGCCCAATCAACTTAACAGAACGTGGCACAGTCACAAAGATATATGGAAGGGCGTTTGTTGCTGGAGCACTGCCTATTAAAGTAAGTACTGATAACAGGTCTGGTAGTATCCAACTTCTTACATAGAATTGCGCATAATCTGCTTAACATTCATCTACTGTTCCAGTATTCTACAGTCTTTCCCATGCAAACTTAGTTAAATGGCTTTGTTAAATGGCTTCAGTTATTCAGGCTGTAAAATAGTAAATTGGACATTTCCAAAATGCATTTATTGCATAGCAATGTATAGGTAAAACAGGAAATGAGAATATTATCCTCAATATCCTTCATATGACCATTCAAAAGTCTTTAGCATGTGTTGTGGGTTATCTTCTATCTGATTATGTATCATTCATATTTGCATGGATTATTTAAATTGGAAATCATGACTCTTGTTCATAGATTTATGGGTAAGCTATGGTGCACTGTAATAGGCAGAGGTCAGAAAACATCAGACTTTTCAACCATAGCTAAGGGTATTAGAACAAGTTAAGGGGAAGTTTAGCTAAAAATAAAATGAGGAATTTTCTCCTTTATACTCTCTTTCTGTCCTGAGTGTGGAATCTCCTAAAGGTTCCTTCTCACACATAGGCTAGGAATTATTAGAGGAAGGAAAAGGACAAACTGATTTACTTTTTGAAGAGCTGTGGGTTGCTGGTCTTGATTTTAAAATCTCTAAACCTATGAGTCTTAGCTATGATTAGATCACAAGAATAGGATAAGCTTCATCTGTCCTCACTTGCCTGTGATTTAAAATTGTTATTGTTTTGTATTATCTCTTATAGAATATGTCCTGTACATAAAAATTGTGAGGTGCTGTTTTTGCAGTTGTTTTTTGGTGGTTTTGTGGATTTTTATAGAATAATGTTTTTATATACTCGGGAGTAAAATCTTTCTCCCTAAGAATGAAGAAAAGTTCTTGAATTTGTATTGATATTGAAATTTCTACATCCATCTCTTTAACAGTTATTCATTAGATTTATGTTGTAGTTACATAATTACTGTTTTTATGTCTTGTTAGCTGGCAAAAGACATGTCATCAGCAGCAGTCAGATGCATCAGAAAAGAAATCAGAGATCTTTATATTAACATTCAGGCTGTTCGAGAACCTGATGATCAAGCTGTTGGGACTGGAAGTGGAATAATGTAAGAGGAGTCCAAACATTCTACTGTAGTCTTGCTGACTACTTGTCTGATAAATAAAGTGTAATGTGAGTAATTCTGTTCCTAATTTTGGTTCTGTTTTTCCTGCTTAGCATTGTTGCAGAGACTTCAACAGGTTGTTTGTTAGCTGGTTCCTCCCTTGGCAAGAGAGGTAAGAATTCCATGAAGTCTTTGCGATTCAACTGAACATACTAAAAACAAATGGGAATCTGAAGTATCATCTGTTTAAAGATCTGATGCTTTGAGTGATGCATTTTTAAAAAGATGTTGTTTACTAATAAAAGACACCAGAAATGAGCAGATTTAAATCAGTACATGGAAATTTACAAAAATTACAAAACTACTAACATTTACTAACATTTTACTACTAAGATTTACTAACTTTTATCTGAATGGAATGTTAAGGATCACTGAGCTGAAAATGTTTCTAGACTTTTAGAACATAGACTTTTTGGTTTACCTGTGAAGTTTTTATTGAACAGTGAATCTAGATTAAAATGAATAGAAGTGGTTTTGCTTTTGAACTATTTGAATCAAATAATTATATGACAAAATGAGGCTACTTTCTTTCCACTACTTAGGAAGTATGAACAATATGTCATCATAAGGTGGGAAGGATTTTTAAAGCAGACATTTGAGGCAAGAGCATGAAAATAAGGTTTAAAAAGTTGATAATTTCTTGATAATTTTTCTTTCTGCCTGTATTTTTAAAATGTTAAATAGTAATTGTTGGCTTCCTAATATCCTGGATTTCTCTGTTAGGAAAGAATTCTGACAAGGTTGGCATTGAAGCAGCTGAGATGCTGCTTAAGAATCTTAAACATGGTGGAACTGTGGATGATTCTCTGCAAGACCAAGTAGGGTTCCTATATGCATAATACACTTGTATGTATTACTTGTAAAGAATATAAATCTGAACAGGGAAAAATGAGATGTTAATTAGAAGTCTTAGAGATCTGTGGTCACAGCATCACTAGGATTAGCAAATTACATACAGTTCTTAGGAACCACAAATGCTCCTGCTTTGCACCACCATCCTCAAATTTTCCCTTCCTATAATTCTTAGAAAGTATGGAAGAAAGAATTTGCTTCTATTTGGCATTACATGTAGTGGTGTGAAAATAGCTCCCTGGTTACATATCAAGGATGATACTGAGTGAAGATATTAGAGAACAGAATGTCCAGGAGGTGCTCTCATTTGTCTGCCTCACTGAATTTCATTTGAGCAGAGAGGCCGCCACTGTCTTCTCTTAGCCTTGATAAGAATCTTGGGCTGGTTTAGATAGGATGATGTTTCCTCTTAGCTGTAAACCCCTGGGCACACATTACTATTATGTAGTATAATAGGAGGTGTTTAGGTCTTGGCCTCATCTGACTCTTTTCAGAGCATGCACGGTACCACTGGTGTGATCAGGAAGTGTTAGAATTAAAGAACCTGTTCCTGAGTTTTTCCTCTCCCTAGAGATAATCTAGTAACCTGGAGTCTGACATAACTTTGGGGAATTTTGGGGCAAGATGATGGGGGAGAGCAAAGTTAAATGTAGTAACAGGAATTCAGGGGCAAACTCCACTGAAGAAAAGTAGTAGCCCTTCAGTAATTTTTACATCTACAGACATTTTGAATTTTTCTTTTATTTTCTTGATCAGTAATTTCCTAGAATCTGAAGAATAACTTAATAATTCCCTTTCCCTCACTTTCAGCTGATCATTTTTATGGCGCTAGCCAAGGGAGTGTCTAGAGTGAAATGTGGACCAGTTACACTTCATACTGAAACAGCAATACACTTTGCAGAGCAGCTCACAAAGGTGAGTACAAAAGTTCAGGGAGTTTTACCTATCAGTTGTCATCCAGTAACTAACTAGGCAACGTACAGTTCATCAGGGACCATTAGCCCAACTTGACCATGAAGGATAAGCATGGATAAAGTAATTGCTACAATATTTACATGGGAGTTTTCCTCTAGAAAGTGAACATACTTTAAAGTTAAATGCTTTTAAAATGGTTAAATACTTTTACCACCTTTATTTAAATGATTGTTTAGTTAAATGGGTCAAAGCTGTAATACAGATAAACACATGGCAATACAAACGATTTGGCATCAGATACTGAATATTTAAACTAATGTGTGTGATAAATTAATTGGTGATATATTTCTAATCCTCTTTTAGGCCAAATTTACTGTGACAAAATCAGAAGAGGAAGATCCCAGTAATGATACTTACATCATTGAGTGCCATGGAATGGGGATGATAAACTCAAACCTATAGGGTTAAAAAAAAAAGGCAGCAAGCTGACAAAGGAAGCACTTAACATACCTCAGTGATATATCACACTACATCTCAATGGATGTATAATGTGTGTGAACAGAAGAAACCTTCTGTCACATCAAAATGATTTAAACAAGGATGATGTCAAGATTTTCCTGGTGTGGTGAGAATCTGTCAAGTGAAAAATGAAAACTTTATTTTTTTTTACTATTAGCAGCAAAATGAGTAGCAACAGGACAGCAAATAGAATATATTGTATGTATGTGAGAGCTTGAGTTAGGAGCTTTGAAAATTCAGCTTCACAAAAGAAGACAATTTTAGTTTTGAAAACCTACTGTCTGTATTTCTTTCCCTTTTGAAAATTGTTTTTTCTCTGCAAGCCTTAATGTTATGAGGTATGTGGAATGAAGTGCACCAAATCTGTATTGCTGTTCTTCCTTAGCCATTTTGCTTAAATTGTGTGTGAGGAAATAATAAAGCAATATCCCCCTATAAAAGGTTGGTATTTTTTTGTGCTGTTATCTCTCAGGAGGGTGTGCTAGGGGAAGATGAGTACAAAATAATTTTTCAGCTGCATAATTTCTTTCTCTTTCTCTTGCTACAGAAAAAAGACAATGAATAAAATAATCTTCCTTTAAATCTTCTTTTTTAATCTGTTTTAAAAAACCCTCTTAGGCAAGCTAAAACAACCTACCCAGACATCAGGCCTTAACTTCATGGTCTGATTATATTTTCTAGCTAGTTTTTCTTGTTATCATAGTGACTGAGTCTACATTTTCAGTGAGGTGGTGGTTTGTTCGTTTTAAGGGGAGTACTTAATTTCAGATGAGATTAGGGTGCTGTTGAACACACATATGTAGAGACTTGTGTATGGACACGGAGCACTGCTTGTACACACAGGTATTTGGGCAAATAAAATCCAGTTGTGTTATTTCCCACCTGTGGATAAAGTAAGGAAGACCTTCTGCCAGCTTGGCCTTGATCATGCTACAAAAACTTTTTCTGAAATAGAAGGAAGGTAAAAGGAGAAATAGGGTATAATTTGTTTTGTATATGAAGACGTGAATCAGAGTTGGAATCACTTAACCAAAACTGTATAAATGTACTCTGGAAGCTTGAATTGATTTCCAGGTTTCCACAGCACAGGCTGAAGCCTTTGCTCAAAGATCTTTTTTTCCTCAGTTGTGACTATTGAATGTAACAGCTAAAGATGTAACTTGAAGTATCACTTTCATACTGATTAAGATAATTGCATTACTGGACACTTCCAACACAAAGAAAAACCTTTGCTAATATCCAAAAGCATTCACCAGCTATCTTCTTAACAGTTACCTTCCTTCTTAGGATTTTTCCCACATCTTCATCCAAAAATTAGTGGAAAAGACTGCTATTAGTTTCTGACTAATTATTGTTCTCTAGTACTGGAAATAGTCTGAAGGGGGCAACAAACACCTGCTGAAGTGTATTTGTGACAGTCACTGCTGTTAAAGAGCACCTCGGAGTTACCAGTCTGTGCTGCTAATGATTGTCAGTGTTTTCTTTCACAAGAGTTCTGAATGTATTTTTCAAAAAAACTTGAAAGAAAGCCCCAGAAGAGTTGCTGTGTGTGCTTAAGAAAACAAACTCTCCTAAACCACGTTTGAATGGATCTTTACCTGTTTCCAGAATTCAATACATGAGCATACTCAACTAATTCAACTTCTGATGAGAGATTCCTGCTGAGGAGCTGGCTGGGTGTAACTTCATTAAACTTCCTGATCAAGGTACCACTAACTTAGGAGTTGTACTGTTATTTAAAGTTAGCCAACGTTGTGTACTTCTTTATAAATTGCAACCCAGAACTAGTGCCTTCCCTTTAGATTTTAAAATCTCTAGTGAGTGCTTTGCACACTTGCCCTTCTTGCCCTGTAATCACTCGTTCACTTTAGAAATCAAGTAAGAATGACCCACTCTCCCAACAGATTCTTCATGGACTGTAAGCATACTTAGATATTAATGCCTAGACGGTTTAAAGACTAAATAAGTCAGCATAACTAGCTCCTGTTATGTTAAGAAAACCTTATTAATAACAGCACAACTAAATTAAATATTTTACATTTAGGCAGTCCCTCATATTTTTGTGCACATAGACATACTGCATTATGCATGAAAAGTAGGATAAGCTTGAGCATGATTTTATATCTGGTCTCAAAAGCCTGACTGGAGTGCCTTTTCATAGCTTTTCTTTGCTTCTGGAAAACTCTGCCAGTGTGCACATCTGAGATGTCTACAGAGCCACAAACATTTTTTCCTAAATTCACAAATGTGCATCTTGGAACAACTGCAGCCAAGAAGAACTAGTGAAAGTTTGAGAGAATTATCTCACATTGCTAGCTTTACCCAACACTTCTTGAAGACAGGTCTATCTAACTAAAAGTGTTGTTTGGGAAGAATTTTAAAATATGCAGATTTTGTTTATAAGGAAAATTTTAAAAAATAAATTAAAAAAATCACATAACAAGATCCAATTGAACAAAAAAGTCCCATTGAACCACTGAAGTGCAATTTCTGTGTTCCAAACAGACATAGGAAAGCATGTACATGTTCAGCCAACACATTTAACAAAGATTAACAAAACCCAGGTTACCTCCTCTTTGTAAATGTACAATAAATAGCAGCTCAGTAATCCTGACAACTATTGCTGCACCTCCCTGTGCTCCATAAGCCTGTTAAAAGAGGTCATTAGTGACTGGCAGTCCTTGGGAGCTTCCTTGCAGTTCAGATGTCCAGCCCTCCCTCCCTATGGCCTGACCTCAGGCCGCTCCCAGGCAAGAGAGGATGGACAGCCTGTCCCTGCTCCCCCTGGGCACTGGGAGTGCCCCCAGGCAGGGGCCAGGCTGGACACTGTCCCTGCTCCCCCTGGGCACTGAGAGTGGCCCCAGGCAGGGGACAGGCTGGACACTGTCCCTGCTCCCCCTGGGCACTAAGAGTGGCCCCAGGCAGGGGACAGGCTGGACTGGGCAGGCTGGACTGTCCCTGCTCCCCCTGGGCACTGAGAGCGCAGCTCTCCGAGACCATCCCTGCAGCCCTTCCCGGGTTGGAGGAACCTGGAGCTGATCTAATCAGGCTTTACATGCTGCCTTCTCCTTCAGGGTTAGAAAAATCTCTAGATGGGAGTAATTCACAACAGATTTTATTCATCAGTAGGACTAAATTCCCCAAATAATTTTTACTTCCTGCTGTACACATAAACACACACAAATTTCATTAGCCAGGCCTAATTAACATCCTGCCACCTCATGGTGACCTCTTAGGAGGAATTTTATCATAATTCCTCTTCTTTTTCTATGTACAGTAATTAAATACTCTTCATTACATATATACTTGAACAATTTTTAACTGAGGTAATAAAAATTATAAAATTACTTTGGGACTACTACTATCATTCATATTCTACCAGGTTCCTACTTTTCCTTTTCAATGGGGTTCCACATCATAGAACTTAAATCCTCCAGGTTTACATTTACTTTCAATTCACTTAAGTTTTAAATCTACAAGTCAAAACATGAGCTGCAGATCTTGTTACATCACACTCCTACATTGCACATGCTGTATGTATTAAGCTTAAATTTTACAGCGTAATTAATTCTTAATGCAATGTGTGCAAATTAGTTGTTGGTAGTCAGTGGTGTATTTTTCTCTTGTTTTTTTAAACATCCTGCCCTTTGTGAATATTAACTAATAATTACAGTGCCTTACTTGCAGCTTTTCAGCTTTCCTTTGTATCAATTTACAATCATAATTTTTAACGATAAGGTTGGATTTAGTCACTTGTGGGAATGTATTAACCTTTTGTTCAGGAAGAGATGAGACATTGCTTGCACCTGCTCTACAAATATGCACTGGGTTTTCTTATGCAAATTGTGCACATTTGAATCTTACATAAAAACTTCAGTGTGGGTGTTTAGATACAACTAAGATGCTTGCATGTAATGCTGCTCAAACAAGTAGTGGCAATGACTCACAAGTTCTATGTACCAAGGAAATGGGATTAATCCTCTCAAAGTGTGTCTCTAGTGCACTTCCATGAGAGGGAATTGTGTTTGGATGAATGCAATGATTAGAGAAGGGCACTGCACCAAGATATATGGGGACTGAAGTCACAAGACAAATAATTATATGCAGCCAGTTACAAAAAGTTCTGCAGGAAATGCTGAAGTCTGGTGCTGACTGAACTTTGTTACTCTCAAAAAGGGTATTTTTGAACCTTTTCTCCTCTCATGCCCTTAGATCAGCTGGTGATTGTTCCTCTTCTAAGTCCATGTGTCTCATTCTCGTCACTAAAATGTGAGGAGAATGTTTACTATTTTCTATTTTTATTTACTATTTTACTATTTTCTAGGCCATGTTGAGAACACTGCATCCAGTTTTGGGTCCCTCCATACAAGACTGACACCAGTGGTGCAGTTGGCCTGTGCCTGGAGCCCTGTGAGGAGAGGCTGAGGCGAGGGGGCTCTCTCTGCTTGGGGAGAGGATGGATTTGGGCACTGCCAGGAACTACCAGTGCCTGCACAGATGTTATGGAGGAGATGGAGTCAGGCCCATGGTGTATTGCAGAGGGCAAGAAACGGAAACGAGATGCTCAGGCTGACCAAAGCCCTGACCAACCCTAGTCTGAGCTCACTGCTGATCCTGCATAGTGCAGGAGTTTGGACCAGAGCTCTCCTGTAGTCCCTTCCCACCTCAATTACCCTGTGATTCCAAAATTCCTTTCTGGCAACTAATGATCATCCAAACATAGCACAGAAGAATTCTCTAAAATATTCCAGCACAGGTGATCTATAACCAGCAATGTTGAAATCAGCCATAGGTTACAGAAAATACTACACTGAATAATGGTGCATATAGGGAAGAAATGCCAAATTAAATTCTTTTCAGTTGGAACAAGGAAGAAGGGTTTTTTTAGAATTAGAGCTGCATCTTCTTGAATTCAAAACAAGGGACTGCAAATACAGATATCAAACTTGTTGGTGATTGGAGAGAATAGGAGGTAATATCAGTATTTAAAAATCAAGTAAGATAGGTCAACTGGAAACTGCTTCCCGAATATTTGACTCCAGAAAAGTCTGTAAAGACTGAGTAAAACAAGTGAGAACACAGTCCTTTGTAAACTTAGACAGAACCAGAATTTTTCTTTTAATCCCAGATTTACAAGTGCATTGAAGACCAAAGTTCAAGGCTTAGGAAGCCTACTGATAAGTGCACTTAAAAGCTGAAGCTCTTATGGACTACAGATATGCAGAAGCTCACACTACAAGCTGTGTGACCGAGTTTTTGTCCCACTCGACTGTCTCTTGGGTGTTTCAGAGTCTCTCCTCTTCCTAGGAAGCTTTCTGCCCAATGCTTTCCAAATGCAAAGCATTTGGGGTCCCATAATGGTAGGATATCTGCTAGAACAAGGAACTCAGATTTGAAATTCACACTTTCAGATAATAACTGATTCTTTTTCTTCACAAGCAAGTGCTTTAGGATTAAATTTTAGACAAATTTTCTGCCAGACCATACTAGTTTTTACATATCCATAAAAAGAACAAATATTGGCTCAGAAAACATCTAGAATTATTTTTCTTTCTCTCCTTCCAAAGATATTTGTCTAGCCACTTAAGGCTTTCATTACCAGATAAATTATTCCTGTATAAAAAGTTTGTGAAAGGGTTTAATGATTTTTCCACATCGAAATCTCTCTATAAACAAAATTTTACATGCACTGCACTATTCTAGCTTATACAACTCTAGCTGAACTGAAGATTATACAATTCTTGTAACCCACAAATACACAAGTAGATTATATGTTTTCTCAGCTATTAATGTTTGTAGCATCAGAACAAAGTCGGGCTTGTGTTAATTCTTTCATATACTGGTATTACATTCCACTAAAAAAAGTGATGAATAAAGCATCCACTTTTTAGCAGAATGGGGTCTTACACAAAATACCTGCAGGCTGAGACAAATTCCAGTATACTGTGTTTTAGAAACAGCAGTCTAAACCTCATTGCACTATAAAGGCAAACATTTGCTTTTAATATGTAAATTCCCAGAGTCATAGTTTCATTTGTGTAACTGAAGACAGAATTTGGGCTATGAGCATAAATCAAAAAGATTATCAGATTCTCTCATTTGGCAAAGAAAGGAGGGAAGAGAGAGCAGTGAGTCTAAACATCATTTCCATCACATTTGTTCTACCGTCTCTCCAAACTCAATCACAGATAACAAGGATTTTGAATTCTACTTTTTGGTCATGGCTTGCTAAGGAGTACTTGACAGCAAATGTATTATGCTCACTCACCTTTCAGCTATATGCAAATTTGTCAATTATATTGCTTTTTACAAAAGTTAGTCTTTTCTTCCCTTGCTCCCCTTCCCAAAATTCCTTAGATCTTTGCTAGATCTTCCTATCAAGGATAGGTAAAAAGTTAGGTCCTCTATCAGCAACATTTCAAGATATGAGCATAAAGAGTCTCAGTTCACAGCAATTAAATTCACAGAATATCCAAGTTAAAGTTGTTGCTCTGAAGCAGCACTGCAAAGCACTGGCCTCAAATGAACAGGGAATATCAGCATGTGCTGACAATCTTACATAGCTACACTGGACTCATCATCAGAAATGAGGATAAGCACATGGCCCCTTATGTTTAAGTGATTTGGTGGTGCTGTATAAATATCTCTTATCAGAACAAGATTGCCAGCATTCTCTGCTGTGTGGGAGAGTTCATTTTCATAACCAAATTATCAGATGTAAAACTGTAAAGGAAGACTCTATGAGTTAAGCTGAGCTTTATGAAGTCAAAACAGGACTTAAAATGGATTACATTCCATAAAGACCAATGAATCTTGAGCCTTCTATCCATTCAAACCTGTTATCTCCTCATTGCTCCCCACATCATAGATGCGTGCTTTGAACTTCAGCTCCTCAGCTCTACCAGTGATTTTGCAGTACACTACTGAGTTCTCAGTTGAAACGTTCTTAATAGTACCACTACTGGGTTTTTTTTCCTCTTTCCATTCCAAAATGTAGGAGTCTCTGGTCTCAAAAGCCTCTGAAAATAACTCTTAATTCTGTATTTTTTTTCTTTATCTGTTTTTCAGTGCTAAAAAGGGAATTATTTAAAAACCAAAAAGATCCCCAAACCAACCAACCAAAAAAACAACAACAAAAAAAGTCTGTCTAAGCTGTTAATTTTGCTGGAGGGCAAATAAAAGACCTGCACAGCTATTTGATGAAAACATTCAAATGTGCTGAATTCCTTCATCTTATTAATTACAACTGGAACAAAGTTTTCAAACTTGGTAGACTGCTGGAGAAAAGCTTTAGAAACACCTAACTGGTTTAGAAGTTTCTGTCTTTCAACAGGTCAGGGCCTGCTCCCAGGTAAAGCTGAGAATGCTTAGATACCTGTATGAAGTCTTGATTCCAGAAGTGCCTACTTGTGCTCCCACTGAAGTTTACAATTGTTGCAGCGTGCTCAGCTCCTCTGAAACTCAGGACATATTTAAGATTTCCTTGCTTCTCATTTTCTTAGTAAGTTGTAAAATCTGCACAGCTGAAGAGAGATTTGATGAGTAGCAATGAAATAGACTGTGCAGAAGGGGTTAATACAGTCCAAAAGCCATATACTAAGTAAAAATGCTTTATATATTAACTCTTTGTGCTTGCTGAAAGAAATTAAGGTAACTGAACCAATGATAGCCACCATCACAGACAAGAGGTCAATGTGATGATGAACTAACTTACTTTTAACATACTTTGGTCAGTCAGCACAAAAAGTTTTGAAACAGTACTTTTAGAAAGATTTGTTTGCTTCCGTCTTATAGGATGGTGACCTCCAGAACAAGATTTATGTTCTCTGACTGCAAGCCAGATTCCTGTATCCTGTTTATTTTTAACATGTGCTCTGTAAAATAAGCACAATTCAAATGCATTGTCACTCAAATAAGAGTCAAACCCAAGCCCACATTTAGACAGAAGGTAGGTGTTTTATCCAATGATTATTTAATGATCCTGAAACAGAACCAAAGAAATCTTATTTCACATGACCACCCCAGCCACTCTGGTTATCATGCAGGAAAAAAGGAAAGCCTCTTTCCCACAACAAATTGGACAGATATTGATTACTGCAATTTGGAAGGAAAGCTATTTAAATCCTTTCTGCCAGAGGAAGAAGTTAAAGCTGGATCTTTTACTTCCTGGGATATGCTTTAATTCATATTTTGTGGAAAGGAAACCCTACCACCTCCCATCCTGATTGTGAAACGACTCTTGTGGCCTTCTGATGAAAAAGCTGTTGGTGTCTCACACTGCAAGATCACAAGCAGATGGACTGATATTCCTGCAGAAGGAACTGGATTTCAAACATACCCACACACTGTTTAGGTCTCAGCAGCAACCACCAAGAATTCATATGGTTCCCTACTCTACTGTTCATGGGATGCCCAGTGAGCCTGGGGGCACAAACTGAGGCTCCCACCATCCAGGAATTTGAATCCCAGAGCCAGCTGCCACAATCTAACCATTTTCCTTAGAATTTCTTCTCCCACACACTTCTGCATGAAATTCAATTTTCCAGTAAATAATTTCCTCACCCTCTCTCCAATTTTACTGTTTCCAGGAGCCACTACTCCCCTGGACAAGTCAGCAATATGGATAAAAGAAATAAGGTCAAAATTCAACTGAAGAAAATAAGAAAATCTCAGCAAAAAGTGCACATTTTTCCATAGGATCTCATGACATATTACAAAAATCTGTGATACTTAGCAAGGTTAAATTACCCTATTGATCTAAGCCTCTCTTTTGCTTTCTTTCTCATTTTCTCTCCCTAGTCAAAATTCATTCTCTTTGTATCACTGGCAGTAACGTGAATTTGTGCAGAAGTGAGCAATGCCTGCTGCAGACTATCAGCATCTCCATCTTGCAGACTCAGTTGCAGTTGAGCCAAGTACTTCTGACAAACAGAATCAAACTTTTTTCAAAATTGCCTCTTTTACTTTTTTTATTTTTTCAAATTTCCTTTTCTGGTTCTATTTTTATTTTCTATGTTCCGCTTTCAAGTTAATTTCTTTCCTGCTTTGTGCATTTCCTCACCCTCTCTCCAGCTTTACATTTCCCTTTCCCCTCTCTCTCCTCTCATTCACATTTACTTAGACAAGTATTACAGTACCACAGTATTGATAAGCTCCAGAATTAGAAGTATAGTCTGGCTCCAGCTAACCTTGATCCTTGCAAAAACCGTTTTGCTTCCTGAAAACTACAACAACTGGAGATGCAGAAAGCATCCAAGGACGTGTGTGTGGGCCACTCCTGCAGTGCACACGGACAGATTGTTCCCATGAGAGCAGCACCAGCCTCTGCCTGCAGACACAGCTGCACAAACGGTGCCTCATGAGAGCTTATGGAATAGAAGGAATACTGAAATATGGGATTCACTTGATTTCAGCATGAATTGAGGAGAGACACATCCTCCTACTGAGTTTTGCTGGATATTTTGCATTCAAAATTTCACTTAAACCACATGAAACTGAAGTAAATTAAACTTATGTATATAACGCTGCAGCTGAGGCTGAGCTTATGGTCAAGTTCCTGGAGCCATCTGCACCCACAGAGCCTGGAGAGACAGACTTGCATGGGAACCTGGCTGTCCCCATGCCTGAGTCACTCCTCCTGGCAAGTCCTTGGCTCAAACATCTTAGACAAAGTGAGATTTAATGTGTAGGCAGCATGGATTCTCTGGGGGAGTTCTGGCTCATGTTGGCTAAAAAATAAAGTCAGTCAAATTCCATTCTAGCAAAAATGGATCCCCATTGTATACATGAGATTTGTGAGGGCTTGCAATTACCTTCCAGTCCTTAGCAAAATATCAAGGTACTGGCCCAGAGACAACAGACGTCTTTGAAAGAAGGATATTTTTTCTTTTAGCACTCCTTGTTTAGGTGACAGAGTAATGTTCAGAGTATGCCTAAGATTGCATCCAAACTGCTGTAAAGCTGCGATGGATATTTCACTAAATAACTTGCATGAGATTCCTGAGGTTTCTCAAGTTCTTCCAGGAAAAGAACAGGACTGGGTTTTCTCACATAAATGAGACTGACCTTCAATTAAGCCAAGATATGCAACAGCCACAAAAAGCCCAGAAATAAAACAGATTAAAGATACTTGTTTTTAGAATAGTCTCTTTCTCAACATTTTACTCCTACATGTGCTTTATCTACCCTGCACTCAAACTAACACCATATGAGGAAGAGCACTTTTCTGTCCCAGGAGAAGTAACAAACAGAGCCAAACTTACTCTGGCACAGCTTTAAAACCGCATGCAAATAGAGACACTTCCCCCCCCTTTAGTCGCAGAAGGGAATAGTAGTGTTGATGGTGGTGACAAACATCCAAATTTAGGTCAGGGGGTTAAATAGCTGCAAGGATGGCTGGCAGATCACACTGTAGTTATGCTCCTCTGAAAAGGCACTACTGTTGGTTGAAATGAATTTTGATGTTACATGGATATGTGTATAAACCAGCTGACTACCACAGAAAAATTATTTCCTAAGCAATTTCTTTATGAGAAGAGAGTAGGAAGACAAACAGCAGATAATTGTACATTTATGTTCTTGACTCATGGATTTTGACACAAATTTTGGGGGGTTTTGGCAGGTTTTTTTGCTGTTGTTTTTGAGCAAGTGGGTGATAATACAAGACAACAAGAACAGAATGTGTTCTTAACCAACTGGCTGTTCCAAAACAATGCTGGGAAGTTGCTGACATACCAGTGTATCACTTGTACAGCAAAACTGCTGAAAGCAGCTCAGAGCCCACATTCATCTACTGTGTTGGAGCTGCTCACTCAGTTCCTTAGGCAGAATATCTGGATCCAGACTGCAGGCTTTCTCCAGGGGCAGTGAACACTGACCCATCACAGTGCAGCTCACAGCCCTGGGTTTGTCCTGCGGACCAGCTGTCCCATTGTTTCAACCAGCTTGATTCTTGGTTAATGCAGTTGCTGAGGTGGAAGATGCTGAAGAGATGTTACCCCAGTAACACAGGGAAACACACACTGGAGTTCATGGCTGCCCCTGGGGTGTGACTCATGTGGTCATAAAACAGGTAATCCTGAACAGATGTACAAGTGAGAACCTTCACACAGGAAAGGAGCAGAAGATGTGTTTTCCATAATTAATACTGAACAAGAAATGAAAACTTCTCTTTTACTCAATGTTTATTCAATAAAAACAGAACATGCTGACCTTGCCCTACTTCAAAACTTCTTAGAATTTTTCATAGCAAGTAAATCTATATTTTCATAGGCTTCAGATTATATTGGTGATTTGTGGATGGCTGATCCTAAATGCCATTTGCAATAACCTGAAAAGGAAAGGGATATGACTGCAAAGCACCGCAGGGTGATGGTAGGAGAGATACAGTCCATCATCACATCTTCCTTTGCAAGGGGTGAATTCTGCATCCTTTGTAATCTCTGGCAAGTCTCATTTATCACTACAGTACAGGTCTTTGCATTTAAAAGAATGTCAAGGCAACCTTAAAGTCTTCCTGGGAAAAAAAGATTTACTTGAATATGCTTTTCAATCAAGGATACTCTAAAGGAAGTCCTAAATGCGATTATTAAATACAATGCAAATGTTCAGGGAAATGGAAGATGTTTTTCACTCAACTTAGTTGAAAAATCCAGGTCAGGCTTTACAAATATCAAAGACTTCCAGATAAAATCCAACTGCTTTCCACTTCCTACAGGAAATTTTTGCTGTGCGACATGCTGAACAATGACCATTTTGATGAAGTTATTAATAAGTAGGCAATTAAAAACCACTCTTCTAAGCCCAGTAAAAGTCTCTGCTGAATGCGTATCTATGGTTAAAAAAAAGGTCATCTTGCAGGAGTAACTTGTCTCTCAGACACTTTTAATTGATGCAAGAGTGGAAGAGGTGGCTCTGTCACCATGCTGATGATCACCACCTCTAGCTTGGCTGCAATAGCCTAAATATGTGTAAGACCCTACAGCAACTTGGATTCGGGACCTGATAAATTCAAAAATTAACCCAGCATCAAAGAAAGGGAGGAGTGGATGAGAAATTAGTTCTCTGTAAGGAGCAGACTCTCTTTTTGGCTAACTGTAGGTGATTGGGATTGGAAACTATGATGTATCTTCTTTTGCTATCAGCCAGACCCTGCCAGTTCAAGACAGCAATATCCCAAAAATGTTATAACCTGCAAGGTGTGAGATGCAGAATAATCCAGGAAACATTATAACTGCTTTAAGGTAAGTAATTGATGGAACTTCATTTGGAATAGAATGGAAAATACCAGACTGACCACTGTTTATGAAATGTGACATTGTGCCAGTTTTGGAGAGGGTGACACAGATTATTCAGAAACAAGGGGGAGAAAAGAAGAAATACTTTAAACTACCCAAGGAAAGAATTTTTACAAAGTGTCTAATTAAACTATGCAATTCTTTTCCACAGGAAGTAATTTGTAACAGCACTTTAAAAGGAGTCATGAAATGACTGGACTTTTAGATTTATGCCTAATGCCACTGATTTGGAAGACAGAGTCTTATGCCTGCAGGCTTACAGTTAAGCAATCCATATCAGAGAGCAAAAAAAAAAAAAAAAAACCAAAAAACAAAACAAAACCAAAACCCCCTTATTACTGTAGAAGCAGCTAAGGTCCTAAATCTGTCTTCAGGGGTGTTTCTTGCATCTTACTGTGGCACTTTGGTTCTTGTTTATTGCCAAAGACCAGTGTAATGAACTGTTTGAATATTTTTCATTTGATCTTGCATGGGAATTACTTTGCTCCTTATAAAAGCAACAGTATCTCGTGGAAGCCTCTGCATGCAGAGTTACAGAAAAATTTAGGCAAGGATGATCACAGGAGATCATGTGCAGTGTCCACTCAAAGCAAGGTGAACTTTACAGCTGGATGAGATTGATCACGGTCTTTCCCAGCAGAATTGCAAAGAATCTCAAGAGTAGAGGTTCTACAGCTGCTGAATGACCTGTTTAGACTGCTGAACCATCCTCACCATGTATTTGTCCCTAACATACAATGAGAACTTCCCTTAGCACATGTTTTGTCCTGATCCCCTCGTCTTTTTACTGTTCACTTCTGAGAAGGGACTGACTCTGTGTTCTCTCTAACCCCTGATAAGAGGAGAGATATTGAAAGGATACAATCAGCCCAGAAATACACTTTTTCCTTCTAAGATGCATTTTTTTACCTAGCAACAGTATTTAGACGTACCTGCAGATTACAATCTTCAAACTGCAAAACAGATTGAATGGGATGGAAAAGTAGGCCTACGTTAGCCACCAAATTTCTCACGCTTTGGGTTTTAGACCTGCCATTGGTGTATTTTCCAAAAAGCCATGCTTATAATTCAATCTAATTGTGACCTCTTGAAAGTTAGGAAATCAAATTAACAAGAATTAAAATGACCAAGCATATGAAATGAAACTTATGGTGCTTCTTAGTGCAACTTGTGTTTGGGGCATGATCTCAGGGTGGCCCAGAAGGCACAGTGTCCTATATTCCTTTATCTGGACTGCAGACTTCTGTCTCTTGCCGTCCTGAGGATGGCTCTTTTAAGACATTCAGAAAACATGCTTTCAAGATGTCTGTTCTTGACAGTTCAACTGCAGGAAAGATAACTGAAAAGAGGTATTCATCTTTTAAGTACAGGCAGGGATGTTAATCTTGTGGTTCAGAACTGACAGTTTTTCTTTTCAAGTGTCATAGACTTGAGCTCTGATTACACACTCTTCAGAGGCTCCAACAAAAGAAGCTCTTGCTTCATCTGTGCTTCATGCTGTTGGTCTATTGTTTCACACATTCATTTTGATAAATCATACAAAATTCTACCTTGAGATTAAGTTTTTGTCATTAACAGAGGTAACAATACCTCTGTAAACAATCTTTTATAAAATTCTATGAGATTTTAAAAATGTCCTACCAATTCAGTAAGATTCCCAATATTTTTCTTTCATCTGTCTTGTATTTTCTACCACATTTTATTAGTACTCTTATTTTACAGTCTGGGATATTTAACAATGTATCAGCAATTCTTTAACACTCTATGGTCCATATCTCTGCATACCAAAAATTTTAGACTCTCTTATAATCCAAGGAACCTACACCACAAAATTTCCCAGGTTTTTTTCTGAAAATCATTGTGAAGGCTTTCATTTTGTTTGCAATAAGCAAGAGAAGGTGTGGTGTCTGGTCCTGCTCCTGCCCGCCTTGCACCTGTCACAGCCAACCCCTGCTTCTTTGTAATTGAATGTTAAATATCTAAGTGAGAGTTATTCAAATGTGAAAGTATTTAATTGCACACTCATACTTCATTAAATACAGTTACTGGCAATATAAATTGTATGCAGAATTACACCTCAATAGGTTTTGAACATTCAGCCCTCCAGCTCCAGCATGTGGGATCCCTGCCAATCCCCTCCCTCCTGCTGTTGACAGCTTGTGGCAGTCCTGTGCAGAGTCCTTCACACGACACTCTCTTGTGTCCCAGCCATTATCTAGAAATCTGGAGAGCTCAGTGCTGAAAGATGGCTCAAACTTTCTCCCACTTTCTTCCATTTTGAAAAGAACACAAGCCAAAACAGTGTAAGTCAGAAACTTCCAAAGCTCCCAAACATACCACCACAAGAACTCCAACTCAGCAAAGCAACTTCACTCCTTGCAAACAAGGGTGGTGTGCATGATATGAATTTACAACATTTCAAGCAACAAAGCAAACAGAAAACAAATCCATTGCAAGCTACTAAATGCAGTGAAGCAAACTCTGACTCAAAAGACTTAGCTTCAAAACTGTTAAGGGTTGGGAGAGCATTTAGTGAATATATTACAATATTTGTTGCTTTTACAGTATTTTTTGGGTATTAACTTCTACCTGCTGGTTAAAGCAATTGGCTTCACTTAGTGTGGTCATTCTTATGCTCTACATAATAGCAAACAGAATTTCCCTTTCACTGAATCTTTTTATAATTATCTTCTTATCTACTTACCTTGGCCTTGTTCCAAAATTATGTATTTGCACCCCTCAAAGACTAGAGAAACCTCCTGGATGACTCAGTATTAATCGCACAGGGTATTTAACTTCTCTTCCCAATTCCATCAAGCCCAAGGTTAAACAGGTGCCTTGATCACAACTCACACCTACTCACCTGCCTCTCATCTCAGCAGCAAGAGGACTTTGCTAACAAAAACCACCGCAGCTTTAGGAGGGAGATTTTCATGTCTGAAGAAGTGCAAATCTTGGAGGTTTATACATCATCATTCTAGTGAATTAATGGTGAGATACACACAGGAAAGAAAACAGAAATAATCATCCATGCAGACTGCTGGCAAAGCGTGCTCTTCAAACGCTTGCTATCACAGGGGTTTGCTACAAAACAGGGAACAAGACAAAGAAGAATTAAGTCCTGACAACAAGTTTATAGATACAATAAAATAAACAGGATATTTCAATATATTTATATTTTGAATATGGAATTTTCAACCTAAAAATTTATCTTTAGGTGTAGAAATACATTCTCCTTCTTTTCTATACGTTTCTTTATCTCCTTCTATAAATAAACCACTTTTTTGGCTCTCAAAGCAAGTAGACCCTGATTCTGCCATGTTCTTGCATTTTACTTCACCTCAGATGGCTTGGGAAGAGTGACTTATGCCAACATTATCACAATTTCTCAAAAGAAGTGATCTTGTGTAATCAATACAAACAAAATGTTATCTGCTCCATCCCTGCTCTGTTACCAGCACCAAGGCCATTGTGACCACCAACTAGAACAAAAGCCTCAACAACAATATGGCACTGGAACTGTATTTTGTTTGTGAAAAGGAATTTGTCTTTCCTCTTTCCCAGAGCTTATCTATAAAACCTAAATTATCTCCCTAAAGTGTTTATTTCTGTACACTTTTCAGATAAGAGTGCCTGAATGTTTATTCAACAGTGAAGAATCATTCTCTCCTGCCTCACTCCACTGTTCTGATGCTCGGATATAAATGGAAGGGCAAAATGTTCCTGAATTTCAGTTGAATGAGGAATCACCAGAAACAACAGTAGATATGTTTTCAGTGTCATTTTAAAAACTGAAGGCAGTTGAGCTTTAACTCTATTTTATATGTATTCCTGATATTGTAACAAGCAAATGAATGACTATTTATGGTAAGATTTTGTTGCTTAGGCCCATTAGATGAAGACCAAGTTTCAGTGCCAGTAAATAGCCCAACCCCATTTTCTCAAGTTCTCCATTCAGCTGCATTTTGCAGTAGCGTGAAGGACCTAGCGGAGTTTTCTTTCATCCACACCAAGTGCATGGGAATGTAAAAAGCCAGTTTAATCTATCAGGTTTGACTAGAAAAGGGGCCCTGTGGCTAAACTGGTAGCAGTGTCTCAAAGTTACAACACTGTTAAAAATGATAGTCTCCATCACAGTGAGTCTCTGAGCCCTCAATAACTATGAAAGAACAACATAAGATACAACAGTCTGAAATATGTGGGAGTGCTCAAGACATGAGATCTGTTTTGAGAACATGAATTCATTCAACATCAATGGCACCATTTCCCTCAGCTGCTGAGAGCAAATGTCGCATATCTGCCTCTCATTCTAAAGAAAGGTAAAATATTTAAGAGAAAAAAGCAGCACCATTAGGTCACAACATTCTGGGGTTTACAATTATGCACAGCAAAGAGGATTAATATCAAGTCATTTTGCTTTCCTTATATGCTCCTTCCTGGCTCTTCTAACACACACAGACATAGTTTTTATTATTGCAATAAAAAAAGGATCATTGTTGCCCTACTTCAAGTCACATAAGCACAGAGCCTCAGACCCTCTATCACACCTGTTTATGAAATACGTGTTTGAATTTTTTAAAAATAAATGTTCAGCTAGTCCTGGGATAAGTCTCAGCATTTAAATATCCAAATTGCTTTGCCCTGTAAAAAACAAAAGGTGTCTTTGTAAGGGTAAATTTTCAATCTATTAAAAAAACCTGTTTCCCTTATTTCATTTACAATGAATGTTAAACACTGCAGAACCACTGAGAGGAACCAGGGACACAGAAAGCAAGGGGAACTTCCAACCTCTGTATCGCACAGACACTTCTTTGGCCATTCTGTGCACTTCGACAGCGTCAGAAGGACTCCTCAAGTGGGAAGGACAGAGAGACAGACAGGAGATTCTCTGCTTTGGTACCTAGTACATACCCAGGTACTTGGAACAATGCACTTTAACTACTAAGGTGCCTGGCAGCTAACAGAAAAACACATTCCTCTTTTTACAATTATTTCCATATTTCTGTTGTCATTACTTGCACCACTTTGGTGGCAGGATTTATAGCATGTGGAGCCCAAAAGATTGTGAAACTTAAAGACTGTTGAGCTGCAGAGCATACCACAGGACAAGAGAGGCAGTTGCCCTGAAATAGCTACTTCTGTCATTTCTTTTAAAAATGTGGAGTGACTTTGAAACTGAGTATAAGGCAGCATCAAAAAACCTGTCAGTTTTTGATTGGTAAATTGGATGGCCTCATTAAATTCAGACTGCTTGGTATGACAAAGTTTCTTGTGTCATATTAAAGGGTATGTGTAGTGCTGGAAGGGATTTAGAGCAGATGGGGGAAATGCAACTCTGTATCCTGTGAGGTGGCTGAGGAAAGATGGCTGGGGGCAAAATCAGAGGGAACTGAGAAGTTATATTCACATCCTCACAGAAGTTATTTTGGTACAGAAATTACAGGGTAAAATGCAGCTGCTGCTCCCTGGATGGAATGTGGTTGGCACCTTTGCAATGATTCCCCACACAACAGTAAGCACCTGCTGAGAGGGATGGAGTGGAGAGTGAAGCAGAGTGGAGACACCATGGCCTCTTGCCACAGAAATCCCTGCAGGAAGGGGAAAAAGAAGGTACTTTGCAGCTGATGAACCACATAGCACCTGTCAGCCAAGGGAGACAGAAGATGTTTTGCTGCTGAGCAAACAACTGCAGTGAAATCTCTCTCCTCAGATGAACTTGTTTCATTAAAGCCTTATTGCAATATTAATGCACAACTCCATCCCAGGGTTATCCACCTTCAAAGGATGACCACCTCTCACAGGGCATGTACTCTGTACTTTTTTGACTGTATCTTTAAAAATTAAGCTAGAAAATTTTGCACCAATCAGTAACGAAGGTATTTATGACTAAAGTCACTCAAGCTCCACCTAAACTTAAAGAAATACTAAAAAGCAAGTTGAGAATGACGGAAAATTTAAGGAATACTCCATCATAACTTCTGGGATCAATTGACTGGCTGACCTTTAGGGATGCCTATTGGGTAAGAGCCATACTCTGTGTGTACTGAATACTTTTACTGGGGATTAGAGCTCATCTGTGTGTTGCTTTGAATACATTTTTGCAGTCAGATACTATCACCAGAAGTCTTTGAACCTTAACCAATCACAATTTTCAATTAATAAGGAGTGTTATTCCATAACCTGTTAGTGTGAGTCCTTCATGGGTGCTGGCAGCTGCCAGCAGTGGGTAACACACTCGACTGAAGTGGGAAGACCCACTGAAGTGTCTCCCCTATGTTGTTGCTGTATTTCCCTGGGTAAGTCAGTCAAATCACCCTTTGATCCACCAGGACAGTTCAGTGAGGGGTTCCCTTAACAGGATGCTGACAGACTGGTTGGCACAAGGCTCTTGGCTTTCCTGGGATACTGACAGAAAAATAAAATACTAAGGGTCAAGGAAAACTCCCCTTTTCATGTCAGAGGTGGCTTTGTAGAGAGCCCTTTGCTCTACTTTTTGGTGGCAAAGACAGGCCCTCTTACTAAACCTCCAGGCAGTTCTGAAAGCACTTCCAGGGCTGGAGCTGCTGTTCATGACTTTTTGGCAGAGCAGAGACTCTGCAAGTTGCTTGATGAGAAATTGTGCAAGGAGAAGTAATATTCCTTCTGCAATTTTCAATAAAAGAGAAGTTACTTGACTGTGAACTTTTAGCCTCCATAGGACAAGCTTCTACCCAAATCATTAAGTGTTCTGGAAAATACCGAGAACCAGGCAGTAGGGAAGGAAATCCCCTGTCAAGATCCCTCTTGTGATTTCACTGGGAGGAAGCTTGCTGCCCACATAAGAGCAGCCTCTCCTAAAATGAGCACTATAAGCTTTATCTACTCAGAGTTTCTGGGTGAAGAACTGGCTCTGTTGAAATCACAGGCCAACTCCTATTGACTTAAATTACTTAATGCCTTAAAGGAGACCCTGAGACAGAGGACAAGCCATGTGGACACTAAGGTCTGCATCTGTGTCAGAAATACTGGTGCAAGCAGGAGCTGAAAAGATACTGGGAACTCGTGGAGGAACTTCCATGAAAGGCCATACAAGCACCAAAGTATGATGGCAGGACAACTCCTATTTCTCTCCCACTCATCTTTCCTCTTTTTACTCCTTCTAAGTGACCACAGGAGAGGGCAAAACAGCACAGGAACTTCTATGCTCCTTCTCCAAATAGGTCTGTCCCAAGACCACTCACAGAAGGCATAAGAAGTGAGGGCTGACCTCACTGGGCCTCACCAGCGGTCCAGCTGCCACAGCCTCTCCAGCAGTGGAAGTCACTATTTCAGGATGTCATACAAACATGGCTCCTTTCTGCAGTACATATCCTGAGGATTGCTCAGCACCAATGGCCATTGAATTAGGGACATTACACATTTCTGCCTACTCCTTTTAGTATTTATTTAAGGACCATTGGCTCATGATTTTTTCCATTCCACTTTTGAGCTAATTGATATTGTTATCCCCCAGAACCTTCTGCAGCATCTTGCATCAGTTCACCACTCATTCTGTAAAGAAGTACTATTCTATTATTTTTGTTAAACCCCTTTTCCCCTAGTTTGTGTGTCTTGTGATTCTGGTACTGTATGATTTAGCAAACAGCAGTTTGCTATCAACTGCTTTCACAATTTGAAAAACATCAGTCACATCCCCTCCTTCTTCTGAATTCCCTCTCCAAACTGGAAGGTCCCAGGCATTTTCATTTTTACTGTTTTCCAGTCCTCCTTCTCTGTATCTTTTATATTTTTTCTAACCGTCCTTCCTGCAATACAGACACCAGAACCTTATCCAGTAGGCAAAATATGTGTGAACCCAAGTTTTTCACAGTAGAAAAAATCATGCTTTCTGGTTTATTCACAAGACAGCACTGAGATAGGCCTGACATTATGCTGAATAAATATGCCTGGCACCACCTCCAAGAAATTTGTGTCATGGGCCTGTCAAAGCTCTCCTCCTCCTCTGTGTTCAATCTTTTCTTCACCCTCCTACTGCATGCTCACATTCCTCCAAGCCAAGTCCACACTGCTCTCCCATTTTTCTGCTACACTCCCACTTTCCAAGCCACCCTTTCCAGTCTAGATAGGTATCCTGCATGCACTGATTTACTGTGTACAAGACACTGCTGAACACACTAGGAAAAAGATATGGGAGATCTGCATCCTTGTCTTATCCCAGAGCAGCTACCAAGAGGCATCTGTATTTGCATTGCTGTTGGAAGCAGTTGTTACCATGTGTATGATGTAAAGACATGTTCCTTTCACATATCTCTGCTTGATCTCCTGTATGCAAGCTTGGTGGGTCCAAGCCCACCCTCCTCTGCCCAGCACAGTGGGTCAGGGCACAGTGGATCAGGATGCACTTCAATGTCTCAGCCACAGAGCTGCATCTGCCACAGCCTTGCTCTGAGTGCTGAGTATCAACACACAGATGAGCCAAGGAACCACTGCTAATGAGGAGAAGGGATGTAAGGAAGAATACTGTCAAACTCCACCTCTCCTTCTCCTTCTTTGTCCCTGCACACCAAGTCCACCGTTTGCACAGCCACTTTGCCATGCCTGGAAGGTGTGCAGTGAAAAAGGCACTAACCAGGGTGAAGTATGCAGACACTTGTTCTCTATTAAAAGGTAAGTTGTCAGGCAAAAGGTTTAGATTTCCACAGTGAGAGGTTTGGAAAGAGTATTTCTTCAGGAAACAGCACAACCACGACTACTGAGGCTGCACAGATTTTGCCTATCCCCCTAGCCTGGCTTCTGCCTTTACAGCCATGACACTCAAATCTGCTGTTGCTAAGGATAATTTTCACTGGTTCCTTCCACAATAATGTATATTCTGATATAATCTAAAGTAGGCATAACTAGAGGGGTTTAGTCAAAGAAATCTACTGGTAGGGGGTTTTTTGTTGTTTGGGGTTTTTTTGATTCCAGTGGAAATCTGTAAAGCATATTTATTGTCAGCTTATATTTTACATGAAGGATCTGATTTGGCTCATCCCAAAATAACAAAACCCTGACTTTGATCTGAGAATGATTAAAGCCTACAAAAACACCTCAGCAGTCCTAGAACTAACTAGACTATAACCTCAGATACTTTCTGCATAATGGTTAAAATAAAATGTTTCACAAATGAGCCTCAAGATCTCAATTAATTTAAATGAACTAAAAATGCATAGCCCATTGGTTGTGTAACGTCATTGAAGGTACAGAATTTATGGCAATATCAGTGAAAACTGAACATTTTCAAAACACAAGCAGACAAATTATATTAAAAACGTTCATGCTGGAGAGTAACATAAAATACCACCTGATCAGCTCAAGTAATGATGATTTATATCTTTGAATTAACAAAATTTCTCTGTACAGTTGCCATAAGACTGCAGTTTTACAAACTGATATTTAGTTGAACATATTTATAACAGAAACTATACACTATGTACAAACCTAGTTCTCCACAGAACCCTTTGTTCAGCATGCTTCAACACTGAGGTGATTTGCCAATTTCTAGGAGAGGATTCCAGCTTCTCCTTTAATTTAAATACCAAAACACTTATCAAAACATGCTATCACATGGTGCTGGTCTTAAGTCACTTGTTTGTTACCTCATTACAGAAAAGTAGAACCAGTCACAACAATAAATAAATTTGCTTAATATCAACTAAAGACTTATATTCATGTGATCACACTTTCAACCTGAGTGCTTTTACAAGACTGTAGGATCCATTTATTTTTGCTTTTCTTGACACGTAGATCAGAATTGCAACTACAGGTACTGCTATGGCTGTTACAGAGGAGAAGGCAATAATCAGTGGTAACATCTGATTTGGGTTTTCCAATCTTGCTGAAAATGGAAACAAAAGGAGAAAAAAGTTGTGTGAAAGTTGATTGAAACAGAAATGTGTACATCATTATAATAGCAGTGTTATTAATGACCTACATTTGGAACACTATTTCTGTTTTTATGCACAAAGCACATTTCAAAACTTTTTTCTTAACATCTTTTTCTTTAGTAACCTCATATTACACACTTCAATTTCTAGCCACTACCTTGGTCTTCAATTTTCTAGGCAAGTTCAAACCCATCTGATACCACCTACAATAAAGAATACATTGAATTTCATGAAGAATACATGAGGAATAACACTTATTTCACCCAGGAAACATTTGGGCATGTTTCAGCCTCCTGGAATCAATGCTTCAAGGGGAAGACCATGTTTTAAAAGCCCACTCCTTAGGTATCTTTGTGAAACAGGACTATCTCTGCATTAGTCTCCACATTCATGCAGAAGTTCAGCCATAATTCACCTTTTTCTGGCCCTATCCTTAAAACTGCTGCATCAGTTTTGGTAAGAGAGACAATAACATCCACACTGAAAGGCAGTTAAATACAGCTTATTCTCATGAGGTGTTCTGTTGTTTGGTTTGATTTGGGATACATTTTTGTTGTTGTTGTTTTAGGTTAACTGCAGTACTGTTGTGCAAGGATCAGCCATGAAATAGTTGTACTCAAAAATTTACTAGAAAGTACAAAGAAAATAGGTTTAAATCAATAGATCTACCTACATACAACAGCTATCTCAATCACTGTGATGTTGTTTCCAACCTTATTGAAAACACAAAGCAAATATATGCCTATGTATTTTCACTGATGTTTTACAGTAAAAGGGTTCCATTCACTGATGGCAGAATAATTTCTCCTGATGGACTTTTCTCAGGACCACCACTGGGGGTGTGTTACTGTACATGCTACATGTAATAATGATATTTTCTCCTCTTTTAACATTTTCTGATAGATATACTAACACAGTAACATTTTGGGGAGGAACTGAAAAGAAATGCAAGGTGGGATTTAGCCACGAACGGAAGTGAAAAGTCATGAGGTATCAGCAGCTTTTACACACAAAGTACTAATCCAGTTAATGGACCAACTATAATAGCTGAGCACGTGGCTTTAGACTCTGCTCTGTCACTAGCTATCCTTCAGCTAGGGACAGACAGAACACTTTATCAAGTGATGGGTAAATTTACATTATATAGAGCCTTTCCTTCTTCTCTTATTTTAAAATCACTGTTGATTTGAGTTCATGAAAGGACATAGACCAACAGACCCAGAGGCTGATGTCCTCTTTCAACAGAAGAGAAACAGAAAAGGCAAAGCTAGGAATCCTAGAATCTTATTCTTTTTCCACTAGGTTCTGCAGTTTTACATCCTATTTTCAAAGGTGGAAGTGGAACTATGAAAAATTTTGAAGCAGCAATTATTTTGTGCATCTACCATTTTGGAGAGAAGTTTTCATTAGCACTGAAACCTTACCACTTACAACAAGGACTTATGCGACATTTCAGGTTTTTTAAAGACAATTCATTCTTAATGGAACTGAATATGTCACTCTGGCTGTCTAAAAAAAAATCCTAATCTGAACTCTGTACAGTAGTTATCTTAGCTAAGCTTTGACATAAACTTTTACTGACCACCCAGCTCATCAGTGGTGTGCATGTGTCTTTCCCTGTGTCCTTTAGCTGAGCCCTGTCTATGGTATATTTGCCATCTACTGTTTCAAGCATTGTGAACCCACCACCTATTTTCTTTTACACAGTACTCTGAGCACATGTAACATCCAAAGATATGCAAGGAATGGTAACACTTTCGCCTTGTATCGCTGCACTTGAAGGGGAAATCAAAAGTGTTAGTGAAGAACAGTAAAGAACAAGGGAGAGGGCAGGATTAGTGGCAGAAGTGATTCCTAAGCAATACACTGTTGCTGTGCAATAGATAGAGTGGCCTGGCTAAAGCAGAGCAATCTGCTTACTACTGAAAATGAAACTTGGCTATCATTGCATGCGAGTTGAGGAATCAGCAATTGTTACAGCTTAAAGGCAGCTTGAAAGAACAGGATACAGAGTTGTAACTTACAGGAGAGCAATGTAGCTGTAACACAGTGATGCCACAGAGCAAGTTTCAGCATCTACTTTCTTTCTGAGTTTTTTCATGCAAATATCCACTGAGAGCTATTTGGAAGAAAATACAGGCACTGCATCCCTTCTTTGCCTCATGCATACAGTTGCTGACTGGAAGAGTGGTGGAAGCAAAGCTCAACTGACATAAGAACTTTTCATAAGCCATCTGTACTAAGGCAGGTGTCACACCTTATTGTTTAAAACTTCCTAAATGACTCAATGACATCAGGGACACCTTTTAACTCTATTGGCACCAAAGACAGAACTATCCCACTCTTCACACTAGGGGACCTGGATCTAAAATATGTAAAATAAAAAACTTGGGTTTCCATCTTGTTCTACAAACCTTGAACAAATAATTGCACAGCTTTTACTTCCTTGCCAAGTTGGTTATAAGCTTCACATTCGTAAAGCCCCAGATCTTGACTTTTTAAGTTCTGTATAGTTAAAGTGGCATTTTTAAAAATTTTCTCGGGCTCCCCGGTGGCCTTCTTTTTCTTCCAAGAGATCACAGGAGATGGATTACCAGAACTGGTACATTTCATCATCACGGTTTCTCCTTCTTTGACAGCAGTAGCAGGGATAACAGAGATCATTGTATTCTTTGGTCCATCTGAAAGGAAGAGTCCTATAACTAATCATGACTGGATTTGTTAGAGACAGATCCAACATGTCCTACTGGATGCTGGATTGTCAGCCTCCCAAAATTAATTTCTTTTTCATTCTCAGAAAAAGTAAAGCACATGGCATCAGAGTTTCCACACAAACCCTTCATAGGCCAGACACACTAACCAAGCACCCTAACCAAGACTGTTAAGAAGGTAGATCGGATTCTCACTCATTCAGACTCTGATTTAAGATTGCCATTACATTAAAGATTTCATGACTTTGTTTTGTTCATCAGTACTGCTACTTTCCTTGGGAAGAGTACAGGACTACGCTGATTTTTTGTGCTCACAGGATTTTGTTTAAATTGATGGTTACATTTTTACTGCAGAAATAACTAATTATTTTTTAATGACGGGGAAAAGGTCACACATACTTACATTCCACATTAAGTGTTATTTCACTTTTACTGTTCCCAAACTTATTTTCTGCTACACATTCATAGTCTCCTCCATTTAGGATCATCACAGATGGAAGGAGAATGCTCCTTGAACTGTAAAGTCCCATGTCTGTACTGTCAGATTTTCTCCTTAAAATAATCTTAGGAGGAGGGTTACTCTCAGCAGAACATTGTATGGAAACATTTTCTCCTTCTTGAACTGTTGTAGAAGGCTCAATGGAGAGCTCTGTAACGACTGGAGCACCTGCATGACAAAAGAAAAGGCTGTTATACTAATGCAAAAGTACTAAAGATGGAGGAGGTTTTAAGAAAGCAGGAATTGCTTGCCCAAGGATCTATTCATTTTGGTTTTGATCCCAGACTCTATCTGAGACTTTTGGCTCTGTTGAAACAGTAGCAATCAATAAAAATAAAAAAAGAAAAAATAGTTTTACCATTAAATGACTATTACATTTATTAGTAGTGACTAAAACTACTACTTCAAAAAGGAGACTGTGAGGGTACTGTGAAATTGCTATATACATTATATTTCAAGGAAATAACTGTGCGTGTCTCCTCACCACTTTGGCAGATTCTTTTATCACTTTAAGGATTGCATTGTGGGAAATGTATAGAAGTGTGCATATAAAACAGTACAGACAGAACGAGCTGAAAATTAATCATAGAAAGAAAAAGTACTGCCCATGAAGAGCAGTCATAAATTGAAGCTAAATCCTGAATTTATAACAAGGAAGGCCCCACAATTTCCTAAAATGAGTGTTTCAGCATCCTTCAACCTAAAAAGCAGCTGCCAGTTAAGTACTGCATAATACAAGTTAAATTCAAGCAGACCTGTACCTTGTATGACAATGTCCACAGTTGCAGTCTCTGTTTTATTAGTTACTATATTAATTGCTTCACAGATGTACAGTCCTGAATCATTGAAATGGGCACGGGGAATGGAAAGGACATTGTTTCTTATCAGATGCTGAATGCTTTCTTCAGCCAAATGTTTTCTCCAAACTATTTGTGCTGGTGGGTTACTCTCAGTCACACAAGTGAGATTTAGAGAGTCTCCTTCCATTGGTGAGTTGCCTGGAGATGCAGCAATGACAGTATTTTGTGGACCAACTGTAAGAGAACAGAAAAGAAGGAGAAGCTCAGTAAGTAAATGAAGAATGACAAGCACATCTTTAACACCAGCGTCTCTAGAGGTACATTTCACAGAATAATAATTAAAAAATGATTAATGTGTATCCCAGTAACACAGTGGAACAGTTTTTCCAGACTTGATAAAGACATTTTGCTTGCAGGTTTGAAAGCTAAGCTAGACAAAATGCGTACAATTTTTTTTACTCTGTTTTTATCTCCCTATTGTTTGTAACTATAAACTTGGAAATCCTAGGCATTCACTTTCAATTTTAAAAACATTTGTTTATCTGCATGATGCCATTTTCCTTCTGACCTTTACTTTCTGACTGAGCACCAGGGCCTGAGATTATAGAATGAGGGGAGTTGCTTAAGCATTGCTTAACTTCTGTCATGAACAACAGTGGGTATTTAATGACTCAGTGACTGCTACTGAATAAGACAGAATTCAGATTAATACAATAGATTATCTACATAAATAATACACAGATAAGAAGTGCAGATTACAAATTATTCATAGCACACTCTTTGTAAAGCTGTTCCATGAAACTTACAATACTTTGTGTGAAAGCCCAAGCACAAAAATACATACAATTTGCATTCAGCTTCTGAGAAGATACTCTTTCTTTGGGTTCAAAATCCATAGAGGGAATTGGTAACTTGGCCACACAGGTAATCTCTTTCCCAATATCTTCAGCCATGGGCTTAAATGAATATGTCACAGTTTTGGTCTCTGTATTTGTGCTGTCATCTTCATAAAAATATTTTTCATGAAGAACATGTTCCTCTTTCTTTAGGAGTACTTCCAGATGATGAGAAGGATACACATCAGGAATTTTACAGCTGACAGTGACTGTTTCTCCAGCAGCTAAGGATGGGCTGATCTCAAGGACAGGATCACTGGGGAAAGCTAAAAAACAAAATCAAGTTCTTTAGACTAGCAGAGATGAATAGTAGGGTCAACATGAGAGCAACTTTATTACAAGACATATCTTGATCCGAAGATATACAAGTCTTTTATAAGCAGTTCCTACACTAACAGGAATTTAATTTGTACAGTTTCTGAAACACGATGACAAAAGATTTAGTAAGATGCAGCAAGGCACTGATGCAGCTGCCCAAATATAGGTACTCAGAGCAATTAATGCACTTTTTTCTGTGCTGGTAGGTTTAGACATCTGAATTATTCTCCTGCAAACTACAATGGCTTTGTTTTTTAATCCCCAGCTCTATGACTATATTTGGGCAGTGTATATTTTGGCTTTCAAGAATTACCAAGAATAAGAATAAATGAATACATACTATGTTCAGTGCAGAAAGCTAGGCAGAAAAGGGCTAAGAAAGTGTCCTGAACAGACAGATAAAGGAATCTTACAGGAAAATATATGTAGAGGTATAGCAGACTCATTATCCTAGAATTACAACTTATCTACCAGCCATGATATCTAACGTACTTACTGATTTTTTATAAACATGCACTACTTAAAGAGAATTCCACATTTTTACTTACAGTAAAGTTCAACTTTGACACTCTTCTCTTTTTTATCTTTCTCACCACAGAAGACAGTACACAGATAAGCATGAGAATTCACAATGCTGACTGGGTTCATAGTCAAGGTAGAGTATGTCCCATGGTTGTTCACTGTGCCTCCAAGGGGGTTGTCCATTTGTGTTCTCCAGGAAAAACTTGGTGATGCACAGCCAGTAGTATTGCATGTGAGTGTGAGTGTTTCTCCAATCTGTGCAACAATTCTATTAGCAGGTATAATCTCCATATCAAAAGCTTTAACTACAATAGAGAGAAAATATATAAATTCAGCAGCTTTCTCAACATTTATTTTTCTATTTCTTCCTGTGCTCTACTGTGACACAAGGTCTTTACATTTCAAGATTACAGTTCTGTAGAAGTTAAACTAATAAAACTCATAATGGTTTACATCTCCAAAATACCCCATAAACATTGTTATTTTTGTCAAAGATAATACAGACTCAGGTGACTAACAGATAGTGCTCATATACAAAATGGCACAAAACCAATGCTATCAGTGAAAAGAAATACATTGGCATAATGTAACCTTTTTACTTTTTTTTTTCTTTTTTGGTCAGGTGGATCTGGTTCTCAAACTTTTGTAACATCTGAGGGGAGAGGCGTAAGACAGAAGGACAATTGCAGAAACACTTTCAACAAGACATTTGTACCAAATTTCCCTGATATTGTCAGGAATAACTGAAAAAAAAAATCAGACATTCAGTGATATACTGCAGTTGTCTCCTAGACTGTCTTTTAGCAAACTCAGTAGGAAAATGATGTTGTCAGTGCAGAGCACAGAAAAGCTCAAAGTGCCAAAATAGGTGCCTGACATTTTGACAGCTCTACTTAATTGACAGTTGTATTCACTGAAATGAAAAAGTTACTGGAACAAAGAGAGATAAACAGTAAATTTTAGGTCAGTTTACACTTAACAAAGATAAAAACAAATAAAACAAACCATCAAAATAAACCAACCACCACCAAACCCTCTCCCCAACTTACCAGTCCTTAACACATACAAAATTACTAGCACAGCCTGGCTTGTTCGTCCCAACTGTTTTAACATTGTAATTGCTGTTACCAGGTAAAGAAAGTAAAATAAAAACTTTTGCTTTCTATCTTCTGTGAAGCACAGTAAGATCTTGCTGCTCTGCAACAGTTGATGGGAAGAGCTCCAGCGTGCTCTTTATAAAGGCTCTCCTCCAGGTGGAGTGGGAAAGCCCCGGACGGGAAAATCCAGAGCAGAGAGGAAGAGTCCCATGTCGGGCTGCGCGGGCTGGCTCAGCGCCCCCTGCTGCTCCTGGGAAAGGACAGGGAAAAAATAAACATTAACACTTGCAAATACAGCACCGACTACACTTTAAAAGATCAAATCAAAATCTGATCCTGCAAACAACTGATAAAATGAAAGTATGTGTGTTGAAAAAGTTTTTTCCCTGACTGCAGCTGGCATATCTTTGCCTCCTCATCAAAGGATAGCTGGACAGTACAAGCTGCTGTAGAAACACACTGGGTAAAATAGGAAGCATCAGCCACTTTTTTCCTACACTCATCATAAACTCATAAATATAAAAGGGAATTAATGACAGTGGAAAGGTAAAACTGTGATCTCAGGCAGAAAGTCTGTCTTCAAGATAATGTATTATTATACATTAAAAAAACACCCCAAGACAACCCAGTTCCCCAAAGTCAATAAAACAGGCAAATCTGAAGCATCTGGCAATGCCTAAATGAATTCAATGAAAATGTCACAATGGATTCTAATTTTTTTATTCTATTTTTATTATCACCATAATTTTTGTTGTTGTTGTTAGAGAATGAAGAAAAAAAAATCTCAAAACTTTCAGGAAATGTAAGCAGAATACTATTCTGAAAGTAAGGCTATCAAATCCAAAATCAAAAATCTATCCAGAATAGGTAACAATATATCTACAGAATGTGGTTTGACTTCACAGCAAATGGGTTTGTTGAAGAAAAGTACTCTCTCAAATAAGCTGCAAACAAACACTTCTAAATCATAGGCAGAGAGAAGCAAGAAATTAAACTCTTCCCTCTGGACTGCTTAAATTATCACAGGTTAAGATGAAGAAGAAAGGGCAAAATTTCCTTGTTTCTGGGAAGTCAGTTTTGAGACAGAAAAAGATACAAACATAGGAGGCCATATCCGCATGCTGGAAAAATTTTAATTAAGTCTTTCATCAGATAACATGAAATAGGAAATAACTCTGATTCAACTCTCAGTAAGTTAAACTGGACAGCTGCCATTAACTTTGCTGGAGTTGGATCCTTACCAGAGCAACTACTACACCGAGTGATCAGACAAATTTAACTTAGACAGTGTAGGTACGAGCAGGGTTAGCCAACAAACATCATTAAATAAAGAACAAATCTGCCAAGAAATTACAAAATTTCTTAAAATTTGCTCTCTACCCAACTTTGAATGTGAGCTTTCTATGTATTTTAAAAAGAATACAAACTTTACTGTTGCTCCAAGTATTCTCAGCATCAGCCTCCAAACAGCAAAAAGGGTACCAAGTTTGCTTTTTCCAGAACTGTCTGTACAGCCTGAAAACAAATAGAGATCAGTTGACAAATTTTTGCAGTTGACCTCAGGAGTTCAGATAATCTAGCTTTTTATTCAAACAGCAGAGAGGAGGATGCTGGGGATAAAACTAGAGGATGCATGTACATCCAGAGTGAGATAAGTATTAGAGGATCAACTGGAAAAAATCTTGGCACAGGCAGAGTAATGAAAGCTATAATAAACACGTATTACAAGAATATCCCTAAAGGCAAAAAATATTAAAATAATTAAGCACTGGGATGTAAATATATGTTTTCCAATACATCTAGCAATCAAATGAGTCTTTTGTCAGGCTTTGATGGACAGCGACAAAACAATTGTGTGTCTCAGAAAGGAGTTTGGAAATACCGAACACATCATTTTTGGCCTGGCATCAGAAAACACAAATGTCCTTCAGGAAACTGAAACTTACAACACACACATCTGGAATGTAAGAAAAGAAACCACTGCAGAACTGTGCTAAGTATTTGCTTTAACTCACGCTTCTACAGTCCTGTTAATACCTATATGATGTACTTATCAGTTTCCTCTAGACAAATTCTTGATACCTTAATGAATTAACAAAATGTACATTATCCAACATGTTAGTTATCCAACAATTATAATTCTCTTCCTGCATTTTTAATGTACTGCTCTGTCTCCTGGAGACTATTAGGGGAAAGCTAAAAGGCTAAACCTCTTGCAGAATTTGGGGTCTAAAAACCTTCACCACTGGTTTGGGGATATATGGCCAAGGACCTACAGCAAGGAGGGCTAATCATTTTGGCAGAGGAAATTTAAGAAAAAAGAAGGTAGAAGGAAACTCATCTAATTCAATATTCTGTTTTCTGTGTCAGCAATAAAATGCTTCATGGCACTTCATTCTTGAATCTGCATCTAGAGCCACCATTTGGGATTCTGCTAACAGTACTCAGTACTGGAGTAGTAACTTCTGTGCAGGATCCCAACATACAAACATGTGCAACGTGTTGATTATTAGAGATCTTTGTGTCCCATCAGATTGAGAGGACAGAATTCTTCTGTGGAAGGCTTGACATTCAGGTGGCAGGATGCAGCAAAGTCTGACTTAACAGTTGTTTATCACAGAAGTATTATAGCAAGTTTATACTTAGGTCCCTCACATATCTCAGGAAAGATATCCTTGGAATGTGCACTGGGTGTCTGAGTAGAGAAAGCCTCTTACAGAGTTTCTGATGCTTTATGGAAGCAGCTGGGATGAAGAGCTTCTACCCTACACAGAGCATCTGATACCTCTACAGAAGGATCATGCCTAAAGGACAAGAGACACAGGAATGTGCTGTAACTCATATAAGAACTATTCTCAGAGGGAAAACAGACGTGTATCAGTAAAGAAGGAACGCTTTTCAGGCACCATATTTTTTCAAGTAATTGGAAAAACCCGTGAACCTGGAGGACATATGTGAATACTGCAGACTATAGGGCTAATACAGCAGGTAATGATTTGCCATCCTCTGAAGTTCCAGTTCTCAGCAAGCTCAACAGCCTGCTGTTTGGGTTATACACTGTCTCCTCCCTCAGTGCTTACTGGCTTTCTGGTTCCCAGAACTTCCTTGACCCTTTGCTTCTCCTGACTCCCTCCACCCCTTTTCTCAACACCTGGCAGTAACACAACCTCAGTATAGGCCCCAGAGGGGGAGGAAAGCATCACTGACTCCCTATAATTTTCATCTCTGGCTGGGAAGGATGAGATCTACATGCAGATCTATTTAAGGGGTTGTGTCTGTTTCAGGAACGGTAACTTTGTACCTAACTACAAAAAGAACACCAACGCATTGCCCTGTAACCCACATCACACCTTACAATTGTACTCCACTTCTAACTTGTCATCTATTGCAAAAAGGAAAAAAAAAAAGAAACACCTTGAGAAAGTTTTATCATCTGCTTCTTTCCCTTTTCTGGAATTTCTTAAATACTGCATATAAAAATAAACGCATCTACTTCCTCATTATCCTTCTCAGGTACCAGCTTCCCAGCTATGACACTTCCTGTCTGGTTAGTCTAAAGGCATCCAGAATCCACAAAGGTGCCAGATAAAAAAATACAGAAGTATGATAAACTTGTGTAGACTACAAAACAACTAATTTCTTATTTTCTTCTATTCAGAAGCATTGTCTGTTTCACTTTACAGAAAGAAGTTCATCTATTAATAAAAGCCACTAGAGAGAAAAGTCCCTACTTTTTATCTTAGTCTCTTGTTGCTGGCAAAAAACAAGCTGTGGAAATTCCAAAGCCTATTTCTAAAAAAAAAAAAGAAAGTCTGATTTTAGTGATGCTGAATCTGAAAGTAAAACAGCTGAATAGCCTTTAAATCAGTATACTTAAACTGCCAAGTACTGTACTGCAAGTCAAACTTCATTAGTCTGGATAACTGAGCTCCTATTGCTTTCACAGTGACCTAGGTAAAAAAGAAGTTTCCCTCTCAAAATATTATCCATTGTAAATCAAGACTCAATTTCAAATATGAGCCTTGGAGTATTCAAAATCTCTTTGGGAATTTCGAAGTAAGAGTTCAGATCTACTGTTATTTTGATACAAATATACCAAGACATGTTTAAATCATTTATTCTCACCTTTTTCAGACAAAACTTATTCAAAATGGTCAGAGTAAAAAAAAGATTAGAGTGGGCCAAAGTGCAAATGGGCCAAAGTACAGATGCTGGCTAGAACTGAAGATATGGCAGGATAAAGTCATATGAAAAATATTGAAGAAGGAATATGACCAAGTTTCTGAATTCCCCCAACATTCTACATGAAATTCCAATACCACTAACTATTGTTGTGTACCTCAGTGTAAGGCTGGTATTTCACAGGATTAGAATAAGTTTATAAAGACAGGGGTGGAGACCTTTTTGATCCAGTTTTGTTGTTACTCACCAGCTGCTGCTCTCCAATACACTGTAGGTTCATCACTTCCCTATTCGCTTTCCTGCTCCTTAGTCATGAGATACATGTATGTTCCTATGGAGCAAGACAGACAAAGGTGAATGATGAGAGCAAGGACTGGAACAGACCATCCCACCTGGAGGAAATGCAGAACTTCGATTTTCCCAGACAGGCTACTGATAACTGCATTGCTACTAATTGATTGTCCCTCAACTTGTCTATCAGAATATATTATTTTTTCTCTTACAATGGTTCATATTCTGAAGAACCATGTTCAGCTGCATAGACATTATTTTTGCTGCCTTGTATTACAGAAATGTTATCTTTGTAGTCCTAAGGTGGACTGGCTTACTAACAGGGAGAAAGATTACACAGATATTAGAAAAGAATTAAATTACTTAACATTGCACAATTCAAGATTCATCATTTTTATATCTTCCATATGGGTAAGAATTACAGAGATTGTGCAGTTTCATTAGTATTTTATTTATTTATTTAAAGATATATAAGGAAATCTTTCTTTTACCTAGATGTTGTCAATTTTCCCTTTCTGGAACTGGACTGAAAGATCAAAAGAAAATGACCCTCCAAATAGAAACAAGAGTGAAAAAAATGATTTTTACTTCCATCAAGCCAAAATAAGTATCCAAGAGAAAGCATTTTGCAGTACAAAGCCATGTGTGTGTTTGTGTGTCTGTACCCATACTTACAAACCAAGTGACACTTGTAACCAGCTACAAATCTATTGGGGATCTGGTACCCTTCCTTTGTCTGTTAATGTGCTCTACCCTAAATTAAAAACATGCTGTTTCTTTACTTAGAATATTTCTGTCTTCCCCCGCCCCCCCCCTCAGAGATAGGTATCATCTTAACTGCTTTGTTACTTGGCGAGGCATCAAAGCCCAGTCCTTGCTGGCTGATACAGACAATGCAGCCAGAATGATTCTCATAGTTGTGTCACCCTCTATCACAGACCATGTTACTCTCCAGTGATAACAGAGACAACTTGAGAAATGTGACAAATGTTTGAAATTGCTGACAGGCAGGACAAAGGTCTGTGCTGGGTTAGTATGAGAAATGTTTGCCTGCCAGCATTCCAATGCTTAGCCACAGATTCCTCCCAAAATTTCCCAAGAATTGTATGTGAATACCAAATCATAAGTAACATAACAGATGGTTTAATGACTAACCCTTTCGGCTGGATAAGTTTTGCCTTGTTTGACTTAATTTCTGGCTATAGTGAGCTCCATATAATGAGGAATAGATATTGATACCTCTCTTTCAAAAGCTCAGATCAGACAAATGCTCTGCCTATATGGTTTTCTGGCCAAGGTTCTCTCTCTGTTGAATAACATCACTATTGATGAAGCCAGAGGACCATGCAGCTCCTGCAAGGGAGTGTACTTGGACGCTGGGCCATCCTAACAGGAAAGGAAACAATTCTGTGCAATGGACAGTTTCTAAAAGATAAGGAAGATGTAAATGTTGTATATGCAGTGATGAATCCTGTTGTGGATCAAGGATCAAATCCAGTTAAGTGCTGGTAGGCTCATGAGCTTGAGGTTAGTCTTACCTCTGTAACATCTTTCTGCATGCAGGATATCAGGTAGCATCATGACTTGGTATCTGCAAGACCAAGAGGATGAAGGCACAGGAATTTTCAGAGACATGTGAGGGTGAATTCATTAAGATGTTAAGCCAGTTATCTTACACTGAGTTTCCTAGATTATTTGAATGAATATAATACAATTATCTCACACTGAAAAGAAATACACTGTAGTAATTCTTTATTATAGATCTATGGTGTTTGATCTAAATCTATCAGCCTATAGGTGATGGATTATTACATTTTATTATACTGATTCATCTGCTATGGCACCAAGATCCAGCTGCTGACTCCGTTTTTCTCACACTCTCAGTTATCTTGTGCCATCACTGTATTAAATTTCGTGACAGGAAGAGATTTTCATTCTACCACCAAGGTTAGTATATGGATTCTGCTGTGGCTTATGATTTCACAAAATGTGCCATTACCTATCAAATACGTTCTATCAGCAATTAAGGACCTCAGAAAATTTTAGAAAAAAAAATTCCCTTTATTATGCCTATTGTATTTATTAATTGGAATGTTTTAACATTTATTTTATATGCAATTTATTAATTGGAAAATTACTAGATAAAATTTATTTTTAAAGATTGCTAGAATGTTTGCACATCTAAAATAAAGGAGGACAAATTTTCAGGTGACATCTATAGCACAGAATGGTTACAAGAATGAACAGAAATTTATCACAAGATTGAAAAGTTTACAGTGTATGTGTTTAAAAATCCATAACTACCCAGGGGAAAGCAATCATTAAATTAATCTTCACTGTTTATTAGTTCCTACTAGATCATCATATTACTGTTTTAATACAAGAAACAACTGCTTTCTAAGTTTTCAAAAGGACTGGACAGTGCAGTTGAAAAACTATATTAATTTAGACTAAAGCTGCAGATTTTATAAATATGAATATATGAGCAGTTGAAAATTCTGCATAACATTCTTTGTAAAGTTAGTTTTGTTTCTGCAAATTATCTGTAAACTTACCTCAATCTTTTATTTTCTTATTCTTCTTAATAAAATTTAATGTTTCACTAAATGCATTCCATATTATGGCATTCACCTGTTTTCTCCAGGATTTGTATTATAGATTCAGTTTATCCTTCCAATGCTTTCTTAGATGGAAAACTAAAACAGAAACTCAGACAACTAAGTTAGTGTTTGACTGACAGACAAAATTATCTATTGGACTTGCCTGTGAATAGCACTTTTCTGGCACATAGCTATAAGGAGAGCCATTGTGAACAACTGGCAATCCTGTCATGATGTAGTTAAAAGAAACAGTACATGAAAACAAGCAAGAAGTCGTCTGTGATTTCTGGGCAATCTCATGATAACCAAGTAACAAGTAGTTAGAGTTGGGACAATATCTCAGTAACTCCTTAAGGCCACTGAAGGTTAAACACAATGCAAGCCTGACTTGGTATGTGATTGAGAAGCTGCAGCTTCATCTTGGCTGTAATTGGTCTCTGTGTCTCAAATCCAAAATGTTTACATTATTCAGAACACGCTCTCAATCACATGGAATGTCAAGAGCCTGCAGTGACAGAGTGTAGCCTGTCACATGTGGGTTTCCAACACACAGAAGTGTTCGGGAACAGTGACAGCACCTTCCTGCTTCCCATATGCACATGCAGGAATTACCCAGCAGCCCCAGGCAGCTTTAAGATCTTGCTGTTAAAGAGAAAAGAAATCTACCATTCCTGCCAATATAATAGTGCTTTAAACAGAGATAGATTTCACAGGTGCTTCTCTGAGAAACTCACTATTCAAGGTATGTGTGAATGTCAGACTCAGCCACAAATTTCTTTGTAAAATTTCCAAAATTCACATAATGAGAGGCTATTCCAAAGAACAGTAAAACAGATTATGTCAAACATTTTAAGTTCTTATGCTAAAACTTGAAACCTTTTCTGACAAACCAGAAATCATTTACAGTTGCTCCACAAAACACAAAATGCATACAAATAGATAAAAGAACAAAAAATGGGGAAAAATGGAAAACAGGAAATAGATATTAAAGAAAATTTGGGAAATATGAAATAGTATTGCCTTCAGTATCTCACATAATTTAGGAAAACAATTTTGTCTTATTAAGGGGCTTAAATAAAAGAACAAATGGTCCTTTTACATATAGATGATACAGTTTAAATGAAAAGTATTATAGAGAATATTCTCTCATTCTTATTTACACATATTACAAAATACATTACATGCTTTGGGTTGGAGGTTACACTTTTTAACTCCTTCCACCAAAGCAAAACTTCTTCATAGGTAAGTTCTGTTGCTGCTGTTTCTCCCTTACATTTAGAACTATTTGCTTATTATCTTTTCCATCATATAATTAAAGAAATGCAACTCTACACCAAAACTTTTGACATAAAAGTCTGCTTTTGCAAGAGGAAGAGGGTTTTTCCAGTTAATTCAATATTCCTCCAAATCCCAGTAAGAATCGTGGAAAGTAGGCCAGAGGATAGCTAGTACTCCAGATCTCACTCCTATTCCCCCATCTCCAGTGTGTCAGAATTAAAATCCTGTTCGAATGTGCTCATCAGTGTAGTTGTTAGAAGGAGACAAACATGGACAGATAATGTACCCAGACTTAGATACACGACTAAGGCTTTGGCTGATCAAACCTACATTTTTATCAGAATATATAAACACCTGCAGTCAGAATTTTTCATGCCAGAATCCCATCTCTGAAACTGACCAAAAGCAGATTAAAAAATAAAAGCTTGAGAATGAATGGTGAAAGCACAAGTGATAGAGTTGCTCACACAGGGAGAGAGATGGCCTCTTTCCATTGCACTTGTGTTCTTGAAAGCATAATTCAATACAAGAAAAGTCCTATGAGTAAATACAAAGAAATGTGTGAAATATCTAAGAGTTTTGGAAATACAAATTTACTGACATATATTTCTAAAGCTTGTAGCCTTTGAAAACCTTATCATAAACAACACAGAAGAATAGAAATTAATACTATTAACTAACACTAGTTCAGTTAGGAATCAGCTGCTCTGCTCTGCTAATCTAAACCCAACCCTGCTGCCTAATACACGTCTCCCCAGCAATACTACTGCAACATCTTTTTCTCCATGCATCTGCAAAATAATAATTTCTGCCATTCCTGAATTTAGAATGCCACTCAACTTTATCAAATAAGCTTTTCTGAGCAGCTCAATTTTGCACAGAGATTCCTTTTCGAACAGGAATCTTCATCTGTCTTCAATTCTTGGCTGAAAAATGGCAATTTCCCAGCCCCACTGGTGCCAAGGAAGGAGTGAGCTTTGTGCCAAGAGAAAAGGTGGCAGCCTTGGGCTCTCAGGTGCCGATGAGGCTGTGCCATGAACATTAAAAAAACACCCAAACCCTAATCCTAACACAAAAGAGAAGCCTAACCCTAACCATAACCATAACCATAATCCTAACCGTAAGTCTGCAAAATAATAATTTCTGTCATTCCTGAATTTAGAATGCCACTCAACTTTATCAAATAAACTTTTCTGAGCAGCCCAGTTTTGCACAGAGACTCTGTCAAGTTTTGAATTGTACAACAGCTGCTGCTGCCTGCCAACTGCTACAAATGTGCTCCTCCCAGGATATCTCACAGTCCCAGCACCCCATTTTGGCTGCCTTGTCATCCACTGACTGCACTGCAACGGTTACAAAGGTGCCTGTGGGCACCCACCTCTGAAGTTTCCCTAAGTTAACCATGTCACCTTCTTACTTAGGTTTTCATTCTGGACTTCAACAGAGAATCTTCTAGATAAACTATTAGACTTTGCATCATTCTCTAAGCTGTGTAAGGTCTTACAAAATGATTTTCTTAACATTGGAAATATTACATTTGCTACTGTTACAAACTGAAATAACTGGAAGGCTTAAAAATCTTCTTTGCTGACAAGGATTGGTGTAACTGAAAAAATGAGGAACATGATTCTTTACTTTTTAGATGAGCTCCTGCCATGCTGGACCACTCAGCCCATGGCTCAAGAATTAAGCTTGGCTGTAGCTCAGAACGTTCTTGGCCACAGTACAAACATTTTTTAATTTTTTCAGAAAGAATAAACATTTTTACCTAAGGAGTGGAAGTAGGCTTTGCAGCACAACTTGAAGATCCTGTCAAAACTAATCTCAAAATGCAAAGACGTTTCAGATGAAATATACAAAATAGAAGATCTCTAATGCATGCAGTGAAAATCACTATTTTCTGTTGATTTTCTTTCCATTCTTTTCCTGGGAGAAAGTTGACATTGACCATTTTAGTAGCATTTATTATTACTCTTCAAACATTTCTCAATTTTTACAGGAAAATCTCCACAAAATAAACCATAAATTAAACCCTTCTATGGCTTCAGTCCTTTTCAAAATCCCAGTGTCACACAGGGGATAAAGAAAGAAACAGGATATCCAAGTAAAATGCACAAAAATAGGAAGAAGGTTGTTTACGAAATGGCAACCAGAGTCCTGACATATACAATATTCTCATTGTTTTTTCCTTTGCCATAAGTTTTCTGACCCTTCTGTTTTGCTTTTTTTTTTTCTCCCATCAGCTTTTTCTATCACTATGGCAAAGGCAAATGTCCTCTGGAAGGAAGACCATCTTCCCTCCTCCACACTTCCTCCAGGATGGAGAAGAAAGAACATCGATTTATTGTCCTGACAAAGTTGGCCACCTGGACAGAGATCTCCATCATTCCCAGGGCAGAAGTGCAAGACTGGAGCACACTCTGGCAAGATCTGCCTGAGGATCAGATCATTTGCCACATCAGCAACATTTACTCTGAGTCCAATGTTTAACTCACAGCAGGAATCATCAGCAGTTGCTTCAGCAGAAGACAAAGGCTGCACATCAGGTTCATCATGCTCTGTTTTAAATATGTCACTTTTTCTGAGAATATTATGTCTCCTTACTTGAAGTATAACTTCCTTCTTACTTTACTCCAGAGATTTTTCCTTCAACAATGAAAAAGCACAAATTTTTATTAAAAAGTCAAAACCCATGCAGAATGAACAATGCACACAAAGACTGGTAAATACTGGAGCATATCAATTTGTATAATTGGAGCATTTTATCTCTGAAAACAGCCAGAAACTTCCTGAAAGTTTCCCAGCTACAAATTATAATATAATCAGACAGTATCTGTTTGAGAAATCAAAACCTACTTAATTCAAGGAAATGCGAAACATTTGACTGGAAATGAGAGGAATTTTTACTTATTAAAGCACAGTAGACAGAATAAAAATATTTTAAAAAATTAAATTGAAGGTTAATGATAGTCCAGAGTTTAAAATCATTGCCGTGCAAAACCTTATTTTTTATTTTTTATGCATTCCTCCCAGACCAGTTTTATTGAACTTCACTAACTGTGTGAGTTGACATATCAATACCAACACACATCCTACATTTCAGTGTTTATAACTGCAGCTTAACCCCATCACATTGTGTCCCTTTGAAAGGATATTCTGTCCCAGTTACATTTTAAAACTCTTTACAACACAAAACTTTATGGCCTATACTTATAATACATAAATGCTTTGTGCTGTTATGTTTTGGATAAAGTTTTCACTTAGCAATTTATGTATATACTGCATTGCTTCTGAAAATATCTTCTATAATCTATCTTACAGTAAAGATACATAACATACAAATTTGTTTCATAGAGCCACAAAAATACTATTTCTGCATCTATTTTGTCAGTATTAAGAAACTCCATAACAAAAAGACTCATGTCAACAATGAACTTACTAGTCCTGCTCTCCGTAAGACAGGGAATTTGTATCTTAAATTATCTCTGGTATATCTAAATTTATATTAATTTATAAATGTGTTTCTCACTGTGCTGGTGAATGCCAATACCACCAGGTTGTTTATCCATGTGTAAGCGAAGGCCAAAGGCTGCTGTTCCTGATGGAAACCGCCATTTGCCTTGTCTGAGAAGCTCAAAGAAAAGGTGTGCTGCTATTCAAGCTGTGATGGAAAACACCATGAATGAACTACACAAGAATGTTAAAGACTTAACTGTAGTAGCAAAAGCAGAAAAAATGCTACAATGTTCCAAGTTCTATTGGAATCCTTCTGGGTAGCTCAAATGTTGAACCCACGTACCTACATGTTGAATTTTGTCTATCTTCAGTATTCTCTACAGGGCACAGAAAACACACATATAACCAAATAGAGAAATCAATCTCAACTTTAGTTTCTTTTAAAAATTGTCGGAAACCATTTTTAGTTAAAACTCAATAAATATTCACCCATATCTTGTTTGATTTTGACATGAATGTCATGCGTGTTCTCCAGCAGAATACAAAACTCATCTCCCTGGTGCAGGTACACAACTGTTTTCAATACCCTGGCTGACCTTGTTACCCTGTGTAATACATTTAATTTCCTGTCATAGTTTAGATTTTTATTTTATAGTTTGGTCATATTTTTATAAATGTCTATTAACATTGTTAAGTAGTAAATCATCAGAGTTAATAGTAATAACAACATTAACAGTAGCAACAACAACAACAGTAATAGTAATCATAGAGATAACATTATTTAGGGAAAAAAATCAGAGCAGTTGAGAGGCACTAATATTTTTTTATTTGCCTCTCTATAGAAAAATATGTGACCAGAGTGAGTTGACTATACAAAGATACAAGAGATTTCCTTAATTTGGGCCATCAAACAGGCATTGCAAGTTCTTTTTGCTGTAACTTCAGAAAGTTATTCTCAAGGATTAGCACTAGCCATTGAATTTTGATTCTTTTGGACCAATGCAAAGAGGATGGAGCCTTATCTTCCTTTGGAAGCACTTCAAAATTGTGAATGACTGCCAAGACAAGCAGCCTTTGCTAGGAAAAGTAATGTTAAAACAATGCAATAAGTCACTGGAAATTTCCCTCTAAGTTTTTTATACGCAGCATTTTGGGGAGCAGAAGGAGGTAGGGCCTTCCATTTGAAACAACAAACACCAACTATGTTACAGAAAACTATGGTTACAGAAACGTAGGCATTTCACACAATTCCACCGAAGAATAGTGGGTGCTTTTGCAGTCTCCACCCTGGAACAGTTTCCTGTTTTTCAAAAGCTCAGCTACTGATGCTGAATGGTAAAAGATTCACTTGCATACAGCTCATCTCATTACAGCCCCTATGCCCTGTCTGCAAACCTCAGACACTGAAATTCAGCTTCCATCCAGCTGTGAGGGCTCTGCAAACTGACCACTGTCACATGCCACACTAGAACCTCATGTAACTTATTTGAATGAAGAGCCTGTCTTCTCATTTTCACTGTGGGGTACCTCATGTTTCTGAGATGCTGCAGTAATAACTAAAAGCCTTAAATATAGATGAAAAGGGGGAAAATTGAACCACTGAAATAAACTAATCTCCTAGTTCTTGAAGAGTTTGTTCATACAGCTATAGGTTTAGTTTCAGACTTTAAAAGCACTCGTTAAAACCATCAAGATACATTTACAGAAACACAGCTTTTCAGGATAAAAGCAATTAGTCATGGATCAAATACTGTTAATAAAATGGAAGCGCTTTGTACTTCCAAACTTGTTCTAGTGAAGATGACTATTGATCAAAACACTTTCTTAGAAACTCCCACATCAATAGCTATATGTAGAAACAAAAAAAATTACATAGTCAAATCTGTATTGACATCATTTAATTAAACAAAATCCATCTCAGGGTCCCTTTCAAAGTGTATCTCCTGTACTAGCCCATTTTCTCTCTTTGATAAAAAGAGAATGAGTCAGGCTTTTAAGAAACCTGAAGAGCAGGTGCTTAAGAAGTACTGCCCTTCCCAAGCTGTGTCTGAGCTCTTCACATACTTCTAAATGATTTCAGATTTTTTCAGGTAAAGTAGGGATAATGCTTAAGAGAATTTCTCTAGAATTACTCAATTTGAATAGTGCATCTTTTTTTCCCTGACACCTCAAGCAATAGTGTTCAAAGTGCAGGCTGCAACAGCCTGAAATCTGCTTAGACCTGTCCTGCTGCCTGACTTTACCGATCTGATTCTCTGACTTTATGAACTGCCTCCTTCAAATAAAAAAAAAAAAGAAAGAAAGAAATTGGATCAGGAAATACAACGCCTTGCCAGTCTCCACTCTTTGTCTTTACGATTCATGAGTTAAGGCAGGTTGATGGGAATTACTGTATTTTCCTATAAAGGCTTTGAGGTATTATCAGGCAATTAAGACTATTTTGAAAACGTCTGCACCCCTGACAACATTCACTTGACTGTGTAAATTTTCCATACAACCAACATCCTTAAAAATCACTACAAAATCATTTCTTGGGTAAAATATTTTAAATTTTTTTTCCAATATGTTAAGCTTTGAGGCATGATTGTTTCCTACACATATGGTTACCAATGTATAATATACATATTTTACTAATACAGCAGAAAACATATTTTCCACTTCTTGCTTATTCAGCTGTGTTGGAGTTTAAAACCACATCACCAATATTTTAGCAAATTCCATGTAAAATAGACTAGCAAAGTCCTCAGTAGATTTCATGGTATGTATGCTGCTCTTATAATATAATTTTTAATATTCTGCACCCAAAAATAGATAGCTGTTCACATTAACTATTTTAAGATGTAAAATACAAATCTCCAAATTTTAACAATGCATTTTTTTTTACCAAAAGTTCAGTTATTTCCAAACGAGTTATTATCTATATATTCTGTATGACCAGGCCATACACACACCCTCCCTTCAGAATAAATAAATATGGTTGAGCTCTGGCTTGCATACTCTCAGAATAGTCCTAAATGCACCTCCATTGTAGCTCAACAGCACAGCTGATCTGGCAGAGCTCAATTCCCATGGTCTCTGTCAGTCTGACATGATATGATGGAATTTCTGCAATGAGAGAGTTTGTTTAAAATTTAAAATTTTGTTTAAAAATTAATGTTGCAACCCCACAATCTATAAAATAGGAAAGAAGAGAGTTAAAGTTTTCTTACATGCCTGCACACCTTTTTTTTCTTCCCAGGAAGCCTCCAGTTCCTTTACTGTAGGAGATAAATTGACTGTGATCACCAATGAGGGGTTGGACTACAAAGGAGACTCTTGGTACCTGAACTTTTCTCAATTAGCCCCAACTGAAGTTACTGAGAACTATAATTTTCCTAATTAAAGTAGTAAGGAATGCTTATTACTCTGAAAATTCAGGTGCTCAACCTAGGCAATCAAAGTTAAAGGTGCTCCAGAGAAGTAGGTGGAAAACACCAATAAATTAATCAGTGGCATTGTCTCCCATGTTTTGGTAATTTACACCAACTCTGTTGGCCTAGGTACAATTCAAACAATTTGTTCAATTCAGTACACCTACCAGCCTCTGAATAAGCAGTGAGGGAAGGGAAGGGAACGTTTTTAAATCTCATTACTGATAGGAACTGCCGTAATATCCTCATGATTATGAGGAAATGCTTGGAGATTCCAGACTAAAAGGAGAAGGTATCATAACAGAGCAACTGAAAAAACAGCTTTAGGCTATATCCAGCTTCTAGACATTTTTCACATGGGAAGTGACAGCCATTTTGTCCCATTTCCTACACACACATCCACTTCTACAAAGAAAGAACACCAAGCAAGACCCAGATCTTCACAGCAATTTCTGTGGACAGCAGTTAATGATTTTTGCTGTACCAAGTGCACCCAAGTTCCAGTGAAATTGAGGGAAATAACATGGTTGAGCAGAGTTTGTGATTTTAGTCCCTGAAACAGCACACGTGGAGTCCTTCAGTTACACCAGAAAAACATTTCTTGTTTAGAAATAGGCCTGATAAAGAAATTGTTCTCTGAAAATCCATCTTATAAAACACAATAAATCTGAGATCAACAAAGCTTGGATGAGGAGCGACTCCAAAACAGCAGTTCAGCACGTGTGGACAGCCCAGGTGCCTGAAGCCCAGCACCAGCAGTGGCTGCTGTGGGTCCCCCCACAGCACAGGCTCTTCCCTCTCCTTCGAGAAAGTGTTAAAGTTAACCATGAAAAATCTCTCCAGAGAGCTTATCAAACAAAGAGCAACATTTGGACTCTGGGGAGAAAATCCTCATGCAGAATTTAGATTCAGCAATGATTCCTTACAGTGGGGTATTTTGTGTGACATAACATTTGTAGTAGGGAGTTACAACAGAAAAAATACTGGAATTGAGCCTTTTTAATATCAGATAACTTTATATTATTTGTTATTTTTAAAAGATTTATTTAAAACAAAGACACAAAAGTATATGCTCTGGAGGTCTCAGAAGCTCCAGAATGTTCAAAGGTTAGACTTGATGATCTTGGAGGTATTTTCTAACCTTAATGATTCTGTAATTACTGTTATCATCTCAATTTTGGAACTCAGATGGGCCTGTGCTGTGAGAGAAATCTTTGTTCATGTCAAAATCTTATGCATCAACTAGTTGTGCTACAAATCATTCCCAGCTACGTGCCCCATGCACAACTGTCTACATGATATAATGGCGAAAATAAGAGCCTGCCTTTTAACATGTTCACAAAATACACAATTTTATTCATAATATCCTACTTTGTCAATAGGGTGCAGAAGCTCAACATCATCTTTTCTAAACTTCCTTTTCTCTTAAATGCTCTAAACTACACCCAGAAAAAGCAAAGCAACCCACAAAAATGCATTTACCAACAGCTGCTTGATAGGTTGATGTACATTAATAGAGCTCCTTCCTGATAAAATTACCAATGGCTGATCCCCAATGACTTCTTTGCCATTGTGTGAATATGTACATAATTTTTCTACGGACAACTGCAGGTCATGCTCTCACAGTAATTTCCTTTGCTCTTTTCCTTTTGGGCAGTCATGCAAATGCCTTCCAAGTATGCCGATGACTGCAAGCAGTGGGGAGTAAGAAGTCACAGTATAAATATCTAATGAGCACAAACATGCAAAGGCTCTGTACTTATGAGAAGATAACTACAAACAGAAATTCCCCCTTGGGAAGTTCCCTCTCTGCCAAGCAGTTTTGGAGTACTGCAATGGCAAATGCCTCAAGTTACTTTGGTGAGGTCAAGATTGGGGAAGCCTCACTGTGCAAAGCACTGAAACACTTTACCCACTACTGTTTGAAAAGTACCTGCAAGACCTACCCACAGACTTATAGTTCTCCAGGTATACAAAATTGTTCTCAGACTGAAAATATTTCCTTCTTCACTAGCACATGTCTATAATTCCTTCTTGATTATCACTTGCCTTAGCATCCTCTGGTTCCTTGCAACTATTCAGCACTCTTGTCCCTGCAAACAGCAATAACCTGGAACAATGAAGATGATGTGCAGCCAAAGGTTCTGTCATTCTATCTTTCCAAGTCTGTACAATATCAAAGCTTGGCTATTCTGCTGTGGCAGAGCAGTTGCAAGTGCTAGCATTTAAAGTCACATCAGCCACATAAAACTTCTGAACCTTTCTTTCAGTAGTGTCTCTTGAAGTACCTGGGCTTTCCTCTTTCAATTTCTTTTCAGTTATCAGTAAATTAAGAGTTACTTTGACACTCCTCCTTCTGGTTTCATCTTATTTTCAGCATTTCAGTTTGGCTATCTTTCTCCCTAATTATGAAATCACCTGCAGCTTTATACATTAGTTTCAGCACACTCAGTTTTCCTGTGCATATTTATTTTCTCTCTCCAGTTCTCCAAAATTCTGCTTTTATTTTCTTTAAAGATTCTCTTCTACACTGACAGTTCTCATATCACCATAGCTGTTCCTGTGTCTTTTTCCAGTCCTCTCAAGACCACACGCTAAATGATGTCATTTCTTTTCCAATATGCCTTTCTGAGAGTCAGTTTCCAACATTTTGAATTACAGCCAACCTGTTACTCAGAATGTGGGACACCTCTCTCACTCCTTTGGAAACATTTCCTCACTTGTACCTGGAAAGAGTTAGCAAGATCACTCGGATGGCTACTTTTTCAAAAGCCACTAATAATTCAAGGCACTACTGAATGCAGCCTGCAATTGCTCTGAGAGTTAAAACTAGCAGAACTGTAAGATATTTTCTTGCACAGTATTTGCAGGCATTTAACCTGTTTATGTGTCTTGTAGCTTCCAATACTAGCTAAATTCTCAAACTCCTTGCTTCCAAATCCTTCCCACATCTAGCCCTACATTACTTAATAGTATTGTGTAATCACACTATTGTTCTTTTCCCTCCTAGTTCCTGCTCTGTCATTCCAGCTAGTTCATTTGTACAAAATCAGTTAACTAAATTAAGATTTCCTACTATTCTCTTTTTCAGCTATCTTGTTGGAAAAGCCCACACCTACTTAGAAATCTGAAAAGAAACTCTGTGGTATTGAAACTGAAACTTTCTACAAGAGAATAAAAAAGAAGGAAAGAGGAAAATATTTATAAAACATGATATTTATGAAATGAAACAAAACCAAATCGGATTAAAAGAATACTCTTTATACTCTTCACACTATGTTCAATGTAGGCTTTGAGCACAATGCACGCTCACAAAACTGAAAAAAAATATTTAAATATTACTTCACAGGTGTATTTCTGATTATTAGTTCTCCAAAATACTGAAATATTTACATAATGTCAGTGAGGGCAGTAGTTCCAGTTAACTATGTAACTGAAGTCTCATATATGCTTAAATGTTTTGCTGAAAGAATTCTTACAATCATTAAGTAAGAATTGTCAACGAAGTGTAAAAATGCTAGAAACACTCCCCTTAGTTGGTGGAGCAGTAAGCAATGAACTCAGAGGCTCATGGGCTTTCTGTAAAAAATTCTTTAGCAAACTTTTACTGTAGCAATCACATATTAACAACTGAAGATGTTTTGTACATATGTATTATAGCAGACAGTTAAGTGAGTGTTTGAAAGCTGTGGAAATACCCTTGTAAAAGAGAGGAAATGGAAATCCCCCCCCCCCCATCCATAGTCATGGATGGAGTTGAATGTTGCATTCCTGATATTTTGTGGATGTCTGCAGTGGCCTGTATGGCTCCAAAAGTCTCCTGCTTATAACTATTCTTTCCCAGTAAAAGCCTAATCTTTGTCAGCTATTGGAGCCTTCTTTAATTTTTGTTGGAGTAACTCTTGTATTTTGCAAGACTAGACTAGAACAAGAAAAGAAAAAAGGAATGTACCTGGTCAAATTAACTCCTGCTTCCCGCAGATGCTGCAGACACAGAACGTGCCTATGGAGGGGAGGCTCTTTGCTCTGTCCCACTGGTTGTGTATGTTCTCACCTTTTTTCTCTAGTCCTCACCTGCGCTGGAGCAAGTTATTTTAGGCATTACTGCTAATAACAAAAATATTGCAGTTAGAGCTGCATTACTGGTTCAAAACTTACTCTCAGAGAGAAAACAGAGAAAGAACAACAAAGAAAGGAGTGAGTGGCAAGCACGAATCTCTGTCCTTCCCACACACAGTTGGCTCCCAGAGGAAGTCTACTGCTCCCAGGAAAGGTGCTTGTGGGTGAAGAACAACTGTGGAAGCTGCAGCCAGTCTGGGCAGACAGGCTGGGGGCACCTGCATAGAAACTATCACAACAGTCAGCAACACTGAGTTTCAATAGGAGAAGAAAAGAGGTGTGTGGCTTTCTACAAGATGTCCCTTTACCTGCAAATGCAGTAGCAGGCTTGGGTTTGCATCCTAAACTGAGGCAATTGGAAAAATGGTCCTTCAGCCTCGGCTCTTGCTCTGTTCTCCAGCCTCCCCTCTCCAGCAGGCAGCCTGGAACACACACCACAGCTGAATTAAGGTAACTGAGTTAGGGTGTCCCTGGAAAGAGTGAGCCAACCTTGGAAATTTGTCATGTCATTTGCAACAGAATATTGCAGCAAATATTCACAGATTATTAAAATAAACAAATATCATTAATTTGGTGCTTTCCAGGAATGTTAAACAAATTAATTGACCAGATTTTTTTAAGCAGAATAGTGATTTTTAAGTGACTATTGCAGCATAAATGTATTTATAATAATTATCTGAAACTCTAACCTGCTTTTCAAATCAGCACAGTGCAAAATGCCATACCAATGAAGAGCCTACTCAACATCCCATTAGAATGCTGTATATTTTTAGTGCACTCCTAGTATTGCCCAGATATTACCTTCATGTAATAAATAATTGTTCACTAATGCAGAGCAATCAAAATCCTTCAGAAATGTTAATATTTTCATGTACTGTCTGTGTCTTCTGCTAGAAAACTCAGGACGCTCTAGGACTATTTCACAGACCCTGTGTGGACTTCCTGCAACAGTCACCAGCCAAAATTTAACTATCCTACTACTTTTAGTGTTTTACAAATACATTGCCCTTAAAATATACTGTTTGGAGGAACCATCTTGTGGATAAATTCATCCAAGGACAGTGAAGTAAAATAAGCAGTTTCAGTGTGTGATGAGCAATTTTAAAAAATAAATTAATTTTTACAACAATTATTTTTAAACATACTGGTTTAGAGTACATTGAATTTATCAACTCATGCTTTCTTCAGTTCACCTATGACACTAAATCAAAAAAACAGTCATTCTGGATTTCTTGCTGAGTGTGCCTATTTTTTGGCTGCTGCTGCAATCCAAAATTAGTACTTTATTTAGTATCAGCACTTTCTGGAAAAAATATACAAAGTTGATGGTTATTTTTAAGAATGTGCTGCATCACACATTTAGAAAATACAAATAATACCAGCAAACATGAATGAGATGTACCTTATAGTGTGTCACAGGAAACAGAAATCTGACAGAACAAAGAGATCTTCCTATCACCAATAACTAGAAGTTGGACCTGCTATTGTTTATTAAAAATATAAGGAGAACTCTGCTTCCTGTCACTATATGTGTATTTTGCTCCATATACAACATGACCCTTGACTTACAATAGATGTTAGAGAACGTCTTGGCTGCCACTCAGTTTAGCCATTACAGACTGAACCTGCAGAAGGTTCAGCCAACATCCACAGACTTTAAAAGGATCTGACACATCATCAGAAAAAAACAAAATGTAAGTTTCCTTGAATTCCAGGGAGAAAGTATTTGAATGGCATAAAAAACCCAACAAACCCCCACATAAATATTGTTGTTCAGGTAGTGGGCTGTGACAGTCTGGCTCTTAGTTGCTGATGCAGCACATCGCAAATCTCTCAGCTGCCCAAGTACTGTATCAGCCCCACTGTAGTTCTTAGGGCTTTTGAACGCTGAAACCTCCAGTCAGTTCTCCCAAGTTCAGAGACAAGTGGCAAACTGCATGGTAAAGTCCCCACAGAGGAAAAAATGTGTGAATCCTACAGAAATAATAATAATAAAAAAGGCTGGTGTTTAATAAAACAGCAGTAATCATGGCTAATTAAGGACAAGGCTCATGATGTGCCCTGGAGGAACAGTATTTCTTACAGGATGCTGTTCACTTTTCTGGGTAATCTCTGGCAACTCTGTATTTGATGCAATCAGGAAGATCAACAAGTAGGTTTCTAAAAGGAATAGAATTTTTCACATATTGTTGCTAGAAGGAAAAGACTTTTTAATTTGTTATAAATTCTTTTGAATTTTATTCCTAAGACCCTCCAGTTAACCATTTTGTTGATGGAGTTCTTTTATTTTTTCCATCTTTTGGCAAGCATCATTTTTCCCATTTAAACTTGCACTACGTCCTCCCAGTATACTGATACCAAGCATAAGTGTTAAAAAAGACTCCTAAATCATCAAATACACAATAAAGCAGGAGCTGGTAAATTCAGTGTATCTTGAAATGGGAGGAAGATGTAAAAAATAATTGCTGTGAAATTAATTTTTCTTATTTTAAAACAGAGTGCCGCGTAATTATACTGAGTGTTTAATGCCATCTTGATCATCCTTTTTTTTGCAGGTTTCCCAGAAGTTCCTCGAGTGCCTCCCTAGCAACTACGAACCTTGAAGCTTTTCCAGCATTTCCAAAGCAGTTACATGGTCATCCATACTTCTTACTGTCACATTAATGACACACTGGACTCTGAAGCAACAGTTTGGTATTCTCTGGTTACCTCCTGCCATGATAAAATACTACTAGATCAGTTACTTTTTGCATCTGTTTTGTGTAACTTTTATAGCAACACCTCACCTCTAAACCAACAACTATTGAACTCCTTTGAAAAAAGGACTCTTCCTTTAGCAAAAGACCTCAGCTCAAACATTGCAGTTGCAAGCAGGCCCTTCATTGCACAAGCAAAAGATACTAATGAAGAAACATAGAATCATAGGAGAAGCCTAGAGGCTACAGATGCAAAGTTGTTTGTCTGACTAGGATTTATTTACTTTCAAATGTTGAGACCTCCTTTAAAGTCATTATTAGATCAGACCTCCACAGCCTTCCAAAGCTTAGGGATATTTTTGTTTATTTGTTTTGTGTTTTCATAACTTTGACATTTTTCTAAGGAATTCTTAGGCTTAAACTGCCTACTTGTCATCTTAAATAGGAATTACCGGTTAGGTTTCCTCTAGAATTTTAATAAAAACTACATTAATATTTTCTTGTCTGGCTTTCATTTGTGATAGAAATAGAAATGGATGAATTTCATATACTAATTAAATAAAAACAAGTAAAAAAAAATTGTGCTCTAAAAATAGAGATTAGGGAAATTGACACTTGATAGCTAAAATATGTATATTTTGTGTCCATAAATACATTATGTACAATTATAAACATAGTTATAAATAAAATATGCATATTTTTATGTATGTAAAGATAACTTAATGAATGTCTTACAGTAATTACCCCAGATATTTGCTTGAACAAAATTTATGCTTTGGCAGCGCAGGTCCCTTTACCTCTATCATTAAAAAATCATTAAAGGGAAAAGTAATGAGTACTTTAGGGTATATTTTTTCCCCTTTAGTTCGCTTGGCCAAACCAGATGAGTGTGCTGGTTTCCTGTAACTGCACACATGTGGTACATAGCTTATCTACTTCCATTCATAATAACAAATTTGAACAGAAAGATCAGAGTGTATGTTTTATAAACACAAATATGTTTAAGTTTTGATGCACAAGCTATTTCTCACATTTTGATCTCTGTAGGCAATCTTAAAACCATTTCACATCTGCATTCTCTTTCATGTCTATATGCTTAAGTTTAAGCCTGTTAGTGTCATAAAAAACAAAAGCTAACTAATTGTATCAGTGGAAAGCCTGTTCTCTCCCTAATTCTACCTCAGGAATTCTGACCTGATATCTATTAAATTCTAGAGGCTTTTCAGACCAGATAGCTTGCAGAGCTTCACCCTCTCCACCAGCAGCACATGATCCCTTTGGACCATAGTGCCATCTAGCTTCTCTTTTCCTGACCACAGCAATTCCATGTGATGAACACAGCGCCGTGATGAAGCGAAAGGAGGGTCAGGGAACTGTTGCTAACAGAGCTGACAACTGAGTCTTGACTTTATGTAGACATACAGCTGAATAAGGGGACCTTGACAATAAGCTCCTTTTTGATCATCCATTGAAAAGGCATGAGGCATTTTCCTTTCCAGTAGGTCTTATTGCTTCCCTTCAAAATGGAAAATGAAGATCCATACTGATGCTCCAGGCAAGCTGCTGGTGCCTTGTGAAAGCTCTAGCACCACACCAGTACTAACATACACTGTACAGGACATCAAGGACAACATGGCTAAGTGCTCTCATATTGCTGAAGGCATTTGTCTCTTAAAGAAAAATCTCTGCTTTCCAAGGAGAAATATTTGAAAAGACTCGGAACACTCCCTGAGTGGTCAAAAAAGGAAAAATGCCAGAGAAAGAAACTCTTCCTTCACATGATGGGGGGTATATGTACATGTGTGTGTAATGGATTTCCTTGTACACACCTGGAATCTGAAATCACTCAAAGATGCCTGGGTTTCATTTGCCTTTCCAATATATAAGCAGGACCTACCTATATGCAAGCTCCTAACAAATCCAGTCCCCCTGACAGAGGTGTAACCGCATAACAAGGGCTGCAGTAGCAGAAGAGATAAGTGTCTTCCATGTCTGGGTCTGACTCATGTCCTTGGTAGCTTCTGGTGAGCCAGGACTATACAAGATCTAATCTAGTTTAATCTTCCTTTCTTTCTAATTCACTGATGTGTTTGTTACTGCTAGGAGGGTCAGGTATCTCCTGCTGTGTCCCACAGGCAGGTTTGTTACCTCAGCTGGCACCATTACATGAACTGCTGCTGCTAATGCCTGGTACTAGAACAGCTGAGTCTTCAAATATTTACTTCAGAATGAATGTCAAAATAAAGATTTTTCTATTCATCAACCAAACTTCTTACATGATTAGGGTATAATAAGGCCTTAATCCCTGAATAGTTAGCAAACTAACTGAAATTTCAATGCCCTTACTCCTTTCCATAGAAGCCACCTTAAGTCTGTGAAGAGACAAGGATAAATGGGCTACTGAATGTGTAAAGGTGGCATAAATGTGCTGCTGTTAGAGGGACACAGGAGTTGTGGCCTTTTGCAACTGGCTCCTATGAGGGAGAACAGCTCAGATCCCTGCCTGACCACTCCAGAAGAGCAGGTGCAGAGTAGCAGCCTTCTTGTTCCTAGAGAGCATCCAGACCCAGCTGTCCTCACTGGGACAGCATCTACCAGAATCAGACACCCTTGTTTAACAGCTACAGACAACCTTGGGATCACCAAATATTTTAAAGGACATTCTTGGCAAAGTTTGTCCATAGACTATCTGAATAAAAGTATTTACATAGGAAGTACCTCTGCCAGCCTAAGAATGGCTGGCGTATAAACAGCTTTGTACACTTCAGTGTGAAAGCAAATATTGACATCAAAATATTACCAAATTTATATGACACCAATTCACCATCAATTGTTCCCCAAATCAATTAAAACCCCCATTAATTCAATATAGTACTGGGCAAGTGATATGAATAAGAAACAAAGGAACACTTCAGTATTTCTACAGGTACCTCATTGACAGATATAAACTTGTATGTGCCATTCTATCCTGATTAAGTTGATAACAATTATTTTCAAACTACAGATAACAATAACATATAATTAACTGGTTTATTCATTAAATAAAAATATTAATTTAATATTTATAGTGTTAGATGTTACTAAATGAAATAATGGGTACAAGACTCTTCATTTTATATGTAGAGGGCTTTTCTTTTGAAGTATTTGCTCCATGAGTTGCATTCACACAGATTCCTCGACATGGTTGCCCTAGAACATTTTTACATTTGGGAAGAGGATTGTTTTATACATTTGTATTCTTAGGAGATGAAGCAATATTTTTTCTTTATACTTAAATGAAAAGTGTCTTCCAAATCTAAAAGAGAATAGGCCAACTGTATTAATAAGTCTGAAGAAGCTACCAGATAATGACTTAAAATTTGTTCTCAGAGTTCTGCCTTGCATTCTACAAAAATCAGACTGAAGTGTAGTCACCTATTTTATTCTCTGGGAAGACAAACTATCTGCCACCCACAAGCCACAGCCTCACAAACATGTGTCTCCCAGGAGTCCTGGCTCTGATTTGCAGATCAGCCTCTGGGCATTAGAGGTCACCAGCACTTGGCAGGACAGCGACCTTGGGAGGCACAGCCAGAACACCTGGGGCACCCACGTGTTCCTGCAGGAGGATACGGGCTTATCTCCCACACCGACACACGCTGCCAAACAGCTCTCACAGGATTTCTCTGATCTCTGAGCAGTAACGGCAGTTTTTAATATTCTTAAATTACCAAGCTCAGCTCAAGGGATGTTCCTCAAGGGATAAGAAGTTCTGACAAGTTTTGTTTATGTCAAATGAAGTAAAACCATAGTTTTAAAGGCTACATATTTTGTAATTATATACACATATATGTACATATATACATTGCCTTGAATTTTAGTAACTCAGTAACAAAATATTTTTCCCCTCAACAATCTCAGAATGTATTTGTGTTTAGGCTAGTACTAAGCATGGGACACTACCTTTTCAGGGATTTTTTTAGCACAGTATGACTATACTGCAGAAGGGACTATAATTATAATCTTGACATTACCATAACGACCGTGGTTGCTATCAGGTGACAGGTATAATATAGATAATCAGTAGACAGTACAATAGCAATATTTAATGATGCATGAGATAGAAGAAAATTAATTCATGCCTTTAATTCAACTCAGAGCCATCATTTGTTATATTTGCATGTGACTTTCCTAATCCTGTGTGTATGTACACAAGTTATATGAAACAACAAAGAGCCAGGCAAGGTATCTGCTGCAGATTTCGGAGCTTACATTTACTCTTCAAATACAATGAATAATTTTTGTGTTCCTATTTATCTCTATTTTTAAACACAATATAATTCTACAGCCTTGAATTAAACAGCATACAAAAAAAAGCTGATAGCCATATTGAAAGCTATGAAAAGTGCCTTTGCCTTGAAATCAAACAGAAGCAGTACTGGGCCTGTTTTGTGTTTTCCTATGTTGCAGTCTACCAACTCTCTCATTTAATCTACCTGAGAGAAATAATGCCACAAACTGAGAAAAAATAGTGTAGGAGTAAAGGAAGATGTTCTGTTGAATGAAAGAGGGACAATTATGCTCACTGAAGGAGCTAACATGGTTGCAGATTTAAAATCCTGCAAGATTTTATACTACCTTTATAAAAAAGATTATACAAAGAGATATTTTTATGGAAAAGGACACTCCTACAACAAATCTAATCTAATATTTGCGGATGGCAATGGTTAAAATGCAACTGAAGACAAAAGAGTAATACTCAAACATAGATATGAATAAATACTACTCACGTATCTTCACAATACTTCTGGTTATTAACTCTGTTCAAACCTTGCTGCTCCTATCTCCACAGCTACAACACTGCTACAGCCTTTTCATAACCTTAGGGTGAAAGATGCAACATTTATAAGGAATTATAGAAATGATGTTTAATTAAATTACATCAAAGTCAGTGGCAGAGGTTCTAGGATAAGGAAGTGGCTATCTCAGCACTACAGTACATGAAGGAAAGGTAGGGGGTCAGAAGAAAACATAGAGGCCATTTCACTTGACAACTCAGTGGAATGAATAGGAAGGAAATTTTGCATAACGTTTTACAGAACTGACCGTTGTTTGATTTATCAGCTTTGTCTCTCAAGCTCCCCCACAGTATTCTTCTGGTGCTAATGCTCACTATGCTGCTTTCACACTGACATTACACCTCCATCAGCTTCTGAACAGACTAGGATGGGTCAGCTCTTACCTGAAGCACAGCTGTGTTTCTAATTCTGCCCTGAGACTGTCACAGAAGGGGAGAAGACTCCAGACAGCCTGAATACGAGGCCTCTTTGGACTTAAGCAAAGTTTTTCAATAACAGCATCTCCATCCTAGTTCCTTGTGCCTTGGTTCCTGAACTCCAAGAGATGATTCTGCCCAGTGATAATGAGATTTATCTTTCCTTCTTTTATGTTTCTTGAGTAATTAATACCAATTATGGTTTTTCTGCTGCCGATTCAAGAGCAGCAGGAAAACTTTTGAATCAGAGGAAGATCTTACAGAAGTGCAGGGAAAAAAAAGACATCTCAAGAATGCTGAAACATTTTGGCAGAGGCACATTTTTATTATTGATTTTTTTCAACTCGTTGTCCCTCAAGAGCTTAGTTCAGCCTGGTGAAGCCTATGGTGCTACAAAGCTCCCTTGTTTGGCTTGAGCTCCCCATCCAACAGGCAGTTTGCTTTCCTTCTGAATAACTCTCAAAAGTTTGGCTCTGAACTAATGACAAGTTTGATGTCTGGAGTTCAGGTTAGATATCCTACAGTTCTCCCTAAACACCAAACAGTTGACCCTCCATGAGTACTTATTATGTCTCTCCAGAAACCCAAAGCTTCAGGCAAAAAAGCAGCCACAAGTGATTTTTCTTTGGGATTGTTTCCAATTCTTTAGTTTCAAGAATACCCATCCAGACTAAATGCAGGGCAGGATGCACAGGAGGTCTTGCCACATTGAACTCATTGACAATAAACAAACAAGGTGGCTCACACTCTTAAAGCGGAGCTAATTTCCTTTAAGGTCATGTTTTCCAAGCCAGAAGAGATCATTAAATGCCATGTATGGTAACAGATTGGTTTGAATACCTGCATGAGGGTGTATATTCTGTAATGATGTCCATTTTGTTAAGTTACTCAAATTGAACTCTTCAGCCACAAAGGTTTTTTCTCCAGCCTTCAAAATACTTTTGACTTTTTTTCCCCCCCATTCATATTATTCATTTTTCACATGGCCTTAAACAAATGCAAGTACCTGTCAACATGGGCATAGCATTTGTCCACTACTCTACACAGGAAAAGCCCACCTTCAAAATCTGCTCACTGTTAAGTCGAAATTTGTGGGATCGACCTCTCCATTCTTTAGTCTTAGTTTACAATTGTCAGCCAAAACTTACACTGCATAGGCAGTTGTGTCCTGATCAGCAAGATCAAGTACTTTTCCCTTAGTGAAGGAAATTACAGAAAATACTGAAGAAAGGGAAAAAGAAGGAAAGAAAATAGACTATTACTCTGGTAGAATGATGACAGTGCATGGGAAGGATTGACACAAGAGAGCAAAAAAAAGTAGCTTTCTTAGAAGTTAAACAGTCACGAGAAAAGCTATTTTCGCTGCCATTTGAGAAAGGGACTTCTGAATTTAAAGAATACTGCAATAATCTAGTTATGTGATTTAAGATGAAATAGAAAGCTAAAGTATATGTTGTCACTTTTTTCTTTAATGAAACGGTACACTTAAATGTCTTCATTTGAAAATAATCTGTATGTGGGTTTTTTTAAAAATAGCATCAACTCAGTAGAAAAAAAGGGTTCGCAGTGTGCTTATGGCTGACTGAATCTGGAGGTGAGCTCAGATGTTATCTCTGCTTGTCAGTCCAGTAATGTGGTTCAATGCAGTCTCCACAAGAATGCTGATGCAATTCATACCTTTAGTCTGTTTTTATTTCAGAGTTTAAACAAAATTTGCTGGTGTATGGAATATTCAGTTAAAAGAAGAAAATGAGAATACAAGTTCATGTTTTTATTTATTATGAAAAGCATATAATTCTGTTTCCTCACATATATAAAGAATCAAATAATTTGAGATGGTTAATTTCATCATAATCCCAGGCCTCTTTTGGCTTTCAGACTTTTTCTGTGTTCTCAAGATCACACCATTTATGCCTCTATCCTACTATCTTCATCTTTTCTTGACATATTTTCCCAGCTCCACTTTGCTGCCTGTACTTTTTTATCCACCTTTGTGTAGGGCAATGATTGCCCAGTTTTGGTGGAGGCTCATATTGTTGTAGCTGCCTAATTCTACAAAGCAGCTCTTTGGCTTTTTATAACTACCTTAAATTAAGGGTAACTTCAAAAGATTTGATCCAAGCCATAACTTCATGAACACCTTCTGCAAGCACTTTTCACAAATAACCATATTTCTGCCTTAGGGTGTTATTTTAAAGCATTACGGGTTTACCTTTAAAAAGCAGGTCCCACAGGTATTTCTGCATGGGCAATCCACAAACGGAGTGGCAGATTTACTTGGGTCATAATATACAAAATGCCCGTTTTCAAGCACATCAGTACCACTGGACATTATTCATCCAGCTATTACTAACCCATACCTGCTCTTGTTTCCAGAACCCCTGAGAAAATAGCAAAGGAATAGGAACCTATTGCACATGAACAACGTGGCTGATCTGCACAACTGTACAGTAAGTTCAATGCTTTAATGAGATCACACCTTCCATCTAATCTGTGTGAAGCAAGGTAATATATGTGAATGCCAGCCATTCCAGGAAGGTCAGCTTCAGGCCATGCTCAGACAACTTGGCTTGGCACAACAACAGAGCAAAGGAGCAACTTTGTTCAAGCAATCCTCATTTAAGTTGCTGGCAAGATGTCCCACCGTCTTCATTTACACCTCTTGAAAGATTGGTTGGTTGAGAGATTTGAAAGGACAATTGGCAACATATCCCTTGTGTCTGTAAATTAGTTGTTTGAGCATGACAAAAATTCACATTGAAGAAAAATCACCATTAAACTAGAAGTGGACATATATGAATCAGCTGCAAAGTAAAGCATAGATGACAGAAACTGATAATTAGATCAGCACCACAGAGCCAGGAGAACTTGAGCTAAGCCGAGCTTCCATTGCAATTTACCAAGGAGTATTTACAATTTGGAAATACAAAGATTATGGCTGTAGAACAAGGCATACAGAACTTTGCTGAACAGTAATTTCTCAGAGAAACTGATCTTGAGACAAATACTCCTTCTTAATTACTTTAAGTTAAAATTCTTTTCTGAGTAATACTATTTAGGTCACCTGAGTATATTAAAACAGTTAAAGATTTACAGTCAGATGTAATTACATCGAACTTTCCAAGGGATTTCCAGTTGTTCTCTGGAAGTGATGCATAGCATAAGGATAGCTGTCTGGAGTTTTTTACATCATAGTATTTTTATATATGTTTGTACTTAAAATGTAGTCTATACAAAATACAGGCATTTCAGATTCAATTTGCATGCTATTTTACAAGGGAATAAACCCAGAAGGTCCAGTTATCTGGTGGTTTGGACGTTGAATTCTGAAACAGGTTATTGCTTTAATTCTAGACTAATGTGTTACATAGTCAAAAATGAGGGGGAAGAGTTCTGTAATTTTTTATTTTAAAGGTTGATTTTTTTCTGCCTATGGGCCCACTATTGAGCTTTACCAAGTGTCTTCAGTTCCTTTAGCCATGATGGGAAGTGGTAATGTGTATCCTCCTCTGTGGTTCCAGCCTAAGGATTATTTTATAGTTGAACAGGGTCTTACTCTTGGGTGGCCCTTGGTTTAGCTTTATTTTGGAAGTGAACCAGAATGTTTTCCAGTATTGGTATAGGTGTGGTTGAAAGAGTTTTCCTTCTCCATTTGCTACACAAAGTTAGCTGAAGCACAGCTGCTGTGATTCGGATGAAAGACTACAACAAGGATATAGTGGCTCCTTCACTTTACAAGATATGGGCACAGTGTTGATAAAATAAACTTTGCATATCTTGTATGTTCATGTTTCCTTGCCAGCCCTCCCCATCCTGATGCTGTGAGTGCTCAGAGGAACACTGTCTTCGAGACAGAGGAAGCACCTCTGTAAGCTTCAAACTCTGGGAAACTTCTCTTACTTTCCCACAGGTCCTTGAAAGTGGCTAAAGCTGTTTTCAATATGTTGATAAGTTTTCAAGATGTCAAGAAAAGTGTTTTAATTTTTCTTTTTCAGGCCTTTGTTCATTGTCTTTGTCAAATCCCGACCTCAATAAGAATCTTTTCTGTGATGATGAAGATTTTTTATTTAGCAAAATTAAATACTGGTATGGGGATTTTAGATGCACTATCATATCACAGGCTGCTAACAGGTCTTAGACTTGGGGAAAAAAAGAAACACTTCCCTTCCTCTTAGAGCAATTTCAGTGGAAACTCTAATGTCATCAGGTAAAGTAAGTAAAGTATAACGTGCATTATAAAATATGGCCAGAGGGCCTTTTATCTTATACTTTTCATGTATGTATTTTCTTTGTTATTGTCCCATCATTCAAATATCCTCATAAGAGCTGCTAAGTTTGTGTTACCCTGTCACCCAGTGCGACAAACTCTTGTGACAAAATTCCCTATGTTCCCATGTGTCCATTCTTCTTCTCAAGACAGAACAATTGAGGTGATACTACTTGTGGATGCCCATGGATTCAGAAAACAAGTACCTTCTTTCCAGTCTTTTGTGCCAAAATGCAAACTAAGTATCATCACCATGAGAACAACAGCAACTGTGTTGGAAAAGAGGAAGGAGGCAGTGAAGCAACAGAGAAGGAACACAAGGCTTTGAAGAACATTCCTGGGAGGAATGGGGCTTTGGCACTCACCACTGCAGTTTCAGAGCGAGGAGCTGCCTCTTTACAAATGCCACACGAGATCCGTCTTTTTGTATCTAGCAGAGGCTGTGAAATCGCTCTTCAGCTATAATGTATTTAAGAGAAACAACTGGTAATTGAAGAGGTGAAAGGTTAGATGGACAACACTGGTTTCCATATTGCATTGTATTTTATGAAGTGAATTAACAGGCCTTAAAGTTTCCAAAACAAAATATCCAAACCAGATCACCACAAAGGTACATGGGTTTTCCTTTTAAACAGTTCCCACAGACAGCATCATCGGGAAGTTTGCAGGAAAGCTGAAGGAGGGTCTTGTATGGAGCACGGAGGTTCGGGAACCTTGGGGAAAGGCAGCAGCTCCTGGGGTGTGTGTGGGTGTGGGTGTGAGTGTGTGTGTGGGTGTGTGTGTAAGTGCGCATATAATGAGACACCTGCCCGTTCTTCACAGCCGACCCTTGTTTTCAGGGAGCTCACTTCAAAGAACTACTTCAAATGCTGAAAGAACTACATCGATTTTATAAAACAAACTTGCAGTACGTCTGAGAAAGAGCTGTCTAGGTGCCTGTCTCATGCTGAAATCTTCAGAACCTAACAACAGTTACGTGCGTTGCCATATTTACCGGCTGTCCCAGACTCCGCGCTCCACCGCTGTGGCCGGAGCCCGGGCCGGCTCTGGGGCGGGCAGCGGGGCTGAGGGGCGGCCGGGCCGTCCTGCGCCATGTCCGTGCCGGTGCTCGGGGGAGCGGCCGGAGCCCGCGGCTCCCTGTCCGTGTGGCGGGGGGGTGGAGGGCGGAGAGGGGCGCGGGGTCGGCGGGGAGCGATAGGAGGACCACAAGGAAGGGAAGCCCCGCTGGTGCGGCGGGGCCGGGGCGGCCTCAGGCCCGTTCCGCCCTCCGCGCTGCCCGCGGCCCCTCAGCGCGGCGCGGCCGCGGCGCTCCCGGTTCCCGAGGCGCTCCCCGTGCCCGTGGCCGTTCCCGCGGCCGTGCCCCGGNGAACGCGCGGCCCGGCGGAACTCCTCGCTGCGCCACGTGTAGAGCAGCGGGTTGAGCGCCGAGAGCGAGCAGAGCAGCAGCCAGCTGGCGGCCTGCAGCGCCGGCGGTGCCGGGCGCAGGAAGAAGCCCAGCAGGCTCACCCACACCAGCGGCTGGGTGCCCAGCAGGAACACGCAGCAGAGCAGCAGCACCGATACGCTGCTGAGGCGGCGCTGGGCGCGGCGGGGCGGCGGCGGCGCCGCGGGGAAGGGCAGCTGGTGCAGCAGGTGGAAGTTGAGGACGCTGACCCGCTTGGCGCTGCCCCGCACCCGCCGCACGATGCCGAGGTAGCAGTGGAGCAGCAGCGCGGTCTGGCCCAGCACGGCCAGGGCGAGGAGCAGGGCGGTGTAGCGAGAGCTGCCGTCCGACTGGGCAGAACCCAGGGTCCAGAGCCCGGGCAGCAGCGGCACCGGCAGCAGGGCGAGGGCCCAGGACAGCCCGATCATGCAGCCCGTGTGTTTCCGCTGGTAGAGGGCCTGGTACACGCTGGGCAGCTTGGTGATGAGCACGTACCTGTTGAAGGCCACCAGCAGGTGCGAGGCCAGGGAGACGGTGAGGCCGAGGCCCAGGAGCCCCCCTCGGAGCAGCCGGTACTCCGCCGAGCGAAGGGAGGAGGAATTGGGAGGCAGCAGCCCCAGCACGGCCTCCTGGGGCATCCACAGGGCGCACACGCTTAGGTCTGCCGCACAGCCGTTCACGATGAAGGCATTGCTGGTTGTCTGCAGCTTCTTGAAGGAGAAGACTAAATAGATGACCATCACATTGGATAAAGTCCCTGAGATAGCCAAGACCGCGTAGAGCAGCGACAGAAAGATGCGAGTCCCGGAGGAGTCCTCCCAGAGCAGCAGCAGAGGCGAGCTAGCACTCCAGGAAGAGGCGTTGGGCATCTCGCTGAATGCAGCTCAGTTTTGACTTTCCCCTCTAAATCCCATCCTTGTCTGGGTCAGAAGTTGTGCTGCAGGATCCTCACCAAGCACACAGGAGGATGTGCAGCTGAGGGGCTCTAAGGCAGGTTTCAGTCACAGAAGCTGCAAGGTGCAGAGAACAGTTTGCAGTAACGATCCAGAGAATAGCAGTGCCCAAGGCAGGTAGGTAGCAACAGATTCCCAGAGACTGTAGCTAGTGAAGGTGGGTCCATAGGGAGGCAAATGGCTGTTGGCAGACCAGAGCACGACTGAGGCTTCTATAGCTGTGAAAATACCAAAAGCAGCAGCACCTTGCAATCGGCAGCAGAAACGGCAGCAACTGATACAAAGCTTTGCAGTTTCTCCTGTGCCACAGTACGTACACTGTATATCATTTCAGGAAGATTCAGCCCTTCCACTCTTCATGAATTATTCAACAGATTTTCAACTTGTTAAATCAAGAAGGAAAAAAAAAAAGCCCAACCCTATCATGCTCCAGAAATACTCCAACTACACAGTCTGACTCTTTTTTTCCTTGCCTCACCAGTTTTCTGGTTCTAACCCCTTTACACAACTTTTATTTGAATCAAGGTTTCAAACCAGTACCAGTCACTTCTGTCTGAAATATCAACTATTTACTGTAGAAACTCCTCTGCTAAATACTCAAACTGATTTTTTTCTGACCTTATTTTTGTTAAGAGAAGGCTCACTATGCTTCTGCAAGCTTAGTTAATTTTAGAACTTCTCTATAATAGCAATTTACTTTCCAAATTAAATCTTTCAAACACAATGGATAGACCAATCCCTGGTAAGGCAGTACTTTTTATTTGACGAAGGTGGCTCTAAATCTAAACATTTTACATTTCTTTATCAACCTCAGACTGTCACAGCCCTCAGGAAATCCTGCATTGCCAACCTGCTGAACACTGGTGTTGGTTAAGTACCCAGGTAACACAGAATCAGTGTAGCATTCGAAATGGTTTCACACCAGAACTAGTTTCAGAGATGAATGGCAGGTTCTCAGGTGGACAAAAACTGGTCGAATGTAGGGATTAAAAGTCCATTCCCAAATGGGTAATAATTACTAGTGGAATTCTACCAGGAACTTTACCCTTGGAGAAGAATAAAAAACTCAGTAAAGAAACTATTTCCTCTCAAAAGGTTTCCAGAAAAGGAATTCTGATTAATTTTGTGATGAGTTTAGGAGAAAAGTTGCTTTCACAGGTAGGTTATATGTAGGCTACATAAGCAAGCAATCTCAGCTCATAAGGTATGATCTGTACATTAACCAAAGGTACCTTTGTAAGGCACTTTTAGATATTCATAATTCCTCATGTTAACAAATGACAATACTAAAATAACATTTATGAGGAAGTAGGTATAGTTACCATATATATATATGTAAAGATAGTTTGTGTGGGTTAATGGATTATTTTGTTGCAATACAGCACATCTCTTACTTGACACAAAGGTTCATGTTGGTAATTGACAGAACTATTGATCCAAAGGTGGATTTGTTACAAACACGAATATCCATGTTCTCTTTTAATTAGATTCCTCATGTGCTTAAGGTTAAAGACATACCTGAGTGATTTACTTGATCAGGCCCTTAATTACCATATTTTTTGCCTGCTGCACTTTACAGTGTAGATCTAATCAAGTGTCAAACCTTTTGAGGCCTTTCATTGTTTAGCTGTCAGTAAAGAACAGTTATTATAGAAACTAAAATCCTCCTCTTTCTGCAGTACTATAATTGAAAAATATTCTCTGAATTTGTAACAAGAAATACCTCCCTAGCCAAAAAGCTTCATAAAGCCTACTTTATAAAAAGATGATTAAGAGTTTCATAAGATGTTAGCCACAGTAGCATAGGCTCAGTAGAGACCTTTAGATTTATTTAATCCATCCGTTCATGTCTTTAAAGATTTCATGTGCTACAGCTTGTTCTTCCAGAGCAAGATATATTTATATAAGAAGGAACAGAAATGGTAAAGTTCAAGGAAAGGTGAATAGAGGATATAAAATAAGTTTCAGGATAATTCTTAAAAGCTACGTGGTTCTAAAGACCTCCCTGACCTTACACTTTTTTTGTTGTTGTTAAGAAACTGATTGTTAGAGAATACTGACTTATTTATCATTTATTTTTAAGAACGAAAAAAGGTCATACATTAGGTGACATTCCTATTTCATATAATAAATCAGTGGAAGTCTAGAAAAAGGCCAAGGGAAAGGCTGATTCCTATATAGTAGAAACTTTTTAATTAGCTGGTTTCCCTTTACATATACTCTACAATTTCAAATCACCATCCATTATTCATCTGGATGCAGTGGCAGAAGCCTTTCATTGTGCTCTTAGATTAGACTGTCACTAGAATTTGGGCAACTTCTAAAGCATCTGCTCTGTTTCTGGCTTTGCTATTTCTTTAGAGAGGCTGTGTAACAGTCACATACTGTCCACACCATCTATTGCAGGAAATACTTTTTTGACAAGAATATTAAGTACTGTAGATAAATAATCATGCAACGCAACAGATTTGCTGAAAATCAGCAACAGAGTTAAACAATGTCAGAACCATTTGTGCCCAGTTTTTAAGTGAAGGAAGGACAAAAAGCTAAATGAAATCATAATAGTTTAGATTCTTACAGACAAAGACCCTGCTGTTGGTGGGACTAAGAAAGCTGTTGCACATTCAAAAGAGACAAGGCATGTTACACCTCCAACAGCGGTACTCACCCATGAAGGTTTCCTGAATTCAGACACAACATTTTACATTACAGTATTTTGAAATGTAACTCCTATATCATAATATCAGCATGTTGATTAAATACCTGACATTATGCAAAGCAAATACAATAAGGTTAGTTAAGAGAGATTGGTTAAAAAAGATCTCTATCACGCTAATGTCTTTTTGAAACATCATCCTACTTATAAATATATTACATGCTTTAGAAAACAAAGGTGATTTTGAAGGGCTATCTTCAATTAGAGATCAAACCACACTAGTTTAGCAACAGATGTAAGTAAGAAAAAAACAAGAAACAAGGAAGCTGACATATAGGCATTTTATTATCAATTAGCTGTATGTGTATATATATATATATCTACATTTCAAAATTAAGCAATATTTTATTAAGGAAAACTATTTATAACAAAGTACATGAGAAAATTCTTTATAAGAGGTAGAATTACCTTACCATTAATCTATAATTCATATACAGTATATGGTATATATATGCACACACATATGCTACTTCGTGTGTGTATATGTTACATATACACAGTTGCAAAAAAGGTACAGTAAATTTTATTCAATTATTTCTATAGCTGCTCTCAGTATTGCTTATTAACACCTTCAGTACAACTTGCTATAGCAATTTAGGGTCTGATCTTTTTAAAAAATGATGTAACACTTTATCTGGACTTCAGTTGTAAAGCAAATGCAAGACATTCACAGGTCTGGTCTTCAGGAACGAAGACTGTAGAAGTTTCTGTAGATATTGTAAAAGCTAATAGGTAACAAATCTGTTTTGTTTTTGTCTTCTAAATTAGTGGCAAATCAAATCATCTCAGCTGTTTATATTCTTTTCCTTAGTAGCCCTTGTGGAGTTCTGGAAATTTTACACCTGATTTCTATGACCTCACTGTAACACCATCTCATTCTAAGTCTCATTCATAATAACATCTAATTAAACTATGTGTTACAGAGCATCTTCATTACTGACAGAAATATTCCATGATACAAGGGGTTACCTTAGCGACATGTTTAACAAAAAATGTAAAGGTGCATGAAGCATCCAAGTGATAAATGAAAATCTAATATACCTCCAACATTTAGTGTGTGTTGCTAAGGAAATTGTACACACACTGCCAAGTGTAGGTTAGAAACCCATAAATATGCAGCGCTGCTGAATGTACAGGTACATTCTTACCAACTTCAGTTTGGTCTGCTTGCATTCTTGCACTAAATATTGCATAGCATAATTTAACAGTCTACATCAAACCCAAAACATTCCTTTAAGACAAACAGACAGTGTTAATTGTACAACTGAAACATCACATAAATTACTCTTTGCAGTGAAAGATGTAATTACATCACATCTCAACAAATGTATTTTCCCTTTATTTTTCTTTCATAGTGTTTCCTTAAGAAACATTAGCAGCTGAAAGTGGAAAGCAGACTATGTATTGAGTGCTTTTAGTTTACACTGTCCTAACTAGCCTTTCACTAGTTAAGACTTCCATCAAGTTACCAGAAGACCAATTAGTAAAAGAGTAATTACATTATGCTTTAAGCAATGATGGACCCATAAAACAAGAAAAACATCTTGTTCATAAAAAAAAATTGTATCTTTGATAAACATGTACATATTCTTTAAAATACACATTTTTTTAGCAAAGTACACACTACATTAAAATATATTCTAATCTTTACATAATCTTTATGTACCAAAATATTCTCTTAATACATATTTTAACACTGTACACAAGTTAATAAATGTCATAATGAAACTCATTAGAAATATATTCAACCTGTCTCAACATAAAAAATTTAAATTTGTATATATCATGGAGTAGTAATTTCCATAAATTCAACATCAGTGCATCTGCAGTAGTCATTAACAAGAAATTTCTCCTGTTACGAAGTCTTCTCTTGGTGTTAAGGTTTGAATACATCTTGTATTGAAGATTCCTCCTCTTAATGAGCAGCTTATTTTTTTTCAGTTCTTCTCCTTCATAAAGAATATTAACTTGAAGAGCTCAGCAGGTTTCACCAAAGCAGCAAGGCTTTAGTACTGAACATACTCAGACTGAAGGGACTGTGCAGAGAAGAAAAACTGATTAAAACTCACTGAAGAGGTTATATCTGTAAATAACACATGTCTTTCACTTAAAGATAAGAGGAAGGACAGGAAGCAGAAAAATAAACAGAATTGGAGGGGGACCTGAATCTCTGCACAGGTACAAATGAATAAAATAAAGAAACTAAAATCTGGATACAGTAAAGTCCATCAACTTTCCTGTAACTACACTTACTTTTCCAAACTAGATTCTGGAGATTCTTAAAAGAAAGTGTTACAAGTCCTTTAAAATACCACCTTAAAACAATACCTTAAAATGTGTTTGGAACACACGATTGCTGTTACTATTAATTGAATTGTTTCCACTTATCCTGAATCAGAATCCAAGTGCTTAATTTAAGCTTACTTTAGATGTTGATTCAGATAATAATATAGGAAAAATATGGTTGTACCTAATTATTGAGGGGACAAAAGCTACAGCAGCACAATTATGCTAATATACTACGATATATCTTATTATACTAAAACCAGATGAAAATGAAGTACTGGAAATGTTTCATCTGGATTAGTAAGAAGTCAGTATAATTAAGAGGAAAGCATAACCTGGTCCAGTGTATTTATTTAATATCTGTTTCTGCTGTAGTCTGGGACTTCATTAAAAACTGATTAATCAGTTTTGACAGTATCCAAACATTTTATTAGGTATGTTTAAGAAGTCATTCTCATGAATAATAAGTCTTTTATCTGCAAGAGCTCATCACTATATTAATATGGTTTTAAACAAATAGCAAGTAAAAACCACACCTATTTTAAAACTGCAGTAGAGTTAGGGAGAGCTACTGGAGACCAACCTAAGTCCTAAGATAGATCAGAACCTCAGTCTTCCCTTCCCTTTTCCTATTATTCCTAACTTGTCACTATAGAAATGTTCTTTGGCATCCACAGTGAAACTTATTAGTAGAAGTGCATAATAGATCTAATAAAATTTTAGATTTCTAACTAATATCACAAATCCATTTCCCCCCCTATGTCTTAAGTCTTAGTGTATATATCAAAAGTTGTCTTCTAAATGCAATTTCACATCTTGAAGATCTAGACCATCTGGATAGTCTTTCCCAGGTTGAAAAAGAAGTGCAGTCAGCATATAGGATTTGAATATTACCAACTAAAAAGGGTCTGGCTGTAGTAAGAGCAAGGCAGGAGGAATAGGCCTTCATTAATGAGCACTTGAAACTTCTGCCCCTGTAATGATCCTCAAAGATTTCTCACTTTCAGATGTGTATTTTAATAAGGAGATAGTTACACTCAATTAGAGCAGTATTTGAAATGGATCCATCTAAACTGAATTTCAAGTAAAGCTGATTAGCAAACATTTAAAAAAGGCATGAAATTTAATTATATAATCCCATATGTTGTACAGTAAGAGATTACTTTAAGCTTGGACAGGTGAAAGATGCCCAGATAGCTCTGTACGCTCCTGGTGATCTTAGAACAGCCAGTGTTGGCCGACAAAGAACTGTGACACCACCAGCCTTTTGCTTGGCAGACAGTGGGAACCAGGAATTCTACATCATACTTTAAATATAAACAAGCACAAGTCTTAAAATTGTAAGTAATCCAAGTCACAAAAATAAGGAAAAAAATTAAGGAAACATTTAAAAAAGAACAGATATCCAGCAGCACAGATTACTTGGAAACAAGACAGAGTTTGGTAATTTTCATTGCAGATGAGTAGGCAGGGTTTATTTTGTTTATTTTCAAATGAAGAAATATGTTTTTCAGTGTGTTCCCACCCTTATCATAACTCTACTTCACACAGCAATTATTTCTAATGCCTCAAAGCTTTTTCTGAATACAGGGGAATAATTACATCTAGACAGCATTTTTCCAGATTAATTATGTGAATTCACATAAAGTTCTATTACTAAAAATATGGTGATAGCCATAACAACTGAGCTACTGTAAAGCACACAGACTCACTTCTGAGTTTGAAAAATTAAAATATAACAGGGAAGGCTTGTTTTTTTTTTGCTTTTGAAGAAAAGTAATTTGTGCTCTTAAATCTCTTCACAGTTCTGAAGAGATTGACTGTAATGTTTCAAAGCCTGTAATTGTGATTTTTTTTCCTTTTTTTTTCAAATCATCTTAGGAATTTTCTATTTTAAAATTTACATTTGCCATGACTCAAAGTATGGCCTACAATTCTGAAAGCTCTACTGAAAACAACCCCAATCCACTTTTACAAGTCATATCTGGATTTAACAAAATTTTATTTAAAATAGAGGTAAAAATAGAAGGAAAAACCAAAGAAAATTGACTGCTGAATTGCAATGATGAGACCATAAAATGAATTACTGGAGGAGAAGTCTCAGTGTGTACTCCTGCAGTGGTCCCATGCCATGTCAAGTCTGGCAATTTCTACCCAAATATCAGACATTTAAACAAAGAACTAAGAGAGCTTCACTGTGAGGATTTCTAATGAAGTTCATCCTGCAGCAACTGCTTAGCTCACTGTAACTTTTGCTCTTCCATAGGAGGCAGGGAAAGCCTCCTGGAACAGAAAAGAAGCCACACATCCCCCCAGGCAGTAGAATGGTATTTGCAAACATTCAGCTTCAGGACCAAATCAGCTCTGAGTTCACTTTTAATAGGGAACAACCCTACAGGATTGAGGGCTATTTGTTAACACTCGACTTTTCCCAGATAAATTCAAGTTTTCTGCATGGTGCATCAACATTGTTGCAACACAAGTGTTGCAGTAGCAACAAGTACCGTGAATACACAAGACCCACTAAACTAACTCAGGATATGGTAAAGAAAATGCAGACACACGACGTGACCCTTTGAGGCTGCTAAATTGACAGACCAGTGCGATACACCAGTGTTTGTCTGTTTTTGCAAAGGCTGTCCTGGATTAATCAACGGTAGGATTCTATTAAGAAACACTGTTCTACAGGTATAATGATGTATATGAATTTTAAGGTACTGCTACATTTCTCTTTTTTTTTTTTTTTAATGTTTCAGTCTTGCCAGTTTCCATGACAGCTATAGAAGCAAAAGGTGACTCATCTTAAGACTACCCAGTTACATCTTCTCCAATGAAAATACATTTTAAAGAGTGACATTTGGATTGAGAACTATTGTAAGAAAAAAGTTAAAATCTTACTGCAGTACCTTACATGTTATTCTACCTGAAAAAAATAGTTCTGCAAATTATAATTGTGAGACATTCTGTTTAATCAAAACATCCAATCTGTAAAATTTTCAAATAAAATATTTATTCTTCTTAGCTAGAATGGCAAGTTTTCTATTTTTTGAAAATCAAGTTTTTCTTCTAGTTCATCAGTACAAACGTAATAAAAAAGTGGCATTTAAGCTTGCACTGATGAAGGACAAAAACCATTGGGGAAACATACAGACAACAACAGGAAGTCATTGTTATGTTTTGTTGTTATTTTTTGTCAAATGGAATGTGGAACAGCAGTATTAATGTTGTTTCATTACAAAACAGAGAAAAAGAAAAGGTATGAGTAACTTTCTCTTCTGTACTGGGGGAAAAAAAAAGTACTTGCCTAAAAATGAAATTCCAAATTTTCTCACTAATGAGTTCGCAGAGCATAAATTAGAACTGAAAAATTACTGTCCTAACCATCCTAAAATGCTCCTGGCACCACCCATGTTGGTGGTTAACAAAGGGAGAGACAAATCGGAGTGATGAGGTGATTTTCTAAAATATGTATGTGGTTACAGTTGGTCAGCTTGGTATCTAACTCAGGTAAGGGAGATTTTGCCAATAAAAAAAGGTAATTAATCAGTACCATTCAAGAGTCCTTTGATGCATTAAGTGAATAAACACAAAGCACCAGGGTATGTAACAGACTTCTGTCAGGCACATTATCTGATGTGCTCCAGTTAGAACTGGTATTAAGGCTTGATGCCACTCCATATTTTGCTCATGAGCTTCAGACCACTGAAGAATATCACCAAAAGCAAAATATCTGGATGTCAGTGGTTGAAGTGGTAAGGCAGAACAGCCTTCTTTGGTTGGCTAATTGATCCCATTAAGACAGGAGGAAAAAAATAAAAACAGATGATGCTTTTCCACGAAGTTCCACATTAAAAAAAAAAACAACCCCCCCTAAAAACCAAAACCCAGGGGGAATGAAGGACATGGGACTAAAATGCAAGTCAGCATTTTTGATGGCAAGAACTCTTTTTTCTCTCCCCATCAACTCCCAGTGCATTACAGTCAAAGGAGATAAAAGAAACTATGGAGTAACAAGCAGGACAGCTCTGAGTAGCAGCTTTCTGGACTGGAAAGATTTTCAAAAGCTAAAGAATTTGAACATTTTTCAAAAAGGATATTTGAGCCAACTTAGCTTATCAAAAGAAAATCAAGAGGAGATGAGTAGCATGAGACACTTTCATGACAAGAAAATAAGATAATAAAGGACTGAACAATGACATAATGAAGAGAAACAGAAAGTTTCAGGTTAAAAGTAAAACATTTTTAAGCGTGAATGTGCTCAATCATTGGGACTAGTCCTTCAGAAAAATTATACTGCCCTCAAAATAAACCATCTCTATTAGCCAGTGAGATGCTCACTACCAGACACAAAGCATTCAGAGATTAACTGGTCAAATAATCTACTCTTACACACCGTGACATCACAGTGACAACACAGGAACTACACTCTGTTGTGCATAAATCAGGTAACTATGTGGTGCACTCCACTGTGACTGGGAGAGATGCACAGGGCCATAAGGGACATTGAGGAGCAAATGCGTTCATCAGAACACGTTTGAAAAACATATTCCAAACAGAAAAAACTTTTTAACCGTTATTATACTGAAAGAAAATTACTTTCCAGATAAATCAGAGACTTGTTCTTTGATACACAGCCTTTGCATGGCATGATTCTTTCTTCCTAAGAAATGCTGCTTCTCACATCACAGTATATATTATGTAAAATCCAATATTTTTATCTCACCTTACTTATCAGAGAAGACTGGATTTAAAATCTTATTTAAATATCTTGCTGTATTCGACTGTGTATAACCTTTACTCCTCAGCAGCAACTGATGTCAAGCCAAGAATTATTCACAGGTTACACCCTTACATCCTTCCGTGCATTACTAAGGCATTAAAATAGGTAGGAAGAAAACTAAAGATTTTCTTAAAACAGGAGAAATGTGCATTTTAGACAGCTATTTTTTTTTTATTCAAAAATGTTTCCCATTCAACCTAAAACTTTACACTAGACCTAACTTATGTCATTTAAATCAGTTTTAAGTCACTTAATAGTTCTATTGCAGGGAGACAACAGTTAATTTCCTTCTTCACCACAATGCACCCAGCAGTAAGTCCCTCTCTGCTGTCAAGAGGGCTATTTCACCTGTTCATTAATTGCTCCTTTTCTCTTCCTTAAATTAGTCAATAATTAACACTCCTTGCTTTAACTCCCTATGTCATCCTTATCCAAGAAGGAAAGGCATGCTACAATAGTGAAAGAGACAGTTACACTGCAAACTCACCCTCTCTCCCCACATATATTCGGTAAATTTTTCTGTCAATGCCATTACGTTGAAACTCAAGGGTTTATGAGATTAAAGAAAAACATAGTGCTAACCTAGAATTCTGTAAATATCTAGACACAAAAAAACCCCCAAAGCATCACCAGCACTTAATTTCTTATTCTATGCTTATGGAACAAGCCCACTAACTTTGCCTTCATTGTTAAAAATTATTTGTAGCATTCAGGTATGGCAACTACCTCTCCAAAGGAGATGGCAGTTTTTAATTTTCAAAATGTTTTATATTCACTAGACCTTTCTGAGCTGTTTGAGGAAATGTGCTTATTGTTTCTGTCTAGGCTTACACTATCATTTGGTACTCCTGTAAATTGTGGCCAATGGTGAAAGATGTCAGCTTATTTTCATAACTAAGTTCCAATAAAGTGACAAGGTGTTTCTTCCCCCGAGGGCACTGCATGTAGGTTTACAGGCGTATATTTAACACATAATATGCAGCTCTAAGTAGAATACGGATAAAACCTCTAAGTAATGCTGCTGGCAGCATATAATTTACATAAGATACAACTGAAAAGAACAGGAATCGACTGACTCTCCAGAGATCATTGTTCAATACATTCGATATGAGACAATACTGAAAGTGAGAAATAAAAAAAAAAAATCAGAGACTTTCAGATGACTGATAGCTCTCAACCATTGCTGATGTACTATTTTAGGTCCAGTATACCCAACTGGAGCCTCTGTCAGTCCTCCTGAGAACAAATTTCTGTAAGTATGCTGGATTAAAGACTGGGAACACCTAAAAAGGATAACTTTTCAGAGCAATCAGAATTCAGGAACCAATGAAAGACTCATTGATATGTCTCTAAACAAACACTCCCTGCTTGCTAAACAGTTTTCACCTCTCTCCTCATCTCTACACCTAAAGGAATTTAATTAATTAGTTAAACTAAAGCACTCTTTCTAGAACTTGTTTCCTCATAGAAAAACTGATATAATTTCTACATCCAACTTGAAGTCTCAATTATACACAGTGTACCTCAATCCCACACAATAGGGAAAAACACAGTCAAATTAAAGAGGTGAAACAACTTCAAAAAACTGAAAGGATGTGGCAATGTTTAAGAACTCCCATGCAAGCAAGTTACTGCTGCTGTTTAAAGTAAAGTTTAAATTCAGTTTAAAACTCACTGCAGAACACTTGGTGATCCTAAGATGATGGGATATTAGCATTTATTTCCAGATAAACTGCAGTGGGTAAGAAGCTAAACGTACTTTTCAAACAAGAAATCTGAAAGCAACAAGTATTTTAAAGAGCTGCTTTAGGTCAAGCACATCCCACCCCAGTATCCATGGACTTAAAGAGAACACAGAATGCACCTCTCCCAACTAACTCCTTTTTCAATGTACTTTGTATGCAGGTTAGGGTTGAGTCACACATGCAATTCAATTCTGCAATAGGACAATGAGAATTTATTTCCTACTGCCATCTATCCTCAGAAAGTGCAATTCATACCCCAAGCTACAAACATGTGGCTTCTGAACTGCAGTGGTGCCACATCCTGTTAACATGAGGGTAGGTCCTCCACTTCTGCAGGAAGAAGAACACAACCCATGGATGATCCTTTCAGCTGACATACTAGTTACATTCAATGTGTGTTATTAGCTGCTTTAAGACAGAGACTCACCACACAAGTATACAAGAAAGTAGAACTTCTTTTAAACTGCAACAAATATGAGACAGAGGTGTAATATTCTGAAGGTAATTTTAGACAAAGCTAATTTCCAGTAGCTAAAAAACATTAAATTCTGAAGTGCCAGTACTAGTAAATGGAGGCTGACCCATTCAATTAACTGTAGGCAAAATTGTCTATTAAAAACACTGCACTAAGTTTTATAATTAGTAAGATATCAAACCTTTGAAAACCAAAACTTCTAAGTAAGTTTTAGATTTACAATAGCAGGTAATGTTTATTTTTTCCCTAGAATTGACAAAGTTATTCCTGATTTCCTAATGACAGTTTCTCTAATCTCTCTTCTCTGCATTTTGTATAGAACCACTTTCAAGTTGCATTAATTTATCTGTGCATCCTCTTTATACAGACTTTCACACAGAAAAGGAACACAAAATAAACCCGAGGTTTTAAAATCGCTGAGTAATGAAAGCTGCAATGTGAAACCACCAGAAATATCTTGTTCTGTCACACTTTTCACATTTGGTGTCAGAGAAGGACTAGGTTTCTGGTCGAGGACTAATCTTTCAAATAAGCTCTATCTTTGAGGATGTTGTTGATTTGGTATGGTACATATGAAAGCTTCTTTAAATGTTACTGCATGAAGATAAAGGTACATAATAAAGTCATAAACTACATTATGGGTAATTTGAAATAAAATCTAAAGGGTAAGAAAGTTGACAAAAGAAAAAGTATCAGAAAAGGTGTTAAAGTTCAGGAGTGATTTATTCATGGACCTTTCATGTACTAGTTGTTTAAAGGAGGTGGAAAGAAAAAGCAGCTGAAATGATAATTACTTAAACAGGTAGCAACAAGGGTGCTGTTCAGAAATGTTAGAGGAAGTCAGAGAATTATGCTGAGTTAAGATTTTTTTTGTGACAGTTTTACTTACAGAAGGCAAGGAAGAAAAGCATCAGTCAGATGCCTGAAAGTTTTGACTATGAACTTACAGGAATGAATGGACTGTGGTATGGTGCTGGAGGAGCTGTAAGGCCCATAAAGGAAGGCTGACGTGTACTCATCTGTCACGGCGCTGTGAAAACTGGTTTGGCTGCTCAGGGTGTTGCCACCACTGCTGCTTCTGTTGTACAGGTTGTTGTTCAGCTCACGGGCATTCCTGTGTGGCAGCTGCGAGCTGCCATTCAGCTGACTGGAGATGGGGCTTACAGAAAAACCTGGCCTAGAGCACGAGGATGGCAATTTGCTCCCATCATCATCTGAAGCAGCATACAGGTTCCCTAGAGAACTGGCTAGTCTGGAGTTTATGGAAACGCTGAATGGAAAACACATGCAGGGAAAAAAATATACACAAGGTATGTAGAGATATATACAAAAATGTAGCAGACAATTCAGAAGACATTAGGTGAATAATAGACCCTTCTGAAATAATTTGTGTTTGCACACAGGTTCATCTTCTAGTTCCTAAGCAAGGAAAAGCAGAATTCCTTGTCAGGAGTTCCCAAGTTTCGCTTATTTAAGCACTCCCATGGCCACCTTTCACCTCTGTCGAACTACACACACATGCAGAAGATTGTGTTGAAAGGTTTAGGCAGTGTCTGATATACTCTGAAATCCTTTGTGTACATGTAACAGTTTAAGAACTCCTTTTCTGTTTCCTGAAATCAGTAACGTGATATAAGCCTCTAAGCAACCAGGAAGTACTATAATAAAATTTGAGAACAAAACCAGGGTATTCTTAAATATCTCAAGTTAGTTACTCTCTTCAGGTAAATCTTTGTGCCCAGAGTTATTAAAAATGCATTTATCGTTCTGTATTTCATTTAACATATATAATTACTTAGGACAATAGTAATGATGGAACTAAATCAAGGGTTCATAAAAATCTTATTAACTACCACTCAGTATTCCTCAGAGTAACAGTATAAAGACTTGTGGGAATACCTGCAAAAGGTTTACAAACTGAGGTAAGTGGAAGAAAACCCAAAAAAACCAAACACAAACTTTAGCAACGTAATACTGTTTCTGAGGACATAATCTCAAGAAAACTCTCAGACCAGAAGGGTAGGTTTCAGTTTTTCTTTGTTTTTTAAATCCACAGGCAACTAAAGCTTGGCTAGTGGAACAGCAAATGACTTTGTAAGTAAACTTAAGCCTTCTGACACCGAAGAACAGCAAGTGCTTCACAGACTGCACATGTGCTGCCAACCACTGTAGGACATGGTAAGTATTGGTATGAAAGTGAGAAGAAGAAAACAACCTTTTGAGGTTAGAGCCTGAGGATGTGGAAAGTCTGCTTATTCTTTCTGCAGATGGTGAGTTAACTGCCATCACTTTGGAGGCCTTCAGAGGAGACAGGGTTCCTTCTGTGCTACCTGAAGTATTCAGCCTAAAAGAAGTGCAGAGTTTTAGTGAGAAGCAAAATTTTATAACTAAAATACACATCTTAAACACATACAGTCTTAAAGACACTATGGTCTTATAAAAAGCAGGAATTCTCAAGTCTGAGAACTCGACAAGAAAAATTCAACAGTTTGGCTGTTTTCAAGTGTCCTTTAAAAAAAAACTTTTCAAATATCCCACTCCAAGATTTCTCCCTGCTGCACCTTATTATACAGTCATTTCACTTTGATAATTTATGAAGGCCAAGTGTCCATTTTTTATATATTTATTGTAAATTTTATCAAAAATTTAAATATAAATTCGAGAAAGCATACTTTTTATGCTTATAAAGCAAGTATGAGGAGAAGAAAACAACCCTGTAGCCTTCACGAGACCATCACCATTTCCAAATGACTGCATGAACATTTTCACAGCATTGCACAGAACATGCAGCTCCCTTTGTGGTGGGGCTCCTAGCAATGAAATTCTTCATGTTTTGAAATTGAGTTGTACATATATTACACAGGACTACTCAACAATGCTACCACTATGGCTGACCATAATAGTTTATTAAAGCAATAATTTTCTCCAGGGGATATTATCATCATCAGACCTTAAAGGATGGAAGAACTTGGGTACAACTCTCCAATTACACGCACAGAAGGAATTACATGAAGTAGAAGTAGCTTTAATTACACATCAAGAAAAGGTAAACCAGACATTTCCAATGTTAGCCATCTGGAGTAATCCAACTCAAAAATCCAGGTCACAAAACTGAAAAAAATGTGCTCTTTTCAGTATTAATGCTTTATAATGATAGAAATTTTGTCTTACATGTCGTATATTAGATTCAGTGGGGTAAAGCAACCCATTTGCAAGTGTTTTATTACCTATTCTAGTAAACCTGAAATAGTTAACCAATTGATGTGGTAACAATGATCCAAAATGCTGAAAATTAAGACCCAAGTCAAGTGGTATATATTTAGAACTAGAACTTTAAAGTTATACCTGAAGGGTTGTGATATTGACCTGGTGTGCAGTTTCATGTCGTGCAGCCTAAAGAAAGAAAAGCAGCAATCTTTATACAAGGATAAAAAGCCTTTCCCCCCTGCCAAGCATATTTTCATGTGTCTGGCTTAAAACACAAGACCAGGATTTAGGAATCATTGATAATCACTACCTTAATTTACAGTTAAACAGCAGAAAGTGCTTCAGGTTTATTTTCACAGTTCCTATTTTTACTGGTTCAGAAAAGTAATTATAGAAAGACAACTAAGTTCATTGAAGAATACTTTGTTCAGGTCAAAATTTTTAAAATGCTAGATAGAAATTTGAAGGTTTTGAGATACATTATCTATTACCGTAACACAGTAAGAAGATATTCTGAAAAGAAAAAATTAATAAGCCAAATCTGCAACTAACAGATATATACCTAGAGAAATTTCAACCCCAGACAGTAGTACAACTAGTAGCACTGCCTTAAACAAGATCATGTACTTGCCACACAGATCTGACAGCATGGACAGAATCTAAAATTGCAGATTACCTCAGAGCTCCAGTAGTAGCAGAGCAAGGCCGTCTCCGACTTTTTAAGGCATTGAGCTTATCTCCCTGTGTCATGCCATTCTGAGCTTCCACGTCTGCTTTGTCTTCAGAATCATTCTGGGAAACACAACAATATGCAAGCAAGAGAATATATCAGCTCTTTTGAAGCCGTGTAGTTTCAAAGTACTGAACGTCTATTTCATAAAGATTAAACTCTCAAAGACTGATCTCCCACCCCCTGCACACACACTCACTACTCTTTGCACAGCCCCAGTACATTAAATGTGTCACCACACACACACACAGAGGATTTGTGCAGGATCTGACCTCAAAGTCAGTTCAGGATGCTCAAGTCTAATGCCAGCATTTATTTACTTCAAAGAAGTCTGTTTTTACAGAACATAAACCCCAAGTCCTTTGTCCACAACTACTTTTCAAGTTACCACCAGCATGAAAGGAAAGCAGCAACACAAAGTTTTATGTTATGCACAACATGAGGAAGAAATTTAGATAAAGCTGTGTGTCCTGCAACAGGAGCTAAATTCAACTTTACTAGATTATTACATTTAAAAGATAAACAAGTAACAGTTCTCATGATCTCTAGAAAAATAAGTTTTGAAAAAAAAAATCTCCTATGTGAACTTAATAAGGAATATAGGATGAACAGATTTCAGAGTTATACCTACTTCTTCTAGCTTTAGAAAATACTAAAAGCTCTAACAAATGTTAGAAGTGTACACCAACACTGTTTAAATGCATATTTACAATTTCAGATTGATCTCAAAATACTTTTGTAAGACCCAACTACTAAGTAGAGACAGTATCCTAAGTAACAGAGAAATACATGAAACTTACACAACACAAGAAAAAAACTGGTGTTTTTTTCCAAATAAAAAAATCTTATACCAATTATGCTTAATTTGACCTCATTTTAAGTATTTTATTACCACAGTTCCTATTGTGCTTAAGGGAAACTTACTGCTTTGCATAAATCAGAACAATAGTTTCTATCATTAACCAACATAAAAGATTGACAGAAGAAGTTGATAAAACGATGTGATGGTCTCACTGTTGCATTAATTATAGGAAAATACAAGTATCTTAGCTAAATTTCACTGCAGATTACATGCTGGGCCATTGTTATCTATCATTCAGCCACATGCTGATAGATTTTGTTTCACAGTCTTTACGTGCCCTACAATTATCGCATGTAGCTGTCCCCTCTTCTGATTCCTTGACCTATTGCATTTTTGGGACTGGGAACCTTACTGGTTTGAGTTTCTAGACAGCCTTATTTTAATGATTTCTTGAGATAAGTAATTATCTTTTTGGATATTTAAGTGTTTTGAAAACTGAATGTTGGACAACTTTAATATGACATCTGTAAAAAAGTGAAACACAGGGAAACAGTACCTTTACACAAATGCATTGAAGATGATATTCCAGATTATGACAGATGATAATTTTAATTTATATTAATAATTATATTGAGAAGATGCTCACTGTATCCCTGGCCTCTCACACCAAGCAAAGAATTCTAAAACCTCTTTACTTATTGCAGAGCTAAGAAGGGATTAATCAAATGCTTAGTTCCTCTGAACTGTTTCTTACAATGCAGGAAACTACATGTTCAGATTTTAACTAGTCCAGTAACAAACGTATCTTCACTTTAGTTTAGACTTTGTGCCTGTGCTCCCAAAAAGTAGTCACAAGGTCCTTCCTCTAAAGATGCACATCACCTCATCGATCCATAACACTGTGATAAAGGGATGGACATTCAGACACTGATGCATTATGAATTAGACACTTGGAATAAGTTTTTGACTAGTAGGAACAAAAGCTGATTACCTATGACATTACCTGATCTTTTTTCTTCCCCCCACTCCCCAAAGTGGAGATTTGTTATAATTACAACCTATAAGAAAGTTCATCTAAGAAAAAGCAATCTAATAATAATACAAGCCTAAACTCCCAGAATCTAAAAGTTATCTACAGCTTGTTATTGAAAGCTCAGCTTTAGTTTGTTTGAAATTTTTCCTAAGAACACTTACCTCCCTGTATTGATGCAAGTCTTGTACTTTATTCAAGCTGTCACTGATGGAAATGTCATTCAAGCCACAAAGGACTCTGTTAATGTTTTCATCAACTACTCGCTGTTTCTGCTTTGATTGGACGTGGTCTCCCTCCAGCCATAACATTGCTTGTTTCCTTTAGGGTACAAAACCAAATCCATTCATATCAACAAATTTTTATGCATATAAAAAACAATATGAAAACATGCTACTTTTACAGACTGACAACATTTGAATCTTCAAAACATCTTTGTCTGAAAAAAATATTTGAATATCTATCAGAAAAAAATGAAATAAATTAAAAATTCAATGGTTAAAAATAACCACCAAAAAATCTCAGAATCACCAAACAAGTCTGTTGTCATCACAGAAATATTACAAGTACTAAAACTTCATTTTACAAAATCCTTCTGGGAAAAGAGATTAACTAAACAGGAATCTGCAATTGTATTTTAAGGGGTTTTAAAACACAACCTAAAAAGTAATACAAAATAATGCTTTTATATACATCATACTTATTAGTATGATTTTTCTCTATACAGATATTGTGCAGCAAAACTACAGCTGGCCTGCACAGTGGAAGTGGACAGAGTCATGGAAAGTTGAATAGGACTCTAAAACCAATTTTTTAGAAAATGAAAGATCATATCCTTCAGATTACATCCTTCAGAAATTTCATTGCTACAGTGTGCATGGGCTGAGTTTTGTTGATGAGATGCACTACTCCTCAATAAGGAAGTTTGCTGGGTAGGTACCAGCCATGCCAGTTCCATCCAAGAACTGAGACCCTATTGCATACGACTGAAACAAAACTGAATTCCTATACTGAACAGAGAATACACAGAACAACACTTTACATCAGAGTATCATTTCACTGGAAACTTTTCTTTGTTTGAAAACAAATATTACTGCAAAGCTTAAGAGCTAAGTAATCTGAGCCAACTGCCCAAACTTGTTCAATAATGAATGGAAAGGTAAGTACTTCCAGAAAAAATTCACTACACCCCAAGAAAACATCCAAAGAAGGCAAAACAAAGGGGTGGGGGAGTAGTGGTGCAGAGTGGATAAGAATGTGGAGAAGCAGCTGATCTTACTAACAAAGAAGGTGTATATACATACTCTTCCAGGAAGTGTTGCTGGGGGCCTATAATAGAGCCTGGTCGACATACTCTTATCCAAGCAATGGCTTCAGCGTGTGTGAACTTGTAGTGTTTCATGATGTAACAGGCAATCAGCGTTCCTGTTCTCCCCAGGCCAGCTACAGAACCACAAGTATCAACAGTCACATATGAAGTAATGAGTGTTTCATAATTATCAAATTAAAGTATGGGAGGTAAGAAGATTTCTATGCAATGTTATTCACCATCTTAGTATTTGAAGAAAGAATTTCTGATTCAGTACCCCTTTTATCACACAATTGGATTGCAGTGCTGTATATAAAAGAACAAGTATTTAATGCTTAGGAAAAGTAAACAGTGCTTAAAAACCCACAAAAGTACCTTTGAGAGGTCAACACATACTTAAGAATGATGATGCAAACACACGTGCACATCACGACAGAGAGCGTGTCTTCTGAGCCAGTGGCTTTTTCTTTTTGAGCAAGTTTTCTTGTGAAACCAACAAAACTTACTCAAAAAACTATTCACTGCTATCTGATAGACAGCAATGAATGCTGACAAGCATATAATTTTAGACATCAATAGCTTAGAATAATTTAACCCACTGCCCCCCAAATTACAAACTAATCTTGCTTTTAAGGGGAGAACAGAGAGAAACAGAAACTACATTGAAAGACAAGATCTTAAGAATAATTTAAATGGGGGAATATCCATTTCAGCTCTTTAATTTCCAGCTAATGTACAAACTCTCCATTATAATCCTTTGCATTAAACTATTCTGTAACTTCTGAGGCAACTGATTTTTAGGGTGAAAGCTGCGCTTGGAATACATCTGCAACATATTAAATCTAAGGTAAGCCTGAGTTAACTGTTGATTTAACTTTGGATAGGCTTATCTAGAAGGATGTAAAATCCAGAAAGAATAGGATTGTTGATTTGCTTATTAAATGGTCAGACAAAAGACCAGAAATACTGCAGTTCATAAAGCACATATGTAACTCAGTATGATATCTCCCTTTAGCAACCAAGCCTGGAGAGTAACAACCTTCTCCTGGCTAATCAATAGTTTATACTCTCATTTAGCCAATTAGTGGATGTCCATCTTATTAATGCCACAATCTCCAGGTTCTAGGAACTGTAACAACTTGTTAGGAAATAAGCCTATTTATCTTTGATATGCCTGTTCATTGTTCATGGCAAAATCATGAATAGCATCGTTCTTGCTTCTGATCGGCAAGACATTTGTCTCCACAATGTCCTTCCACAATTCAAAACGTAAATCAAGCTGAACCCTTCAAAGCCTTTGTTCTAAGCATATTTTGTGCATATTCTGTCTAGTTTGCTGAATTAGGCTTGTTTGAAATGCTGGAATCACAATAACTCACATTAACTTGAAATGTGGAATTCATACTCCACAGAAAAATGTAGAACAGTCCAAAAGCACAAAGAAATCTTTTAGTCTTTCGCATTTCCCTACCAATTATCATAATGCTGTGAGAGCATAATGCAAAAGAGAAACCTGCATCAACTAAATCTCAAGTTTTCAAGTGATACCAACAAAAAAACAAAACAATGAACAACAGACTGTCAGCTATTGCAAGAAGCTGTGTAGGATGAAAGAACTTCATATACACATGAAAATAACAAATATTTGGCACATATTTCGTCCAGTTTCATAAAGCAGTATTATTATTACAACCAGAAAGTGTTACTTTTAAACTGCTTTATTTCTGGGATGGATTTGTAGTTATTTTGAACCTCTATCTGCACATACCTTTGCAATGTACAGCAATGGCACCGTCAGAGTTCTCACAGATGTTCAGGAACCTCTGAACGATACTGTCGCTTGGGGTGCTCCCATCTATGAAGAACAGGTCATAGTGCTCGAAACCAGCATCAATAAAGCGTTTTGCCTCATAGATTTTTTTGTTTAGTCTTATGACTGATGTGACGTTGTGTTTCTTGAAATAGGGAAAGTAGGCTTCAGGTGCATGAAGGGGATAACCTACAGAAAAAAAAGCCACAACTGTTGATCATCATAGATAAAGTTCAAAGTCCTGCTGTGAAAATCACCCCCAAAGGCTTTTTTTAATGATGAACATCAATAATAAAAATGTTTTAATACTTTATACAGAATAAATGTGTTAAGTGCTATTAAAAAACTGTCCAAAACCACTCATGAAGACCACTATTCTTAAAAAAGTATCAGGAATCAAAATGTTCCAAGCACAGTACGTGTGAAACACTGTGCCGACTCCTCTCACACCAGGCACTCACATGAACTCAGCATTTCAAACAGCTGGCTATCTATAGTCAAGCTGCAGATCAAAGAATAAAAACATGTTTTAGGAAGAAGCACTCGTCATGAGGGAAATGGATTGCTGATCTATATTACAGATGAGAGGAAACAGTTAAAGAATAAACAAGTAAAACAATAAACTGCAGTACCAAAGATATTCTTGCCCTACTGTGAAGTAAGAAAGCTTTATCACCTTGATTCTCAGTTGAGAGATAAAAGGATCCTTTAGATGAAGATGGGGGGACAGGGAGGGAGGTCAGTGACCAGCCAAAATGCAGTAGTTTAGGACAAGCCATAAATGCAATTAAGAGGCATAGCATAATGGGAAAAATGTAGCTTTGTACTGTGTACTTACACTCACCTGGGTGAGGTTTATTTAGAGTTCTGTAGCTGGATTTTAAGTGTTAGTGCTAATTAGCCATTTTCAGTTACAAACCCATTAGAAATCCATTTCTCCAGTAGTAAAGGCAAGCTTCTTTTTACAGTCTCTCCCGGTCTTTGTTACAAACTTTTTAACGGCCTTCTGTGACTTTATGCAACTCACCTTTATCCTGTGTATTTACTGTATCAGGTGTCAGATTCCAGGGGCCCAAGTTTCTCAGGCACTTTGTCACAGAATGAAAACCACTGACTTGAAATGCTTCTAGCAAAGAATTCCAAAGCCACTTAAATTCAGTTCTATGATCATATATAAAATGCTCACTGGATGATTATATCTGAAGATGAACACTGATCTTTAAACCTCTATTATTTTCTTCTCATTTGTTGTGACACTAACATGCTGAAAAAATAAGATCATAAATAGCATTAAAACATACACCATACCATTTTCAAGTTTGCTTTTTGGGTGTGGTCCACTAAAAGCCAGTAATTTTCCTGGAATAATCCAGTTGAAGTCACCATTTTCCACTCGCTACAAAAATTTCAGAAGAGAAAGAGGAAAGCATTTTAATATCCGTATATACAAGGTTAAAAAATTAATCAAGATTTTATTTTACTTTATACTATGTTCTTGCTGCATTAAAACAAAATGCTTCAAATGTAATTAGCTAGCTTACCTATATAGGACAAACTAACCATCAACTGCTTCTCAGAAATCACTTAATGAAATTCAATGGAAACAAAATTTGCGCAAGTTTTCCAATAAAAGCAGAAAGATCCTTTATCTAAGATACTTATTCTTTAAAGGCTCAGTGTTTTAGGGTACCTATTAATGACAACACTGACAAACACCAACAATTTTTCTGTTTTAATCAAAGACTGTAGAAAAATGCTGCTCTGGCATTTCTGCCTCTGAAAAAGGCACTGGCTAAAAAACCCAACTCACAGAAAACAAATTATAAACCAATTAGCTTACAAAACTAATTATACTTTCCCTGTAGAAACTGAAATTTACATATTGGCATGAGCTCTGATGAGCCAGTAATCACAGAAGTATAAATCAAATAAAAACCCTAAATTCTAAAAAACTTTTGCTGTTGACATTTTGTATTTCTTGCTCACTTTTACATGAAAACTTTGAAAAGGCTCTTCAAATTCTGTCAGTGCTAAAATGAAAGCTTCTTTGGAAACACATAATATGAACTGTAGTTCAAAAGTGCCTTCTTTTCTTTTTTAATTGAAGACTGCTCATTCCTCATTTGGCAACGCAGTTATTCTCAGCATGACTTTTAAGGACATGGCACTCAGTTCAACTGCATTATTAAGCTTGTGTTTTTAGCTCTCAGCTCATCAAAACATCCTAATGAGTGAAAGGTTCTGATAATGGCCATCACTGTAATCAATTCACTGCCTGTTTGCACACCGAGCCCATTAGGCTGGCTCCCAATGTCCTCACACAGTGGTTGCATAAGCACCAGCGAACCACCCCTACTGCCAAGGCAGGACCCCGTGCCCCTGATTTGTGTCACTGACCACAGTCCCAACACTGGTGCACCTTTATTACCCTTAGGGAAGAAGTCCTGTTCAGTAAGTTAGAAGTATTTTATTTATATTACCATTTTTATCTGTGAATTAAGTAGTTCTTTATAGTCACAGGTATCATGGCAAATAATTTAAATTTTAACCAATATGAACTACAGGTATATATGTGTATGCAAACATTATTATTAAAAAACATGAAGAACTTTAGTAATTCACATCTAGTCCAACAAAAGGGGAATTAGCTGCCTTTATAATGTAGTAAGATGAAAGAATTAGAAACATGAAATAAAATTTCCTTTAGCCTGCTCCATTTAAGTCGTATGCAACTTTCCTCCAATAACCACACATTTGAAGAACTAACATAGCAAAAACCTGGAACACTTAAAGTTTTTTAAATACGCCACAGCACATATCTAAACATAAAGCTGACCATGATGTATAAAAAGAGAAGACATACCAAAAAATGGACAAAAAATTACAGATGATTCCAAGTTCTTGCTTCTTAAACTCAGTAAGCAACATACTGTAAACATCAGTCACACACATGTACTTTCCACAAACTAAAATAATGTTAAGCATTAAACAAGATAATGGAATGCCTTTAGTCAATTATGTTAATACTTTTTTCAGGCAGACTAATGCCTACTACATATATAGAACCCTAAGAATTCCCAACTACCATTTATTTTTAGAAGAGGTCTTTTCCTTTTGTACACAGATTAAGCAAAAAAAGCAGCAATTTCATACCTTAAATTTTTGTTTCTGTTAATTTAATTTCAGTAATTCAGCAAAGGCTTTACCAATTTCTCAACCTAACCATTATGGAACATTACAGGACATACAAATCCTTCTACAAATGCTTTCAAATTTTGTGAATAGCTATTATGTTATAGACTGCCTATTGCAAACAACATATATGTACAGATTTGTGCTATTAAGTTTTTTCACTGTTCATTCCTCTCCTAACTTCACCTTCTTGAATATTTATGGAGTATTTCAGTACATATCTGAAATACATACAGCTATAGGAAATGCTTTTAAAATGGAGGTTTTCAGACTAAATAACTTTATTGTCATTATTTCCAAGTTTCCTGAGAATTGCAATAGAGGGGAAAACAGTAGAAGAATACTGGCTATAGTAAAGTAACATGAGTCTAAAAAGAGTTTAATACATAAACTAGAGGTGTACTACATATTTGAATATGGATCTTTCTCCTTAACCAATACAGCTTCAGGAATTTAAGGGAGTGCTAAAGACAAGGTCCAGTACAGCTACTCTGGACCAGATGTACATACACCTTCTGTACCCGGCCCAGGGCACAGGGACAGCACAGGCACATTTTAAAGCTTCTCCAAGGCAAGATACCTTCCTACTACCAGCAGATAAAGGTGCATATGTTGCAAAGTCCTACAAGCATCTAGAGACAACTGGAGTTTGTCTATAATTAAGTTTTAAGAAGGTTGACAGAACAATGAATGACATCTGTTAGCTTTCTGGACTTTATTAGGGAAATATTTTGGATGCATTTCCATTACTAGAATGTCCACATAATGCGTACTTACTAAAGAGAAATTCAGAATGTGCTTAATCTATGTGGAGATAAAAAAATTGTCATATATTTTTGACTAATAGGAGCACAAGAAGCAGCTAACAAGTGCTGAAAGAAAACACATTCTTGGAGTCAGCTGAGAGACCTTGGATCATGTCCTGGGGGAAGGTTGGGAAAAGCATGAAAGAGGTCCCAGAAGCCAGAAAGGCTGTGAGAAAGCAGTAGCTTGATGCACTGAAATGGCAAGGATATTAATCCTGCATGTTTTTCATATACAGGTTTCAAGGTACATACCTTACATATGAACACTGGGTTTTACTTGAATTAAAATGTGTTTCCAGTATGTTTTAAGTTGGGGGACACTGTGTACTCTTATTCTAGGTAAACCAACCACATTCAACTCATTATTAAATGTACAAACCTCATAGTGTTCATATTCATCCACATCAAATGTCTTAAAGTCAAAAAATCCATGCTGCAAAGCCTAAAAGGCAACAAGGTGTCAGTTTATACTGAAATATGATATGATCTCATTCTATAATACTTTTTTGAAAATCAGAACTAAATCCCTAAATGTTTTAAGTTTATTGCAGCCTTTACGTTAAGACAACATTACATTTTGCACAGATTAACAACACAGACAACAAAACTCCAACAATGTCACTGAAACACATCAGGCTCATTTCCCCTTCAAAGACATTATGATGGAATACAAGGTTGTTGCATATCACTTAAATCATAAACTTTATTCTCCCCACCCAACCAAGTGTGGGTTTTTTCCTGTATGGCAGATGACAAGTTAAAAAGTAATTCCCTTTTTGTCATACACTCATTCCATGATTTCTGTGCTTGAATGCATTTTCATGCAGTTGGACATAACAAAACACTGAGATAGGATACCTGGTTTTATCATCATATTACCTATGCAAAGTGGCATGTACAGAATACAGTACTATGTATAACTGGCATTTTATTATTTTTAATACATATTTCACAGATAAAATTCACTAGCCTACATTAGACAACGTTTATTACAGGATTGAAATAAAGTTTTGTATTTGATTACTGTCCTATTATTAAATATGCCAATTTAGTACTGAAGATTTGTGTATAATACCATATTGAAAACAATTCTGTGACTATGGAATTCATAGCCCAAATTTATTCCAAAGAATAGGCAGAAGGCATTTCTGTAGCATATATTGATACTGAGAAGTACAGGTATTACACAACATTCTGGGATTAGGGTGTGATAAAAACACATCGCAGATCTCTGAGTTAAAAACAATAATGCTCAGACTGCCATTATTTGCTACATACAAAGCACCTTCTTAGGACAAAACCAAAATTACAGCTAGCTTTGTTATAGCCAGATTAGGCTCAGTGACTGGACCTGTCAGGAAACCCAAGATACTGAGGGGTTTGTCTGAACAGCTGATTTTGAGAAATATATTCCATTTAATCATGGCTGGCTGGCTGCACTCCAGAAATTGCAGTATGTGATACACATGCACAGAAACACCAAATTTATCCAGGTAAGACTACTTTAAATTAAGGCACAAGGTTTCTGCTTAAAGTGTTTTTACCTCCATAAGTGAACTGGACAAAAATTCAGTAACAAATTTTATGGGAACAAAGGAGGAAAAACTGATTCTCAGAGTCCTTTCTATGTATTTGTTGCAGATAAATTACAGTGACTGCACTGACTACTTCAGAGCTTCAGGATCTGTAGAATGCCTCACAAATTACAGTCTTGCTGTTAACTGACAGCTCCTCTCCCACCTCCACAGAACTAAAAATATTAAGCTTGATCTCTTTCTTCAATTTTTAAAAAACACTTGTTTTGCCATACTTTTAAGAATTACAGGTGGTCTATAAAGTGTCTGTACAGAACTGTTCCTATATAGCCTGCTCCCTTCATCAAGACCAATAGGAAATGATGAACAGAATTGAAAGACTGCCAATTAAAAGGTGATGTAACTTTTTTTAAAAAGGAGTATTGGAGCTTAATATTCCCCAGGACTATTGAAAGTGAGACATCAGGACACCAGTAAGATACTTTAGTTTTCATTTTTTTAAACAATTCAGAAAAGATTAGTGTCAAACACTGAAGCAAGTGCTTTGGGGGAAAGACTGGGGCCAAGGACATGCAAAAACTGCTCAGATTAAGTCACAGTATACCTGAGTATCGGTATCACTTGACCTTACCCACTTGTTATTCCCTCTTACCCATGGTTATAAATGATCTATTAGCAGATCTAGCACAGTGCCTTGCATTGTTAAGAGCTGCCTCCAGCCAGGCCAGGTGCATTTGCATGTTCCAAGTCATGAGGTGAAGTTCACGAGGCTGTCAAAGGCTGGGACAGCCTCCCTCTGCTGTCACTGCTCAAACACAGTCCTCAGTAACTTAGGCTTCATGAGAGCATACTACTCATCACACATCTTTGGCTTTGAAACTGGATTTTCTAATCTATTTTAACAGTATTCTCCCTCGTGCTTCAAAAATCAATTTAAAGCTGTTGTGCTAAGGAAAAATGTTATTACCTTATTTACTCCCTGTAAACAGTCCAAGATCGTAAGATTGTACGTGCAGTTCCCAAATGAAGCATCCCTATAGATTTAATACAAATGAATTTAATATATACAGAATTATTTTAGGAACTCAGGGAAAGGCAGCACACAACAGAATACATTCAAGCTATTCAATTCCCTCTGAGAACTCTGAATTAAAAATTCAAAGAAGAAACCTTTTTAGAAGCTTGTTCATGATACAGAACTTCCCTCCCGGATGCGGCTCAGAGTAAATGCAGTTGGACACTGCAAGTTACTTTAGTGCATATTTCACATCAGCTACATGCCCTTTATAAAATTATTTATGATGTCTTGGAACAGGAATATTTGTATCCTTTCCCGGCTGTGTAAGGATAGCAACAAATAAAGCAAACCTTACTTTAACCACTATTCAAGTCTTAATTGAGTTACTCTGTCTAACAGGGATAAGAATACAGACTACTAGTTAGGAATTCATTCACAGGCTTTTATTTTGATGCCTGATTACAAATGAGATGAAAAGTTATTCAGATATAATTAGATTTTAAATCACTTTGGTTAACCAGAGTTCTATCACTATGAAAATTACAATTTCTCTTTCAAAGACGAAATGAGACTCCAAATCAAAACACATTTAAATAGTAAGAGACATAAAAACTGAGGGAAAAAACCCAAACAAAACCAAACAAACCACCACCACCACCAAAAAAATGCTCTGTGGAAAACCAAAAAAGTACTCAAGTGTGCTTCAGACCAGTTTGATTTTAAGAAAATTCTGCCTAAACATATTATTTCTTATCACTCGTTAAAGAAATCTTTTATAGCTTTGCTCTAAGATATCTTGGAGAGAGTCCTAAGAACTGCAATTTATCAAAATAGCAAAATTTTAGATTTCATCCAAATACATATTTAAACTCTGATTCAAAATTTCAATCTTCGATTGAAAATTTTCCATTTTTGATAAAACTAGCTATAAGTAGTATGAAGTTTATTAAACTAATATGATCCTTCAATGTCAAGTACTTCAAGAGCAGAATTTTCTCACCTACTCTTTAAGAGCAGAATAAATAAATACAGCAGTTTTGAGCAAACAGTGTTCATAGAAAATGTTTTTAAGAAAATCAAAAACTGTATCTTTGGTACTGTCATATTACAGGTAGGGCACGCTAGAAAAGCTTTTGAATTAGATTAAAACACAATCACAATGTTTTGGAAAGGGAACTTTAAAGTGCATATAAACTTTCCATATCCAAATCCAACAGGATCTGTATCTTAATTGAGGAGCCATAAAATATTTTCATTACACTAGATAAACAGAATGTATCAAAGCTGCAAAATACAAACTGCACAGACAATACATTGTTGACAGAGTAAAGCTGGATAAGAGATCATTTTAGCACAAAAGCATTTTAGCAAATAAAAAAGTCTTCGGAGCAAAAATCCTTAAGGACCCAATGGAAACACATACAGGGCAGAAAATTTTTAAAGCTGTACCAGTTTTCTGAAGAGGCTACAGAAATAAAAATGAAACCACAAAAATAAATATTTAGAGATATCAATAGAAGATATGATTGTAGCAGACATGGTCTATTTTAAAAGTTATTTTGCTGTAACAAATATAATTTTTATTTTATCTGTATGTATATAACTACTTTAACTGATAAGACATCTGATAGTGCAGGACATAAAAACAATACTGGGGGAAAAAAGCCACATAATCTCTAATCCATTAATAAGAAACACTCAGAGATGGGAGAGAGGTCAGTGAACCTGAGCTAGATGTACAAGATCAGCCCATCCCAGCTGCAGGTGTGCAGCATTCCCAGCTGCATTCCCACAGCCAGCTGTTCCCAGGGACACAGCAGTGTTGGCAGCTGACAGGGATTGCCGCCACCAGCCCTGCCTCAAACGCCCCATTTCTGCTGCTGAGCCCCAACCTCTGCAGGAGCTGCACCCAGACTGGAGCAAACAGCTTTGCTGACCCCTGCCAGCCACACACAGGGGAACAGTGGGAAGAGTGAAAGCCAGGAAAATTCCAAAGAGGCAAAATTTTGGAATGTATTTAAACCCAACCCCAATTTCCCAGAAACTCAAAGAATAACGGTATTTTGTTTTTTTAAAGAGCTGACATCTCAGAAACTCACACCCCCATCTATCCTTTGTGGCAGAATGTGATAACATAAGGAAAACATAAACAAGTGTGAACCACAGTGCAAGGCAGCAGTGGAGTAACACCCAGAGGCAGTGGCTCATGTTACCGAAGGCTGAGAGGGCATCGTGTGTTTGATGAACCAGGGCAAATACCGAGTGTATCTTACTAGACCTTGCCATAAGCTTGCTCTCTCTCTCTCTTGCTCTGTCCCTCATACATTCTGGTAAGGAAACACAAGTGAATCGTAAAAGTTCCTTCCATCCTAATTTGGAGAACAAGAGAATGAAACAATCTATGCAACTTCTTCTCTTTAAAGCCACAGCCATTTTTTATTTTAGCATTGCCAATTCTTTTCAGAGTAAATCCAGAAATATATATACACATATATTTTCTTCTCTAGTTTCCAAAAGTAAAGTTGGCTGGTTAGAATCAATTCCAAATGCAAAACACTTTTTGAAACATTACTGTTTTATGCTCCAGAATTTTAAGCCAAATAATCTGCAGGTATTACATTTTAGGTGTAAAAACAAAGAAATCATCTGTACTTATAATCCATGAGGTCTCTGGAGGCCAAAGCCATTGAGACAGTGCAGCAATATCTGAAGCACAGATAAGGCAAGTGCTTGTGGATTCAGTATCAGGAGATGAAACCCAAATTACTAGTTTCAGAACATACAGCATAATACCCATAATACACTTTACATATCCAAAATACACTTTACAGAGTTGTTTTAAATATTAAAACTATGTAAAAAAAATAGTTTATTTATGACAAAAAGTCACTGTGTACCTGTGAAGTGACATCTTTTAATATTTAATCTTCCTATCAAACAGATTAGTTCATATTATTCCAGAGAAGTGCCAGTATTCCTTTAGAATTTAGTCAAAAAGCATTTTCCAAAAATATGAGAGAGGACAGATGCAGAATGCCAATCTTACTTCTGACCACATGTCAACAAAGGCAAAGATTAGGAGTTTAAGAGTCACCTGAATTCCTGAATGTTTTAAATAAATTACTTGAGTAAAATACATTTTTGTTTAGAGGGAGTTGTCTAAGGTGTTTTAGTAACTAATTATTTTGATTATTTCTTTGTTAAAAGGAAAAACAAAACAAATCTGCACCCAGCTACCTAGATGACTTCCTCCAGGCCAAGGGTGGGTTATCAAGTTCTTTTTCTATCCCAGAGAATTCAGTCAGAAGTCATGTGAAATCATTAAGAAGCTTCATAAATAAAAAAGACCCCAAATTTGATCTTGTTTTTTCAATTCTCCTGAATTAATGTATTTACTGAAGAAAACAAAATTAAAAACTAATGCAGAGCAGCCAGTTCAATTTCACCATTCTTTGTGCCAACCTGCCTTCCTACTGATTTTGTACAGATTTCCAGGCCATGGGTAAAAACACTGTATACTGTCAGAACTAGTAAGGTTAGTACCTTCACAAAAATTCTGCTAGAAATACAGCTTTTCTCATACCACATTGGCTTGAAAAATCAATTGCCCAGCGCTAGATACACAAGCATGCATTTGCTTTCTACCAGTGGTAGATACATTCCAAAACCTTTAGAGCATTATTTAATGATCCTGACATTAGCTTGCACAAAATGCAATAGATTCTGAATGGGTCACATTTTGTTCTACAGTCATACAAATGCAAGGAGTAACAGTTATGAGAAAGAGCATTGTAAAGAAAAAATACCTTTACTAATCTTGAAGAAACTTATTCTAGATTTAATTAAAATGAATTCCAGCCATTCTTCCTATTTAAACCTTTCTTCTCCTTTGTCCACTGCATGAAATCAGCATAAAATCCTACAGAAAACTAAGGCATGCACTCACATTTAAGACAGCAGTAATTTTTAACTCACTGGGACTACTTAGGCATTTACAAGAACATTTAGGTGAAACTTGCATTTTAAATGTTACACCTTTCTGTTCAACTCAGAACTGTGTTTAATAAAGCATAGAAGAAAAAGGAAAATCTCGTTTCATATCAGAGTATACCATAGAGCACATACAGACACCTCCTGGTACTTTGAAGTGCTCTGATTTTTGTTGATCACATGTTTTATTACAGTATTCTTTCAGTCTTTTATGGTCAAATGCATAACCATCTTGTTTTTCAAGCAGTGTTTTACCCAATGTTACCTGGTACCTCTGCTTTCAAAATGAGAAAAATGTGACTATTTCTAGGAGACACAGATCCAGCATGAATCCCAGCTGGCATTAGAGTGCCATATCCCCCTTCTGATTGCAGAGTTGTGGCTGACGTCAATACTGCATAATGCTTTCCCTTTCTCCAAACCCCTAAACACTGTCAATAACAAAACAGTTTACCCAGTACTTGCCAGTAAAGAAACAAGCTCAAAAAGCTACAAACTAATATCTAGCTCTGAAATTCATGTCTTTGTTAAGAGACTGAACATAATACTACTAAAATATACTTGTTTTTCCTCTTGAACATTAAGTCAATACAGAGTAGTTTGAGGTAAAAAATCTGAAACTGTTTCACATGAGGCAACTGGTATTTTTGACAATTTTAAATAGTGTTAGCACCATTTTTTAAATGGAAGTTAGAAGGTACAGTATAAGATCTTCAACAGACTAGAGTGTCACCAAGTGACAGTGAAGCAGCCAAAAATAAGACCAAAGTGTCTCAATACAGTGTGCCTTATTCTCTCAAGTTACCTTTAGTTTTTCTACCATAAAAACCAAATAAAATGTCCATGTATCCTGTAAGAGGGGTGTTCTGACTTCCTTCCACCTCTGAACCATAATGCTGAAGCTGTCTTTAAATGAAATACCAGCTGAAGGCCTAAGCCGATTAAGGCTTTTTGAGGTCACTGAGCTAGATGAAAGTAGATCAGTTTCCCAATGATCACTTCATGTAAACCTAACTCAGTACACCACAAAGAATCTGACAATCTTGCAGCTTCTACCTATTCAAAGTTGCCTGTTTTTTCAGATAGAGGATACCTCAGATATCAAATTAACAAGCTTGATAAAACAGTCCAATTGTAACACTTAACTGATCATTGCTCCCTCATAAACTCTTCACTACTCAAACAGAGATGACATATACTACGGAAGTTATATAATATCTAAGTTCCAGGCTGCAAGAATAACTTCAAGTCAGTAAATACTGAATCATAATGATTAATATCTCAAATAATTTCCTTCATAGACCTTAGAATATGAGGGAAGGGGTAAGGCATTTGGGTTATGTTTTGAATTGTACATAAGATTCACTTTAGTCTTTTTCAAGACACTAAAGATGTAGAAGTGCAAATTCCCTCACAGCACCAACTTGTTTCTTTAAAGTATAGTCTGATGCCAAGCAGATCTACTACATAAGACAGAGCTACTGCTGCCAGTACAAGGTTCAAATGCTTGAGCCTCTGTATTATGCTGTACTTTGCAACAGCGATTTCTCAAATGTCTTGGAATGGACACCAGGGGAAAATATCTCAAAGGCTATAGAAAACCCGGGAAGGAGAATTCAATTATTTCTTTCCCATTCCCCACTATCCATATTGTTCCACTGCAAACCCTCATCAGATCTACTTGCCCTTCTCTCAGCCTCAATAATTCTTAAGCTCCTTATATATCTATACCAAACTCTGAGTTCAAATACGCCAAATATCACCTCCCCTATCAGACTTCCCATTTCTTATCCAGCCTCCTATCTTGTCATAATCCTTCAGTTTATTTCCTCCCCCCTCTTTGTCTCACCTCCAGTACAGGCAGGCTACACACTCATCTTCCCAACCAGGACAAACTACACCACAGGTAACGGAATCTGCTTAGGCCCTAATCCATTGCCAAGATCTGACGTAGTCCAAAGCAGATCCAAAAGAAACTGAAGTGCTTTCCAGCCCCACACCATATAAGAGATTCTGTTCAAGAAATCAAGATATTTAATTTGTCTAGCAAAAGCTCATACTACTGCATTCCTTCTAGAAACAGCCTGCCTCTGCTCAAGAAGATTGTCTTCTTCTTATTCTCTAAAAGAGCCAAAGCTTTGCATTCAAAAATCCAATAAACCCGCAAACACATACCAAACTCATCCACACCAGACAAAAACTACCACAAAAAACCCACAACCTCTCAGAAGTGCTTTAGTTTTAGCCAACACAATCTAGGGCTTGAAACATATGGACAATGACTGCGAAGGAGTTCCTTTTCGCAATACCTCCTACTTCATAAATGTATTGCCCTCTTCTCCTCAAGCTGACAAATGGAATAAAAGAATTAAACTTTTGTAATCACTGCACCAACCCAGACAGCAAAAACTGAGTAGCCCTTTTGCTGAACATTGCCTTCTCCAATGTTTTTGGTTAGTATGCCCTCCCCTGGAAAACATAGCATGTACTTCATATATAATAGTATATATAAAAAATACTGCTGTTTCTTCTGTATTTTGGTTCCTCCTTTGCTGATCCTAGAGTAGCTAATTATTCCCTCTCAGAATAGAATTTCATTAATCCAAACTCACGAGGATTCCCCTGGAATAATCATTTAACACTTCAGAGGAAACTCATTTCTGTCACTACATTTATTACTGTGGTTCCTATCAGCCTCACAAGAAATCACAGAGCCAACCACTTTCATTACTCCTTACCAGTTAAGCAGAAATAGCAACTTTATTATTACTATTTCTAGCAACATGATTTTTACAAAGGAATTAGTTAGTTGCAAGGCAAGGATCTGTAACCTTTGGTTTGAGTAAAGAGGGTCATATGAGACTGCTCTGCAAACAAACTATTCCTCCCAAGCTTTCTGTCTTACAATTTTGGCATCTGACAAATAACATTCTTGACTTTGTCAGAACCTCTTTTCTACATGCCTTAATCTTTACTTTGGCAGAGGAAAGAAAAACCTGAAGACATAGCAATTTACTGTAATTCCAAGCAGTAAATGTCCTGAATTGGTGAACAAGATACAGATACTCAGCTATGGGGCCTGATGAGATGTATCCCAGGGTCCTGAGGGAACTGGCTGATGTTGTTGCCAAGCCACTCTCCATCCTACTTGAAAAGTCATAGCAGTGTCTGGAAAAAGGGAAACAACGCTCCTATTTTTGAGAATAGTAGAAAGGAAGAGCTGGAGAACTACAGGCTGGTGAACCTCGTCTTTGTGGCTGGGAAGATCATGGAGAAGACACTCACGTAAACAATGTTAAGGCACATGCAAGACATTGCTCTTTGTACATGCCTCTTGTATTCTATACAGAATTTGGAGATATTTAACACTGTCATGTTTAAAATAACTGACTTTCTTACGCGTTGTACAAAGTATCTTTTATAAATAGCTGAAAAAATATGGATACCACTAGCCCGGTAAACTTCTTGGGCTTCGGAAAGATGACCAGGTTAATGCACAAACTCTCTGCCAATAAAAGCTATTGCTCATTTAGTACCATCTTAAAACATGTGTTTGATAGTTTAAGATTTCATAGTCAAACTGGTCTTGACATAGTTATCTCCCATCCCAGTAGTTTACATTGTATCTGGCTCCTATACAGGGTATAAGAACAGATAATCTGATCCTCTTCTGCTGAGTGGCTGAAGAATCAGATGAATTTGATACAGACCAAGGTAGGTCTACACTTACAAATGCATTGGCTGACAGTGAACACTATTTGTAAAATGCTGAATCCACTGAAAAAGAGGATATTGACCTTCCTGCAGTTGACTTTTACGGCCAGTGTTTGTGTAAGACTACCATGAGTTGTTCTCATTCACAAGGGCATTTCTTAGTCCACACCATGAAAAAAATTTGGCAGCCTCTTTATTAGATAAGCACAATAGCTAAAACTCCTTAGAACTGGTGTCAATATGCTTTTACTACAGAGACTAAAGACAGATTGATGGAAATTATCTACTATTTATTGAAAACATTTAATTACTTGAATATCAGTACTTGTTCTGTACAAAAGAGAAAATATAACAGTGTCCAACTCCCTTTATTCCTGTAAGTCTAGCTACTCATGGACTAAGTAATTTAAAAGACTGGAATTACTTCCAAATAGTCAAACATGATACCTGAGGAAGAAAAGGTTTTACTGCTAAATCACAAACATGCTAAGAACTATTTTCAAAACATGACAGTTTTCAAGACTGGGGTCTTATTTAAAACTTGTATCAATCTAAATGATTGATTATTGCAACACAGAGCAAGTAGTTCCACCAGATGTAAAAAATATTTCTTCTGGACATCAGTCATTTTGTACAATGTCTGTATCAGAGAAGAAACCATTTTTCAGGAAGGCAATCTGAAAAAACATTTATTTAGCAAAATCCAAACCAGAAAATTTAGGCTGATTTCTTGTGTTCACATACCTAAACGGAAGATATGGTGGATTAGATCCAGACAAAAGTGTCCTGTAAGCTTCTTCTGGTGTTTTCTTTAAGTATATTACCTAAAAGGGATGGAAGAAGAGGAAAGAAAAAAAATCAGTCCTGAGTCTTAAAAGTCATTACCCAGATGTTCACTTCCCTCAGCCCACTGAACTCCTAAGAATGGATATGATACTCTGTCATGAGCTACTCCTTTCACATATACAGGTCAGGAAAGACATACCCACAGAAAAAAAACCCATTCAGATATCAACAGAAGACAATAGGAACTGGGATTTCTATTTTGTATCATTCCTCTACTTCAAACAAAAAAAATGGAAAAAAAAAATCACATATTGCTCACCTGAGAGAGTTTAAGACAGACTCCACATCATACTAAGATGAAAAATAGGCATCTGTACTGGCAGTTCTGTGTCTAACTTCAGAAGTCAAAATATTATCATGGGAGCTGACAAGGAAACATTTCTCCATGGATGGAACATTTTTTCAATGTTCCTTGATGGAAATTTTTTTCAATGCAAATATATTTGATTCCTAATTCTCATCATCAAACTACTAATTAATAAAAACATTCAATTCAACAAGCTGAACATATGAGACCAACATGTAGTTAGTTTGACACCCTAAGCCAAGGTTCACACTGTTAATCACCTGCACTGGCTTAAGTAAGGAATCAGAGTACAAGTACATCTCTTTGTGTTCCGATTCCTATTTGGTACAGTAAGTTGGTCCTAAAATAAATCTAACTTGGAATACATATGAAGCAAGTGCATTATTTACAAAAACTGAAATTCATTCAGTCTGGAGTGGCGTATTTCACACATACAAACATATTGCAAACCAAGCCACACGATTCTGCTGGTCATTTCCCTCCAGCTCATCTTGCCATCAGCATCTACATGGCTACTTCACAGCTCCACAGACATTTAACTGCCAAATATAATAATTAAGTTTTGGTCTTTGAAGAATTGCAAGAGGTAACTACAGGTTTTTTACAGGGTAGAATTAAAGCTCTAGATCTACCAGGAGCAGGGGTGTCATACATCTGTATTGTCTCTTCCTCTGCCCCATTTCTCTGCAAGTACAAGAGCAGTCACTGGCACAAACAGACCAGTATTCCTCCTGCTCTCCTCTCCTAAGGAACTCAATCCTTACTAGACAGCAGAGTACACAACCAAGTACATGTTCCTTGGTTTCCAACCAGTAAAAAAAACATACCCTAAGAATATGGAAAGAGACCCAGCCCACAATTCATACATGTTATGAGACAGAAGAAAATGCACTCTCCTCCAAGATTTCTCCAAGAATTCATTCTCTGATAACAAGTGGGGAGTTAAGTCTGATTCAGTTTGACGCACTTGTGCTCACCCATTGTCCTCAGAAGGACAAACTGAGTCAAACCAGATGCATGAAAGTACTTGTAATAGTATTTCAAAACAATTTCTACAGACTTCTTTTAAAAAAGATTAACTATTGTGGAAGACCGAATTAAAGACCCTAACAACTAAAATCTCTGAACAGATGAAAGGAAAAGCAAAACAACACTAGCTTCAATATAGTCTGTGTTGTGCCTGGCAAGACACTGTAAAACCCAGTAGCACCCTGTTCCTGACATCACTGACCAATCTGTGCTGTAGCCTTGGTCATTTGTAAGGAACCTCTGCAACTTCTTCTAACACTTCAAATACTTTTTTTCCCTAACCTGAATTTGTGAGAGAAGTAATTTTTGTGGAATTCTTAACAGCAAGTACAATAATTTAGCAACCGGACATGATTAGACCAAAAGGACTGAAAGTCCATTTTAAGAAGTGATACTTAGAAAATGCACCTTCCTGAGATGCAATTTTTACAACCAGGAAAGCTATTGGCAATGATTTAACTTTAACTCAAATTTATGTCTATCTTATTAAAATATTGTAATAGCTATAGGATATTTTAATACAACAGCTTTAAGAAGCTGTTTAATGGAACAATCTAAGTTGCATAATCACCACTGGAAACCCATTCCTAGAACCTGATCCACTGCTTTCCACGTTTCACTTTACACTTAATGTTTTAATACCAGGACAAATAAACCAAGCCTTCTCAATTAACTTTCACATGTTGGTCGAGTTCACAGCTAAAAGACTTTCTGGCCTCAACAAGCCTGTACAATCATAATAAAATCCCATGAAATCCAGAAGACCTTAGATCAGAGTCCATATTTCTGTCATTTGGCCCTTCAAATGTGACAAGTCAAACTGCCAATTACCCATAGTTCTTTTACTGAAGAATATGATTAGATTCCTTCAGTTCAAGAATGGCCCTGAACTTCCAGGTCAGGAACTTGCATCTGACTGAACAGGTAAAACACTCAAAAAATATTATTCCTGGAGTGTGAAATGAATATGCCTAGATCACAAAAGCTAAGCTTCTGCAGTTAAAAAACAAAAATAAGGTTATTTGGTAGAATGGCTTTTTAGAATAAATATTAATTTTGTGAATATTTTGGCATTAGTATCAGTCATTATCAAAGGTGAAGGAACTCCCATAACAATAGTAGCATTTATTGAGACCTGCTTTCAGCTTGACTTCAGGCCTGAAAAAATATTTCAGCTTTCACACAAGTATAAAACCTGACTTAACACAGACTTCCAGAGCTCAGCCAACCCCATGACAGTCAGCTCAGGACCAGAAGCTTTTTAGTTCAAAGACACACTTTTCCTAAAGCACATGCAGCAGAATTTTAGAAGACAGCTTAAAGAAGAATGAAATGACAATCTGTCTCCCTCCCCAAAGGATCACCCCTTGAGAAGCTGTTTTACACACAGCAGAAGTCTCTGAAGGAAGGCTGGAAGTACTGATGTGATCAATAATACTTACAGCATATGCACCTATTAAAAACGCTGCATTTGCTCGTTTCCGCTGGTCAAAACTGGTGTAGTACACGATCTTCTTTCTTGATAGACTGAAATACTGTTTAAAGAAAAAAAACAAACAAAACATCATATTTACTAAGAAAAGAATACACTTTAAGAACACTTTAAAGAATCAATTTTCCAAAGCTGAAAAAAAGAAAAAAAATGTTAAAAGGAGATTTTTAAAATTAAAGGAGAAAAAAATTACTGATACCCTGAACAATGTTCTAACATCACAAATAAGAGTACAGGGAAGCAGCCATGGTATCAGGGCAGATCTCCTTGTTAGCTGTAAAAAAACAATAATCCTATACAATGCAGCTGAACCAAAATGTTCAGTACAGAAATCTGAACTTTTCCTTCTCAAGTTTAAGTATTAGAAAGAATATGAACACTGAATAAAGACATTAGATTTACAGACTAAAATTTCCCCCTATATGTTAAATCTCTTTAGCATATTATTCTGTGCAGAAGACAAAGGAAAAACTGAAGGAATCAATCTAAAAGGCTCTTTATAATTTAAATACTCTTCCATCTATACTACCTAAAAATGGGGTAATGGACATCTTTAGAAAGTTTCAACAGCAATTTATTTAAAATGAAGAGGGGAGAAAAAAAAGAACAAGAAGGAAAGATTGACTGAAAAATGCTTGGCTAAGACAAAACCAGCAACACTGCAATTCTTCTTTCTTTAGGAAGAAAAGCAGCATCTGTTTTTGTCCTGTGGACAAAACTCCCATTGAAAACAAAACCAAAAGCACCAGAAAAGAACAATAATGACAAACTGCAGCAAAACTATTTAAAGCCAGAAAGAGACAAAATTGTCACTTAAAAGTGGCAAGTTGGACAACTTACCGCATTAATAATTTTTTAGCTTCATGAATTGCTACACTTCCATTATATTCTGAAACACTATGATGAATGCTTTTCCTCACAGATTTTTACGGTACGACCACAGTTTTGAGGAAGCCATCAACAAACATACTGAATTCTATTTCTAAGTATTTGAAGCACACTTCTATTTTTAAAAGTTGCACATTCTATAAAATGCCCTAATGCCAATGCTGCTGTTACCCAGCTTCTCTGCTGACACTTAGGGCTGCAAGATGAGGTAACTGACATGGAATAGTGTTTTATTTGTTTAAGTAGAGGCAACTGTATTTCACTTCCAGAAATCTGTAAACGTCAACTCTCACCTCAACTCTTCTTGAAGATTTTAGAATAGCTTTAACCAAAGAATCAAATTTTGCAAAAAAATCAAATAGTTGACGAACTCAGGAGAAAACTGATGTAGGTACCACAGGGAGCTTCTTACTCGCAGCCCCCACAGAACAGCACCTTTAACAGCAGTTCCAACTTTACATTCCAGTCTGGTGTTATGAGCCACAACTTCCAGCGGCAGAAGGAGTGAGAGTTAATGCAATGAGCGTATCTAAATGGGACTGCAACTCCCAAGATGGCTGGTTGCTGTTGATTGGAAGAGGCTCTATCTAGAGACCAATGGCAACATCTCTCTCACTGTATATGCAAACATACAAAGCACAAGTAGTTATTTAATTAGTGAAGCAGTCCATTATTATTAAAACTTGACAAAATTAATCCCAGTATTTTAAGATTCCTCCCTTCTTCCCCCTCCTCAATTTTTTAATTTTAGTGTTCTCTAACTGCAATTCCACCCATGATGTGTAGGTGGGCTAAGATTACAGTAGTTATGCAACAGTGACAGAACTTCAATTATAACTTATTGACTGCTACTTATTGTAAAGCAAAGTTCTTTGCAGCAGTTTATAGTTCACATAAAACACTATTTTAAACTGCAAAGTTAGCTAGCTATAAGTTCTATATAATAAGATCACAGTTCTTGTATTATTTTATAGAATGGACCTTTTTAATCATATGGGTATACAAAGTCATCCCAATTTTGAGACACTTTGTACCCGAAGTAGTAAAAAATTAGTTTCCAGAACATTTAAATGAAAACAATGTATCAGTTTTGTTGCATCATTTTCAAAATGTAAGACTTTATTCCTAGCTATATGAAATACTTAAATGTTTTTTGAATCCTGACTGAAGCTTTAACACAAAATTGTGATTAACATTAATGGTTTATAGCACAGGAACCAGTGGAAAAGAGCAGCATGATTTAACTTTTGAGAAGTCCATAAAAACCCCCACTGTTTTTATTTGCTCACTAGTTACAGAAAATCAAGTTTTACAGTAAGTTTTTCCTGAAGGGTCAATGCAATGCCTCTGGTAACATTAACACGCAAATTCGCTACTCAGTACACCTTCAGTATCAATACTAAGCTATATGATCTACTTTAAAAATTACCAATTTTCTGACTACTTAATAAGCTGTGTCTGTTCTTTTGGAGAGGTTCAATGATAAGCTTTCAAGGCAGTTTTTGGAAGGTGACTCTTTTTACAGCTGAATGGATTAAGGCTTTAGTTCCCTTAGACACTGCACGACTGTAAAACCAGGAATGTTTCAGGGAGAACTCCTTCAATACAGGTTATCTACAGAATAACTATAGTTGGAGATAACATAGTTGTGAGTAATCTTTGTTCCTAAAACAAAACTCGGGCTCACCCTGTGAAGGACAAAGAGTATTTTCCCTTACCAGGAACAAACTTTTAGTGGTTTTACACATCATAAAAAGACAAAATGCAACAACATAACACAACAGTACCTGTCAAGATACATCCCAGAGGAATGTCCTGAAAGAGTCTTTTGAATTAAAAGCAGAGGTTACCTGGAAAGCATGGCAGGTGTTGTTTTAGGTGAAAAAACTAATTGATAGGGTATACAAGAGGGCTCCAGAACATGTTACTGTCATCATAAGATTACCTTCTTTTTTTTTTTTTTAATAATAGATAAGTTCCTGTTTCTTGCAGGCCTCAAGAGAGATTTACTTGCAGAGAACGTGGTGACAGGCTTAGAAAGTGCCATGGTAGACAGTTACTAGATTGATAGCTGTGTAAAATCATCAGATTATTTGACAGTATTTTATATAATGGATATAGTTTGACACAGTTGCATTGTTCAAGTGAGAAATTACTGCAATGTGTTTAATAAGCATGGATTGATGCAAATTCTACTTTTATATATATACAGGTGTGTATATATATGTAGTATGTACATGTAACTAGCAGTGAATACAAGGCTGGCAAATTTCACAGAAAATGATTTATTAAATATATGCATTCAACTCTGCCTCAGAATGTAGGCTGTCCTAAAGGAGATGCTTGCAATTACTATAGTTCCATGTGTATGCCCAGTGATTTATTTATATTAAAACAAAAACTAAGACAAACTCCCCTGTGATTCAGCAGCAATACAGTTAGCACACAAGAAATGTTAACTCCATAATCCTGCCAGTACTTTTCCTCTCCTGCCTTTGGTCTTCAATACTTCTGTCATTTGTATCAGCAGCACTCACTGATCCCCTCTGCTCCTAAATTTATTGACAAAGTGTAAGGCTACATATACATAAAACACAGCAGGTTTTTTTAAGCAGTTTTCATGAAATCAGACTTATTTAAGAGAAGAAAAAAATATTTCTTTCATAAATGAACCCCAGTTGCTTAGTCAAGCATTTTTACCCCCAATGGAATTCAAATAACAAGCAGAAAGATAGCACAGCCAAAGCATTTTTTCCTGGCTGTTGACCTGGATAGTCAAAATCATCTCCAAAGCAATCAGCAATTGAAATGAAGTCTGAAAGGTTTTCCTTTCATAACCAGGATCTTACCTCAAACTTTCTCAGCAAATGAATATCTGAATAAATTCTTCAGCTTTTCAGAACGGATTTACTACTTTTAAAATCAGTCAGCATAAAGTTACCATAAGTTTACTACAAAACGCTGCTCTGCCACTAGCACAATTCCAACTGGTACCCTTCTTCTTCCTCACCAGTCCCCCAAAAATGAGAGAGGAAAGCAGAAAGCAACCACCATGACTAACTTCTCTCCCAAACCAGAAATAGATACAGTTGAAAGATTTGAAAGAGAAGTTTGTGGGACTTGCTAATTTTAAAATTGGATCTTATACTCTCATTTCTCCTGTTCCTATTCACAGAAGTTTCAAAATTAACAAAGTCTTAAATTCTCTTTGAGACACTATATCCATACAAAACCCATCATGTTTGGGAGTAATTATTTTGTGCCACACTTCAAGACTTTTCTTAAGAAAAGCACATGAAGTGCTTACCCAACCAAGTACATACCACATCACCTGGGCTTAAGCACTGTGCTTGCCTCAGGGTCCCAAAAAAGCTTCAGGATGGCAACAGCAACCATCCCATGATAGTCTGAAGTGTCTTTTACTTCCTGTGATCCAACACCTCCTGCTGCTGGTCACTGGGTACCCTTAATGCAAGGATATGCAAGCAGCAGGTTGCCCCGGAAGGACTCACTCGCTCTCTCTTTAGTCCAAATGGCACTTCCCATGACCTGAATTTCTGTTGTACACACACTAGTTCAGGGCTCAGAATTCTCCTGGGGACACTTGTGAAGGGCACAGTGGGAAGATTGGGTGTAGAATGGTAGAAATCGTGAATCCGTAATTCTTGACTCGCAAAGTTGAGCAGCAGCCATTGTAGCCAGGCCTGCAGTGCCCATCACACGGATCCTTCTGATGCATGCAGGTACATGTGCAGGTGGATGTGCAGCCCTGGGACTTGTCTTACAAGCCCACCTACCCACTGCATGTAGTATCTAAATTCACTCAGTGTCTGGCATATATTTTAACTATTAGAAGAGCAAAGCTTCCATTAGCAGTACTGGCTTACGCCAGTGGTAGTGCCAATCAGTCAGACTGGAATCTATTCAACTGTAAGTTTCAACACCACTTTGGCAGCATTCCAAGCTTTAGCTGTTTGATTTCAGGTATTACTTTCAAGCACTTTCACTCTCAGGTTACTCTTCCCTCTTACGCACTTGCAGTTTAAATTAGCCTATTTGGAATTAGCCTCTGGCAGCAACAAACAGCCCCTCATCCCAGAGCTGCTGAGACTTCTTTGTCCTAGTCCTCACCACCTGTAATCTTCACCTGGCCATGTTGGTATGTTTGCTCTTTTCAAAAAATATAAAATTACATTAAAATGACATCACAGTTGCTAAATCAACTCTGCAAATAGCAGAGTCAATAGTTCAGTTCCAATTTAGCTCCCTTGTTTATTTTTATCATGATAATATCCAATCTTTATCATCATGCTTATAAGAGACTTCTGATGATTAGCTTGCCTCATTCCATGCAGATAATGGTCTTACAAGAAGAATAAAGACTCTAGATACATTCCTGTTTAAAATGAAACCATTATAAAAAGAAATCCTGGGGTGTTTATTAGTTGTGTACTTATTTCCTGGGTGAAACTGTTGGTACAGAAGCTCGAGACTGAAGGCATTCTGGTTCAACTAAAGAAGTATGAAGATTTGCTTCAACGGTAACACACGAGACTGTACTCAGACCCCAATCTGATCATAGTCTCAACCTGAATCTGGAAAAAAACAGAACTGATCTCTGCAGTTTCCAAAGGCACAGGGAAGTTAGAATAGTAGGTTTACTCTCGGTCCTTCTCTGGAGTAAGTGCTTCAAAGAGCAAGCATTCTCCAGTTTTTAATAACTCAAATAAAAAGTCACAAACAGCAGAATTAAGGTAAATCAAAAATAAAGAGTCCTACTGAATGAGCATCTTTAGTCATGTGTTTAAATGGGACACTGGCACTGGAAAATTGGGTGATAATGTAGTTAAAGGGTCTCCAGTGTTATCACTAGAAACAAATGGCAAACCCAATGTTTTCCCAATATGAATGTAGGCATTTAAAATTGGAAATAGTGGAGTTTAATTTTTTCTCTTTATAAATAACTTCTTATAGTAAGAAGCAATGTAAATTTTCACTAGAAGCACTTTTTAGCAAAAAGTTTATAGCAATTCTATGAAGCCCTCAGTTGGCAGAACCTCCTCTTAAGAATAAATGGAATTCAGCATGCACCTGAAAGTAGAAGAGAACGTGAATCAACCTGCATAAGTGTTTCGTTTGAGCAGCAAACATCAGCCCCAAGACAATGTCATTTTTTTGATAAAGAGACACTCCGAACAGTAGCCAAAGCTACCACATTGGTTGTCCTATTTTCCCCTTCTATCAGTAACAGTTCTAATATTTTATAAGGATTTAGAAACTGTAACATTTAGTGAAGGGTTTCCTCACTATTTGCCCAAAAGTAATTAGTATTCTGGAAGTACATCAATAGGAAGTCATATAGCCACTTCTACTTCTCTACATGATTAAATTCAAATAGAAGTGTAGAAGTACATGAAAATTGATTTACACAGTCCATTTCTTGCAATTCGTAGATTTTCTCTAAATGCTGCAAATCATTTCTTCATAGGTGTTTGGAGAGTAGGTTAAGTCCACAGCTGTACATTCAGTGTACTGGGTCTGGCTGGGATGGAGCATAACCAGTGGGTTCTGTTATTATCGTTTTTAACATGTAAGGTTATGGAAAAAAAAAAAGCAAACACAGTCTTCAGTCCCTTACCTGATAAGCAACAGTGAAGGCATATTTTTTTTCACTCCTCAGAGGGAAAAGAACTCAAAACAAAGAATATCCTTAAAGTTTAGCAATAACCATCTAGATAATAAGCACCTAACCACCACTTTAAAATTGGATAATCTTATTTCAATTTCAAAACACAGAAAAATAGGAACATTGTTTTTTAAACAAAAGCTTACCTTCAGTTTCTTATTCAGTTTGCAGCAGTATCTATATAGCATTGCCAAATTTAAAGGTCCAAAATCTCCATAGAAACTGGGGAAGAAAAGAAACCCAGTGTTATTTATACAAAGTAGCCAAGCAAATTTCAACATGCATGCAGTTGATAATTAAAGCTGCAAATTAGTAACTTCTGTAGGATACCAAGTAACCAACATACATGGACCAACAGATAAATCCTCAGTTGATTCATTGAAGAGGACAATAGTAACAATGAACTTGAATGCATTTGTACCTTCAGTTTAAGATATTCCAGTAATTATCTTGCCATTATATACACGCATTAACTACAGATTTTTTTTTTCTTCATCCCATGATATCCAGTCTGGTTTTGGCCAAAACTACAGACAGAAGAATTTCAGGACATGATCTACATTTGAGGCATGTTGATGTCATCCTAGATAAAATATTCTACAACTGCTTAAGATAAGAATGTATCATTACATAGTATTAAGAATAGGTTAAACAGAATTTCTTATGGGTAATAAAATTATAAAATTTATTTTAAAATGTCCAGTCTTGATCTCTGTCTGAAATTTAAGCATATTTTATTATATCCCATCCTTCACTATTCCAGAGATTAAATACTACATAGACACTTTACATCTAATTGCTTTTCCCTCTGTCCCAAAAACCTCTCATGTCTAGGCTGTTCTTGCACTTTAATATTTACTCCATGTTGTGAATACCAATTTCTCATTGCTCTTGTTTCTCTCTTCTAGATTTTTAAACATTCATATTACTTTTGAAAGAACAATTACTGCTCTTAAGGTAAGAGCTACCAGCAGTTGTCTGTACAGGAAAATTATTGCACATCTACATCTGGTAGAGACTCCCAGTGCTTTTCCCAGCTAACCCTTCATACAGGCACCTCTACAAGTAACAGCAGCCTTTAGGCAAGGACCTTGGAGCAACCTCCTCTAGGGATTTCTCTCTTCATCCATTGTGCAAAATTGCTCAAAATTCAAGTTGTAAGCTTCCCCCAGTAACTTTCCTTTTGTGTACAGAAATCTTTATCTTGAAGATATTTTTGGCACTTACAACTTCATTAGTAACTTTCCCCCCACATTCTCTCAAACAAGAAAGCTGAGAGCAGTGCAAAAAAGAGACAATTTTATTAATTTAATCACTACCTAGTGCAAGCAGCCTGCCTGCCACACCAATACTGTGGCACTATCATCTACTTTACAATATCAAGTAACAATGTAACTGTTGGTTAAGATTCAGTTCAGCCCTTTGGAACAAAATATTAAGATGTAATTACAGAAGCTAATTAGCTGGATGAAAGGCCAAGCTGTCCACCTACTAGGACTTTATTTGCAGGTTGCACAGAAGTTAACTAGCTCGAGAGAAAGCTGCAGTGGCACTAAAGCAGGGCTTAACTCCAGAACTCCTCATTTTTCTTAGGTAAGTCTCCAGATATGCTTGACATTTACAGCTGTTTTTAAAACAAAACCTTCCATACAGTTTTTCACATAGATGAAATAAAAAAGTTCTAAGAAGGGCATGTATGAGTTATGACAAGTTAAAACTGGAGCTCTAACAACACTGGAGTTAATGTAGCTCTAGAAAAGCCATACAGAAGACTTACTAACATCTCTTCTCATGCTGCTACACTAACACCTTCTCTAAATCAAAAAACTACCATATTGCTCCATTAATTGTAGAGCATTCCTCCACTTAAATATATGATGGAAGAGAACAACTCAGGAATTTAAGATTATTTTGGAAAAGTACTTTTTATTGTGAAAAAACATGGAATATGATGGTTACTATAATACAGATTATATGATTTAACCAACTACACAGTTCATCTAAAGAACTGAAGGAATTCATAAGTGATACTTCAGGGTAAGTTTTTATTATATTACTGTTCATTTGCTAGAAGTACATCAATAGGAAGTCATATAGCCACTTCTACTTCTCTACATGATTAAATTCAAATAGAAGTGTAGAAGTACATGAAAATTGATTTACAAGTTTGTCCACAATAAATTACTTTTTTAGTGGGCATAAGGATAGAATACATTTGAGTCTATCTATGAAGTAATTGTATTTCTACAAAATGAAGCTATTCAGCTTCTCAGCCACCTTTAACTATTTCTCTGTCGCTTAATTCCCATGAAGTGTGGTGTGCTTCCCTTAACACAGTGGAGGTGAGGGAGAAGTACCTGTGTTTCAGACTCTAGTCCTGTCACCATTTGTCTACGCTGCAGAAACAAGATACTTCTCAGAATTCAAACACAACCATAAAGGAAAGGCACTTTCAGTCACTGCTGCACCAGCATTGTTACTCATACACAGAACCACTGGCAATTCCCAAGTTATTTATATAACACCATGCAGGCAGTATAAACCAGCCACCTTCACTGATACAACATTGTGGTTGATATGAGGCAGAAAAGTTGCTACATGCCTAATTTTAACTTCCTCCACTTAATATCTCATAAGTGGAATAAGATGGATTACCCTTTTTTTAGTGAGGTTGAAACAAGTGCTTTACAAACCTCCAAATCAGAGAGTTCTCTGAAAAATAATACAAGGCTTTGTACTGAATTCAGTGAACTCTGATCTACAAAATCTTTCTTCAATTTACTTCCTTAGACATTTCCAAACACAATTTCCCACATGTTTAAGCAGAAGATTTTAATCTTATGCACCCTCATCACTTTTTCTATAAAAGCCCATTTGTGTACTTGAATTAGAGACACTTGATCTTGACTCACCCAAAGGATTTTCATCTTAAGAACAGAAGTTTGATGTACAGTTAAACGTAAGTAGATGATGGGAAATGGGAGATATAGGGAATGGGGAAGAAATGACACCTCAAGTCAGCATCTGAGTACAGAATTTTATTTGGCCAAAGTTGAAGATAAACAAAAGAAAAGTCAAATCCTATTATATGATAGCCACTGATAACAATCCACACATTAATTTACTTCCACCTCTTTTACACTTAGGTATTTTAATGAAGCATTTAAATACAGTTCAGAAATCGGGATGTCTCTGAAGCTTAAGCCGGTTAAGAGAGAATCATTTACAATGGAGGTGGGAACCACACATGAGGAATAGATGGCAGGTATGGTATTAATTAACATTTAATTATATTTTGTTTTAATCAAGTACCTAGATGATAGCTTGAATTATTCTTCCCCCTCAACTCATAGTGGCTTGCTATCCTTAGGCTTCTAAAACTAAGTGGCAAACCCCCAGAATATACTATATGAATATTCAAATAATCTACTTCAAAAATACTATCATGATGCTACCTGGAAGCAGTAGTTTAAGTTTCTGGTACCTGCATTCTCCTTAGAACAGACTCCTAGAACCACTTCTTCCTATCATCTATTACAGTGTAAGATCTGAGGCATTTGCTGTATTGTATCATTGGAATGGTCACGCACCTAGAATGGCCAGCCCATAAAGGGCTCATTGGTCTACTCTGTCAGGCAAGCAACTACTGTAAGTTCTTCCAGGGAACTTATTGGAACGCATCCCGCTACTCTGCAGACAGTAACCCAAGTCGCTTCCAACTGCAGTTCCACGGGATGCCGCGTGACGGCGCCGTGAGTCAGTTCAAGCCTAAACTGGCACCTCTTCTGAATGTGAATGTCACTTTTTCCTAAGCATTTGAATATCACTGACCTTGGAGCTTCAGAAAAATGACTAACGGATTTCCTATCTTGAACTATAGGATGATGCCTGGTTATGGTCAACGAAGGAATAACACAGCCTGGCAGACTTTTAATTGAATTGATAACCTCCACAGAATCACTGAATATGCTGAGTTAGAAGGGACCCATCAGGATCATTGATTCCAACTCTTTGCCATGTGCAGGACAGCCCAAGAATCACACCACGTGCCTGAGAAATTAAAACTCAAGAACTTTGAAAAATAACAAAAATACAGCTTTCTAACTGCAGAACTTCACTAATTTTCCAGCATTTTACCATTCAAATTCACAATTTTACAATTAAAATTAAGCAATGAGACTGAATTACAGTAAGAGAAACATTCTCCACTTGCTTCTCCCTCCCTCTTTCCAAGGCTGGAATATTCAGGTTGCTGCACTCTGAGGGTCTTGCTCCATCTGCTCTGGGTCTGGCCATTAAGCAGTGCAAGAACCAGGTACTGCAGAAAGGCCAAGGGGTATTACAGGTACATCCTTCAAAATCATTTGGAAGCCAAACACATCTTACACACAACAAAGTTTCCGGATCACTCTACACATTCATTACAACCTAACTGCTAGCTGGGACATCTTACCTATTCAGTCTTCTTTCTCCAACTTCCACTTCCTAGAGTGTGTTGCTCCTCCCTACTCCTCAAGCACATGAAAAAGGTGTGATACTCAGTGACACTGTTCCCAAGCTCTAGCCCAGTGACTCCAGGAACACGTGAATTGCTAGGAGCTTTCTTATCTGAGCCGAGACAAAATCCCTGACACTTAATACTACTTAGGGATTGCATGCTACTGAATAGACAAAGGATGATACAGCAAATATAACCCTGGAAATGTCACCTCACTGCTTGCATCTGAGCATAGGAACAATGCAGCAGCTCTGGATTATCAACAAAAAAACAAAACAAACAAAAAACCCCAACCACACCGAAAAAACCAAATGGGTATTAACTCGGCTTCCTCTTATAACTTCCAAATCCTCCTGAAGCTCCTGATTCTTCAAAATCCAAAAAGAACTCATTGATTTAAGTTACAGATAATTAAATAGCTATTCCAAATACATTCTCTTTTAATGCAATGCTCCTTGACATCAAAAACAAACTATGAAGAGGTTCTTCCATAAAAAGCTTCCCTCTTCAGGTACTGTTAGAAAAGAAGTCATCTGTTAACAGAGGCCAAGATTCTCGCAAGGGGTCTCCAAAATAAAACTGGTGCTAGAAAACAGTTCCGTTTTACCCTGGTACTCTTCTATTGGAAAAAAAGAATCCTCAATACCACTAGCAAATGCTTTTATCTTTTACATATGAAAAAGCAAAGACTGATATGGTAAAGCAATATATAGGTATACAATCTATGAAACTGCTGGACTGAAGAGCAGACCACAGGTGTTAAGGGATAGCACTTTACAGGTTTAAAATGAAAAATTATGGCAGAAGTTCATATCTGAAGAAAAAAATTACATTCCTAGTTCTTAAATCTTCTCATTTTCTTGTTTACATTGAAATTTTCTCATCTGAAGATGGAAAATAAATAAAAAAGCTGGAGTATTATCCTTAATACTCATCTGTAAAAAATCAACATACAGAAGTTGGTATTAGTATATCAAGTTTTTCCTCCTCTGTATTTGCAGTCAGTTAGAAGTTGGGAATGTTTCTTTTTTATATTTTGGACTTCAGCTTACTAGGTTATCTTGGTCATCCATTAGTAAAGGTGAAGTCTTTAAAAGTTACTGGTGAGAACAATGAACCCCCTGTTTTCTGTGTAAAGTGACAGCTCTGATTATTGGAACAAGGCTAAGTTTAAGTTTTCTTTTTCCTTTCAAATGATATAAGCCACGGAAAGATGCAGAAGTTCAGGTTTCCTATTCAAGTACAATTGCTGCACAGCCACAGCAAAGCAGTTGGCCAGAGCAAACCAGACAAGTTAACACTTACTCTTCTCACAGGAAAGAGAAACTGCTTCTTTGTATACACACGTGCAGTGGAGGAAATAGTACTAATTTAATGTTATTGTAGCTAAACATTTGAGTCTTACTCTATTGCTGCATAACCAAACTAACATGAGGACTGCTGTGACTTGGGCAAGTAACATACCATAGCTTGAAAGAAAGCTTCAGTGCAAAGCATAGGAGATAGAGACACTGTTGCATTAACTTCTCACAGCTGCTTACACAATGTCAGAGATTAGATCTGCAAAAGCTGTTTATATACAAGAGATCCAAAGTGAGAACAAACGACTGAACAAAACCATTATGATTTATGAAGGCTGCCATTACAATTTACCAGTATGAGATTCCTGCTTCACATTATTTAAATTTTAATTTTCTGTGAGAGAGTTATTCAACAATAAAAAGGACATTAAAAGTCGCTTTGATAAAACTACGTGAAAGCCAAGTTAACCAGTCAAGTGTAGTACTCTCAATCCAGATCAGATTACTGAAAGGTGAAATGTGAAAGACACTATTCTTAAAGAGAATAAAAAGTTTCTTACTAGTGCCTAACTCATTAACTTAGATCTTGCCAGTGAAAGGCTTCTCTATTTGCCAAATTACAGTCTTCATCAAGCTGGATTATTTCTCATTAACTCCATTTGTCTGCAGTAATAGTTACCTGCACTACCTTCCCCTGAAAGGCTGTGTACCCTTACAAGCAGCAGTGCAGACCTTCCCAGGAAGGTGGGCAAAGAGTTTCAGAAAAACTCTGCCAAAATCTTACAGAAAAAGAACCATCAAAAAAGAGATTTCAGAATGGTATCATTTCATTCAGGTTTCTTGTTCTCTTAACTGAGGCATTTACATACCATTTCCCTTACATAATAGGTTCAAGGTTATATTGCAACGCATTTCACTAAAATAGTGACAGTTCTAGTAGCGAGTTCCTAGTCAGGTGGCATTTAAGATAGGCTTAAATGCTTTCAAGAACACTGTCTTATTTAAACATGCACACTTCAAAAAGATAATGAAAGTGTTATGAATTCACTAGAACAGCTGAAAACTTCAAGTGAAAACCGAAGGCCAAAGTGCTCAAGATTACATAACCACACTTTGTGTACAATGTAGTAATAAATCACATGACAGGCTGCAATAGCAAGGCAGCATTTATCTGACCCAAACTACCAAAACCAATAGATTTAGCACTGCAGCTGGTTTGTTTAATAAATGTACTACTAATGTACAAAATTACTTCATGTCTCTTGAAGAGTGGGAGAAAAAAGGGAAGTGAAGCAGTGAGTTTTTAAGTACTGTGTGATCCAGTAACAGGCTCTCTGTAATCAGACAACTCCAAACCTACATGTTCATGAGGTTTTCAGACCAGATACTCCTTCGGTGAAGCAAATTGACACCTCTGTAAAGTCAACTAAATAAAATTCTGTAACAAGTTAACAGTACGGCCCAAAGAAAAGCAGGTTTTTTCCAAGCCCAATGAAGTGTCCTTGTCTTGTCACTACTATGACACAGCTAAACAAAGTTGTCAATAAACACTGCATTAACATAATTAATTGCACACTTCACGGGCGCTGAGGATTTCATACCTGAGCAGACATCTATCCTCTTCCTCCAAACACTCCAACAATTCATTCAATAAAAAAGCAGAAGTGGCCAAGACATTCTGATCGCAACAACTCAGGTAGGACATTCTAAATGAAGACTCTGCAAAGCACTGTTCAAAACTCACTTCCAAGTATTTATCTTGCTACCTTGTGACAAATACTTCTAATCACTTTCTCAGAAAGAAGGCTGCACTTTTGAGAAAATGAGCAGAAAAATCAGATCTAGTGTATTATACTCCACTATTAGTTACAGACCAGCCCTGAGGTCAGGCCCTAGCTTTGTGTACAGGCTGTGAAACCCAACAGACTGATGTCAAGCTTGCTGATGAGCATAAGAGAAACTATGGCAAAATTAGTATTTCCCCAAGAACTTCAAGTCTTGCATCCTAATCCTCAATTTGATGCAAGCTTTTCAAATCCAGAAAGATATTACAGAGTTATATAAAATTGTAACCCTAAAGACTCCTGCTTTTGCTTCCCTGAGACCACATAAACTTCCTTAAATATAAGCGGAAAAGGAATGGGGGGGGAGGGCAGCAAGAAAATCAGGCATGGGTTTCTACACTGATAGCGATAGGTGCTGCAATATACATATATATATCAGGGGAAAGGTTAGCAGGGTTATGTAAAACAGTTAGGTTACTGCACAAAATTCATTCATGCCACCTGGTAATTGTCACTTAATTTCTACCTCATATCACATTTTAGTATTTTGAGAGCACAAAAGGGAGAGTACTATTATACTATCAGATACAGGACACCTTTGCAACAGGCCAAGTAGAGTAGGAACCATCAATTCAGAAAATAAACTATGAGTTACATGTTCAAAATCTTCAGATACACCCTAGAAGACAAAGGAAACTTTGCTTCCTTCCATTATCTGGTAATTATACCTGGTATCGGGTTAGCCCTGGTATGTAATTAACAGGTAACTGGGTTAAGGAGGATACCTATGGAATTTCTGTTACATGTTCAAAGAAAATTACTTCTCTCCTCCTCCCCTCTCAAATTTTAATATGAGATGGTCCTCCTACAAAACATCCCAGTTACAGTCCTTGATTAGTACAGTCCTCTGTAACTAACAGTAGAGAACTGCTCCTCCTGCCCACCCATAAGATCAAATCACTAAGATTCCTTCACTCTTCCTACAAGCATATTAGGAATTAAAACCAAAACACCTCAGGTCAAGCATAACACATAAGTCTAGAAGAGAAACAAATCTCCTTTCATTAAAGAAAATGAAACATTTTCATATAACACAAATTGCTCCAGACCTACCCCAGTTGAATTCTGCTTTCAATATTAGGTCAACTTTGCCTTAGGGTTACTCCCAAGGTCCCTTCCTACCTGAATCACGTAATGATCATTACAGAACCTATTCCCGACTCAAGCAGCTGATTACAAAAGTCAACTTTCAGAAGGAATCCTTGGGAACTCCAACAGAAATGCACAGCTTAAGATGAGAAAGGCTAACAAAACACGTGGAGAAAAGACACCCTAAAACTAAGCTAAAAGCCAAGGAACACTGGTTTACACCTTCACAAGAGCAGTACTGAAGTCCCTAGAGAAGAGAAGGAAGCATAGGTGATGCTCACAATTTCTTCAACCCATATGGAAAGTAATACTTAAAATAGGATCACACTTTTTGTTTCAGTTCTGTGGCAGCAACACCTTTGTCAAGTAGCTAGATATGCCATCACCCCTGATACAGTTGAGCTGAAAACACAGTGCAGAGCATCCACTTTTTAACCACCGCACAACATGATTATTTGCTTAGTGTATTTTATGTCCTTTAACAGTATTCACAACTATAATCAACTTCACTTTTTGCCTTATATGTGCAGTCAGTGTTTTCCAAACACGTGAAGCTTCCACTTGACAGAAAATACTTTTTGTGCTGTCCTAAAGCTACAAAAGCCATCAGGAAGTGCTATTTTAAAACCTTCTCATAAAACCAGACTTATAGAAGAATTTGCAGGAGCTCTTTAAAAGCACATTTAAACATTACATTCTTGTACTTCTGTAAAAAGTGATCACTTCATAGTCTCTAGACAGGAAAATAGAGGAAACAGAAAACAAACTATTGTTTCATCTGTTCATGCCAAATAATCTTCCATTTAAGGTACCGTTTAGTAAAATGCAATTTAAGCCAGGTTTTAAACAAATCTTACAAGGTTCAGATATGTCCTTCTCCTGGTTCAACCACAATTTAAGCCATTTAACTGACCTTGCAGCTGTTTTTGTGGGTCTTTTTTTAACACTAATCTTGTTAAACTAGTTTCAGCTAATAAATAAATATATTCTGGCTAACTTTATGCTCATGTTTTGTGTAAGTAACTAAACGGGGCAAAAATATTCTATATAGTATCAAAGTGTGTTGGGAAGCCTCTGAGGCGATCGCTTCGAATATACAAAGCACAACAGATCACAATACTTACTTTTCATAGACCAGTTCCTCATCGGTACAGAAGTAGTGGGTATTTACGGTACTTTTCGGTTTATTTCGTAAAGTAGCGAAGTACAGCCGATCTGAAAGACAGATTAGGGACACAGGGTCACGCCTGTCACCCGCGGCCGGGGCGGAAGAGGCTCCGCCGCTCCTTTTTCTGCTGCGCGAGCGGCGGCGGCAGCGCCCGGAGCGCTCAGCCCGAGAGCCGAGCCCTGGCGGGCCCCCCGCACCGCCCGGAGCGCTCCGTCCGAGAGCCGTGCCCTGCCGGGCCCTCCGGACCGCCCGAGAGCGGCACAGCCCGAGAGCCCTGCCCTGCCGGGCCCCCCGCACCGCCCGGGAGCGGCTCCGGCCGGGGAGGCACAGCCTGGGGAGCAACAGGTGCGGCCTCGCTCCCTGCTCGCCGGGGGCGCTGGGGCAGGACCCGCCGTGGTACGGCCGGGGGCGGCAGCCCGCGGAACCCGCCAGACAAGGGGGCCGAGCACGCAGCAAAGCCGGGCAGGCAGGCGGGACGGGCGGGAGAGAAGCCAGCGGGTTTCCTCTCTGAGGGAAGCTCAGGGACCGCCGCGGGCAGGGGACGAGGCGGCTCCCGCCCCGCTCTCACCTTTCACGAACTCCGAGGCTCCCCCCAGCACTTCGGAGGCGGCCGGCGGCGGCTCCATCTTAAACAGGGAGCGGAGCAGCGAGCCGCGGGGCGGCTCCGAGCTCATGGCGCTTTCGGGCAGCGCCGACGGGGCCGGGGTGCGCTCGCTGGGACGCGACTCGCTGCCCGGAGGGGCCGC
>VWZD01003126.1:211439-512722 GCA_013396695.1 Sakesphorus luctuosus
AAGTGGCCCTTACCTAAATTAAATGAATGTACATGCCAACACACATACATTTTTTAAAAAAAGAAATCTTGATGCTGCTCATCTGCATGCAAACTGTGAGCTCACTTTAGACATCTTAACCCTAGAAATTTTGGTAAATAATCTGAAAGGCATCATAAATCTGCTTTCTGTATTTTATTTGACAATGGTACAAATTAATTTTAACAATATTGTTAAAAGCTTGTTCTAATAATTTTTTACTGATACAGAAGAACAAAAAAACCAACCCAAATCAAAACAACTTCTCTCCAACAAAGAGCCAATATTAAGATTTAGCTGAGTTGACAGTTTGTTTCACATTTTAAAAATAAGGTAAACAACAATTGTGAGTCATCACAATTCTCGCCGATACTGCACAGAACAGAAATTACAGAAGTCTAGTAAGTAAACAAAATACAGTAAACTACTACTGGGAAAGTTGCATTTCTAGAAAGATGATAGACCTGTTTGTATACTACTCAGCACTACAGCACAATAATTATAAACTACTTTTTCACTATTACAACAAAAGTAAGCAGACTTTACAATGCCATGTTAAGATTTTGCCCTTTAAATCTTACAAAAGTACTAGGAAGACTTCACTGAACAGAAATCAAATCCTTTAACACTAATAGAACAAGGGGAAAGAATCCTCAAATACTCCCCCAAATACTCACACTCTGCTGCAAAGAATTTGTCACATTGTTCAAGCAAAGAAATTATAATAAAAAAATTATAAAATTATACACTTTTTGTGCAGATGCTATTTGTTTATTAGGTATTAGGTAATACTGGTTGCCCACAGGTATTTTTGAACTGATACTAGGAATTAATTAAAAGCTGATGCAGATCAAACTAAATCTGCTTTGGATGCCAAATCTGATTCTGTGGTCCAGGAAAATCACTGTCTTTTATTCTTTCTTCCATGCCACCAACCCGCCCCTCGCAAACCTTCTGCAACTGCAATGGAAAAGGTTTGCCCTGTCTATGTTAACACAAGGTTTCCAGAACTACAGAGTCACAGTCTAACAAAAGCTGTTTACAGCAGCTGTTTCTTCCTATAAATGAAGCCAGGGAATTCAGAGACTGGTAACAGTCCATCTCTGTCAAATATCACGGTACCATAAAATACATTTTTGTCATAATGCTTTACCCCTTCATTGCACATTTTAGTTCTGTTGTCATAGCCACCAAAAACAGAGAAAAAAAAAGAACTAAAAAGTAAACACTCATTAGAAAGAGTAGTTAAAAAAATCCAGCAGACCTGTAAAATTACAAAATATACACTGGAATAAATGTAGAACAGCTTGCTCTTACTAGGAATTATAAATAATACATTCTTAAAAGTAAGTGAGGATTTTCCTGGGCACATTTTTATATCAAAGTAAATGCAAAATATCAAAATAAAACCAAGTACTAAAGAGGGTATTAATAAGTAACATCCCATCCATTTCTTTGACTGCTTATGTAAGTTTGATATTTTATGTACTGTTTCTTACATTTCCAGCCGCTAGGATTTACCTTTCAGCTGCTTGCAGTGTTTCAGCAACTCTAGGCAAATCAGTAATAAGAAAAAAAGCCACATCAGAGATCATTTTCCACTCTCTTAGCAGGAGAAGATATTGTAGGCAATGGTTTTAGGGCTGTCTGAGATTAAGGTGTGGTACTCTTCTTGCTTTCATAGCAGCTTCAGAACATCTCAGGACACTGAACAGCTTATATACAAATGTCAGAAGGGTTTTGTACAGGAGTCCAGAAGCCTGGCCAGCAGTTCCCTGTAGCTCTACTACAGTTTCACTGGGAACTGGGTAGGAGGAGGTGAGGAGAGGGAAGGCAAAGGAAGCATCTCAACATGTCAAAAATACTGTCAAAAATACGCCTCATTTGACTAGATACGTATAGTCAAGGAAAACAAATCAAAACATAAGATCTGAGGGGTAGGAGTGCATTTTTGTCTGCATGTTTCTGAACAATTGGCCTGATCAATTAAAGTAACTTTTCAGATTTTAAGGAAAGAGGAGGATTTTATCACAGCTGAACATAACTATATATTCTTTTAAAGTTTTTTGAAACTTACCTGGTGAATTAATTAGAAAGGAAGAAAACTACATAAAAAGCCCAATGGAGGAAAAGCAGAGGCTAAACAGAAGGATGGCCAAGATGCAGTAATTACACCTTCTTCTCTCCTTGAACTCAGTGCAGTTCACTGAGTACTGGTTAATATTTAACACCTTAAATTCATAGGCTTACATTTTATTTTTGTGATTGGCATAATTAGGAAAACCAAACTGAGAAATCATGATATTAGAATATTTTAAGGGCATGCCATCATAAATATTAACCAATTTATTTACACAGTATGATCTCTGTAACAAATGCTCTGCTCGGTGCCACATTCCAGAATAGCCACTGTTAGTGTCTTTTTCTAAATTTCTTATATCAACAGGTTTCACAAACACTCCTGAAGGCTTTCCAGTATGCTTGGCTACCAGAAAATTCATGGCAATATCATCACAATTCTGAGTTTCATCTATTAAGGCATAAACTGCTTCTGGCTGTCGTTGAAAGTCTTCTAAATATCCACTGTGAAAAAATGCTGCACCAATAAGAACCATAGAATACTGATCTCCATTTCCAAATCCAGGGTTCTGCAATTCAAAGCTGCCATAACTGTATACACCTGAAGGAGTAGAAATGTGCTTTCTAGGAACAAATCCCACTATATGCTCTGGAAATTGCTGAAAGAAAGAAGAAATTTAAAATAATCAAAGTGAACCCCACACTGTGAAATGTGTGTTAAGTGTGTTCATAAGAGATTTACGCATTTTTTAAATGAGAGGAGCACACAATTATTGCCAGGAAAGAACAAAACTGTTGACATATAGTACTTTGATCTGCATAAATGCTGCAACTAAATACAGTTTAACAAAACTGACACAGTTTGCCTCATTCAACATCAGGCAGTGCCAAGAAACATCTATCCACAAATTGCAGCTGTGTATTTGGCACTGAAAATAACTTTACAGACATTTTCTCTTGTTTTGCAAAGCAAAACACTTTTGTCTAACAGACCACTATAAATTTATTTAAATTCAGCAGTTAGCAGCTTCATGGTTTTGGTACAGTAAGCATTATAATTTTAAAGTTACAGATTTGTTAGAAATCTTTGAAATCTCTACTATTCAACACTTCAGTCCTTCAAACACCTAACTTCATAGCTAGAAAACTAATGGTAAAACATTATGATACAGTATTACTATAATTAAAATCATTAATCTCAATTGTAACTCACAAGTCCTGCCTGCCAAGATGCAAAACATTACCTGCCAAACAGAGAAGGCAAAAGCCAGGTCATGAGCACTGACCAGTGTATCATCGTCCATCATTAAAACAGCTGAAGGGAGGGGGAAATAAAAGAGAAAAACTTTTAATTTATCAAAATACTAAATACACAAGCACAGTATGCAGCACAGTATTTTACAAATTAAATGTGAAATTTCTATTATCATTAAGCTGAACTACAACTCCTTGAAAGTACATTGAGAAAACATAATTATATTTCAAAGCTAAAGCAAGGTTGCAGCTTTGCAGTAACTGGAAGCAAACCTAAGTTTTAGATTATTTGCCAGGCAGTAACAAAACCCAGCAACATTTGATCATCTGTAGTACAGCTGGAGAGATACGTGTTGGAAAAATTGGGAGTGTTTGGCAAAGCAGCTTAAAATTCTACTAATCTTGTGTAAAGATACAACTAAAATAGAGTTAGATACCTTTCTTTAGCATATGAGCCTTATAAGGAATTCTTAGTATAAAATTGTACTCCTCACTACTTGCAAGTTCCAAGCAAGTTAAATAAATTGCAACATTCAGTATGACTAACTACAGAAGGAAGACTCTTTGCCTTAAATTTTAGACAAAATACTATCAAGAAGTGAAAAATGAAGGATATTCTTAGATCAGAGCTCCAGATGCATTGAAGTTTTTTAAGTTTACAGTCAGCACAAATCCCATTAGACTAAATAAAACACTTGGGAAGTTGAAGTTTCTAGTGGCTTCCTAGAAATCATGGGGTTGGAGTTGCAGGGCATGTTAGGAAGGGGACAGGAAACAGAATTACCTTTGCTAATCATGAGTAAGGTCAGGTCTGTAATGCAACATATGGGGTTTTTTTCCACTTGAAACAAACAGGACTTATTGTTGGACACCTCCTGGAAAGAGCTTAGGAAGAATATTTAGATGAATAGCCAAAAGATTCGGGAAAATACTCTTAAAAGGGATGCATAATTTGAGATAAAAAGCCAGATAGCTGGGGAGGGAAGTTTCTCAGAAGAGCAGAATATGTTTCAGAACTTAAGTCTTAAAAAGAATGGATTAAATCAAGTGTTTACCACATGACTTAAGTCCAGATTAATGCAGAGACTCAGCAAATACATGCATTATGAATTTCAGTTTACACTACAAAAGGAAGAGAGGCTGAACTACCTACATCTGCCTGACAAAGGAAATGGAGAAAAGTTGCAAAAGCCCATGAAATACATTTGACATCTCTCTTCTTTTGCCCTACTCTTCACTGACAGCCTGGTGGTGGTGGTGGTGTGCATCTGATACTGTAGCACAGGTTTCCTCTCTGCTATCCGCATTCTTTTAAGTGACCCAACAGATCCATGTGGATTTATTACATAGTATAACTGAAAAGATCTATTAGCATTCAGACTTTAAGCATGAAAATAATACTAGTAGTAGTGATAGCAACTGCTGATTACCTTTTGTTTCCAGCTCAGGGAAATTCTGCAGTCTGTTTCTCATGCGATTTACACTTTGAACTTTAAAGACAACAGGGACAGGATGAGGCCCCAAGGAATTCCACATCTCCTCTGGTGTCTTCTCTCCAATGTTGTTCCACACAACAATTACTTTATGGAGGTTGGGGATGGCTTGATAATGATTTAAGAGCTTTAGCAGTAAGTCAGTTCTATTATATGTCTGCATAATAAGAGTAAACGAATCCAAGGCAGACTGACTCTGGGGTTTTGGTTCCCTTCTCGAATTGGGCAATTTGTCATCTTTGATATTGGGAAGCAAAGCTGTTAAAGCACCTGCCACAAGAAGCAATACGATGATCACCACAGAGGTGAAGCGGAGTAAGCGGATTCCCATAACTCTTCCTGGAAGCTTACAGAAGTGAAAATACCTTTAAAACAAGTAACAGGAAAGGAAAAGTCATTAATGCCATGTTAATGAACAAAATTCCCACAATATTAAGCAGATTTTTGTTCAAGTAAATAGATAAGGAGGATTTTAGAACATTGGCCAATTACTATCGACCATCAAGACAGGTACTTGTGGTACTCAGTTTCTGTGTTTTGCTTTTCACTTTTTTTGGTTAACTTTGAATTTCACTCTTTTGTGAAAATGAATCCAGAGTAATTCTTTATATTGATCATTGTTTCTGAAGGATCCAGCAGCCACTGCATTCCATAGTTTGCCCCTCAAATGTTCTCCACAGAACAACAGGATATCCTGAGTTGGAAGGGACCCACAAAGATCACTGAAGTCAAATTCCTTGCCCTGCAGAGAACAGCCCCCAAAATTACACCATATGCTTAAGAGCCTTGTCCAAACACTTCTTGAACTCTGTCAGGCTTGGGCTGTGACCACTTCCCTGGAGAGCCCGTTCAGTGCTCAACCACCCACTGGTTATGGGGTGGTTATATATTTCCTAATATCCAACCTAAACCTCCCCTGACACAGCTTCAGGCCATTCCCTTGGGTCCTGTCACTGGTCACCAGATAGAAGACATCAGTGCCTTCCCCTCCACCTGCTCTCACAAGGAAGCTGTAGACTACAATGAAGTCTCTCCTCTTCTCCAGGATGAACAAGCCAAGTGACCTCAGTCACTCCTCAAACAGCTTCCCCTCGAGGCCCTTCATCTCTGTAGCTCTCCTTTGGACACTTTCTAATAGCTTTATACACTTCTTAAATTATTTTCTCATATTAATTCTTATATTCATAGAAAAATGCACAGGACCACCTTGGGGTAAGGCTGCCCCAGTGCAGAGCAGAGCAGGACAACCCCCTCCCTCAACCAGCTGGTGATGCTGTGCCTGATGCCCCCCAGGACACAGACATCTCTCCTGGCTGCCAGGGCACTGCTGACTCATACTCAACTTGCCATCAACCAGGACCCCTTTCCATGGCACTGCTTTCCAGTCTCTCTTTCCCCAGTCTGTACACAACTCCAGGGTTGCCCCATCCCAGGTGCAGAATCTGGCACTTGTCTTTGTTTAACTTCAAACAGTTTCCTTTTCTCCTCCTTGACTTGCAAGATTAGCATGAATTGAATACGAGATGAATATTCTAAGCTTGCTACTATGCAGTTGTTCATCTATACATATTACCCAGGTTGCTCCATTAGTAATTTCTAGGCTTTCAGCAGGGAATTCTGATCAAATACAGTGATCCAGGACAGCTGAACAATCATCATTTTTGAAAGGGTATTGAAAATATGAATGTAAATTAATTTAGTCTAAAAAGCCTCATAACTTACCTCATTGTTGCCAAGTAGGATTGTTTTCCCCCCCCTTCTTTTTTACAGGGCAGTTGTTGGTGATCTTCAAATCTGTTGGAAATTAAAGGAACTCTGTAAGTGAAGACCAACAATTATTCACATGCTACCTGGCATTCTTTCACAATTAAAAGCTCCCCTCAGTTACTGACTGATACACACATTCATGGCAATTATCCCATCCTTTTCCTATGGCTCAGTTGAATTGTCTCTGCCTTTCAATGAACACTCCAGAAATAAGTTATTACACCAGATGGTTAGAAAGAAAAGAACATCACATTTCTCTACTTGTAAAATTGTTGCCTTGTGCCAGTGCAATGTCTATGTGTTTCATCCTTAAGTTCAGCCACAGAGATACAGGTAGGTCCCCAGAGCCTCGCAGGCTGTTGCTTTGTTCACTGGGCACCGCTAAAATACATATTTGGCTACCACAGTCAGAAAATACTCCCAGTGAACTCATAGCATTTTACAGCTCATCCCCTTCACATGCTCCTTCCACTAAGCTTACCAGTTCAGTCAGGGGTTTAAGAAAACAGCATTTTGTTCTTCCCATCAGGTTTGGCAGCTTGGAAAATTTGCATGTAAGCACATAAAGGAAGAATGTACAAGATCCTTTCTTTTGCAGGACAGCAATACAAGAAGTCTGGATCTGTTAAGGCTCCTAGGTTGTTGGAGGGATTTTTTTTTCCTTTAAAACTAGCTGAACAAAGAAAGAGTCTTTAGTTTTGGTTTAGGACCAGTACTGTGAAAGCTTAGAGAACAAAAATTTGCTGAACTTGAATAACTGAACCAATGGGAAATTTCGTAAGAGAAATTTGTTTGGGCTGTGTGAACTTGCTTCTTAAAAATACAGATTTGCCAATGTGTGTGTATACCAGTCTGAATATGTCCACATATGCAGGTCTTCCCAAATCTGAGTTCCAATTTTACCACTACTTTGTGAGGTCACTGAAACTATTTCCAGAAGCTAATCCTTTGTTTTGGTTGCTTAATCTTAAAGGTTTAAACAATCCCTCCTGACTTCTAAAAATTATTAGCAGCAGTGGCTACTCAGCATTTATGAAGTCCACCATATTGTCATCGTATGTGCTTTTGAAAACCTCAGCTCCTCTTTCCTCAGTTTGCAACCTCGTTGCAACAATCTTTACTAATCATTACGATACCGTAATAATTAATTAACACTTAAAAGCATACATAAGATGAAAACATAAATATTGTTTGCTGTTTATGAGGCTTCCTTGCTTGCCAAATATTCTAGTGTTTACAACAGGCTACAGTGGTAAGCAAGGACGATATTATATAATCTCTAATTAAAATAGGCATCTATTTAGATTTTTTAGAATTAGCATCATGGCACTTTGTGATGTGCCACGAAAGCGCATATCACTTTTGCCAGTTAAATTATGAAACTGCAATGCAGGCTTGACCTCTTTCGAGAAATCGTACAGGACTCCCTGTAGTGAACACAAAACTGACCAAAATAAAGGCTCCATGTCCAAACCCAGTGCTTCAATACTCGTTCCGAGACACAGATTTCTCGAGCGGGTTCCCCAGCCCTGGCGGCAGCGCCCCGGTACCCGCGCCCCGGTACCCGCGCCCCGGTACCGCAGCAGCTCGGTGCGGTGCAGCCCGGCACCCCCGCCCCCGCCCGCGGCTTCGCTCACGTTCCGCCTCCTCCGGCCGGGCTGTGCTCCCGACGAGGCACCGGCGGCAGGGCCAGGCACGGCCGGGCAGAGGTGCCGGCGCGGCCCCCGCCGCCCGCACAAGCGGCTCCGGTGACTCAGGGCCGGCCGGGGCAGCGCCGCTTCCTGCGGAGCGCCCCCCGCGCTTCCTCCCGGCAGCCACGCGCTGCGGGTCGGGGTCCCGCGGCCGCCGCTGTCACCGGCGGTGCGCGCTGCGCCCCCGCCCCGCGCCGAGCGCCCCCGGCATCCCTGGTGGNGGCGCTCCGGCGGCGCAGGCGCGGTGGAGGCCGGAAGCGGCTGAGGGCCGGGCAGCGCTGCCGCCCCCTGCCCGCGCCGCCCGCCCGGCCCCAGCCGCAGCCCCGCCGCCGAGAAGATGCTGCCGCTCTCCATCAAGGACGATGAGTACAAGCCGCCCAGGCTCAACCTGCTCAGGAAGGTGTCGGGCTGGTTCAGGTGAGCGGCGTAGGACGGGCCGGGTGCGGCCGGGGCCGCGGCAGAGCCCCCGGAGGGGCTGGGGAAGGCGGGGTCGGGGGTGCCTGGGCCGCCCGCGGGCCGGTCCGGCCTCCGGCCGCTGTGGCGGCGCCCGGTGACCCGCGGTGTGCTCCGTGCGCAGGTCCATCCTCGCGGACAAGACCTCCCGCAACCTCTTCTCCTTCCTCTGCCTCAACCTCTCCTTCGCATTCGTGGAGCTGCTGTACGGCATCTGGAGTAACAGGTACCTGGGCCGGGGGCGCGGGGCGGGCCGAGCGCGGCTCCAGCGCGCAGGAAGAGGCGCCTCCCGCCCGGCCACTGCCACGTCTCCGCTCGGCGGGGCCGGGCCAGGCCGGGCCTCCTGGCCGGCTGTGCGGAGGGGCCACTCGGCACAGCCGCAGGTCTGCTGCGGGGCTGCCCCGGCCGGGGCGCTGCCGTGGGCAGCCCCCGGCGCCGCCGCCCCTCCGCCGGGTCCCAGCGGCGCGGTGGGCGTGCGACTCGGCGCCTTGCGGTGGAAACCTGTGTGAAACTGCTGTCATGCTCGGCTCTGGGATGATGAGGAAGCCTGGCCTTGTCCCGGGTTACCAGGACTCGGGGTTTGTAACCGTTTCCCTGCCACTTGCCACAGACCTCCTCTGCTGGGGAGTGTGCTGTGGTTCGTAAGTTGATTCCTGGTTTCTTCCTCTTTCCGAGGAAGAAACCAGGAATTAACGCATCCTGGTATAATTAAGTAGTACTTCACATAGCACATAAATTCACAAAGGTGGAAAAAAACAGGAAAGACTTGCCTGAATTGCTAGTGAAAGATCTGTAGCAAAATATAAGCACAAATGCAAAGTAACTTCTGTACTGATGTATGGCATACACGTAGTGATGCTAGTACCTATCATGCTTCATTTGTGATAGAGAGGTTGTTTGTGGTGATATTTCATTCTCTTTCTCAATAGTTGAAGTCAAAGTGGACTGGCATGGAAATATCATTTAAGCCCAGCAGTGTCCTTCCACATAGAACTTGAAGTAGTCCTTATCAAAAGCTGTAGCATGGACACAAATTACTAGGACTCTTCTTACTAAGAGTCTTGAGTGAAAGAAGCAATTCGGATTTGGAAACAGTTACATCCTAATATCTACCATGTTTTTCTGAATCTCTCAAACTACACTATAAAATCCTTCACTTTGGCTACAGCAATCAGTCAATGCTACAGTGTATCGCTAGTGAGCACTCAGTGTTGTCTTGGGCACGGGTTATCTCAGTAGCACAGACCATGTGTTTGGTTTTGGCTTTGATGTTGATTCACTTGTTGCAGTTATATAAGGGTCATTTCATGCATAGTCCGAGTATGGATGTTTTTTCTAATAACTTAGAAAATGTAAATATTTTTTCTCTACAGTTTGAGTATAAAGAGCTTTATATTTATGTGAATTTGTTCCGATGTCTGTCTTAAAGCATAGTAATTTTTTTTGTAGTGGGACGTAAAAAAGTCCTGTATATGAAGTAACTAGTAGTGACACTTGGCAGAACTTTGTCACTGTAGAATTCAGCATATTGGAATTGAGAAGACTTACTTATTTTTGTTCATGACTGACGTTAAGAATTGCGATTTGCTGGATAGCCATTAGCTGAACCTTTTGTGTACATTTCAAGACACTAATTTTGGGTATTCCTAAGCCTAGATTTTGGGCTAGAACCAAACAGTCTTAGCTAGCACCTCTTTAGTAGAGAGGAGTAGCAGAGAGTATGATGAGGAGTGCCTTCAGTCAAAGCAGACAGCTCATGCCTTGGAGGAACAAACACATAACAGGCAAACAAGGAGCCATGTAGGGAAAATTATTTCTTCATTTTGAAGAGCACAGCTCCATTGCTCCTCCCATGAGAGTTTTTCGTTAGGTTTTGTTTGCCAAGCAGGTTGTTTCCGGAACTCACATAGCTGGTTTGTTGTTTATATGGTCATCTTAGAAATACTCTGGAATGTTGATCATCTTGAAGCACAGAAGACAGAACTGAATATGCTATTTTGCTAGCTGAGAGCTTGTTTAAAGTTGAAATCTGTTACTTAGGCTGTTCTGGTTTAAAATACTGTTATGTGCACACTTGTAGTGTGGTGTTAAACTTATGTTATTAAATCAGCTGTGGAAGTGTCCTCATTGTAGTTTATGCTCTGGATGACGAGTTCCATTTCTAGCAGAAGTTCTTACTTACATCCCATGTCGCTAATGGTTGACTAGGTTGCTTGTTTACTATAATAATCACTCTGCACCCATTTTTTAAAGTCTTGTTAATTTACAGGTCATTTAAAAAAAGCCTCAGATGCAAAGAGATTGGCCTCTTACCAGGCTTCCTGCCATTAGTGCAGCTGAATCACTTATAGCTGTACCTGTGATACAGGGCACGTTTTTGTGATGCGGTGCATTGCACTGCAGACACAGGCTGTGTTGTTCCCTGTTGATAAATCCATGTGCCTCTGGCCACCTGGAGCTGTCTGCTTAGGTCTTGAAAGCAGCACAGCTGTATTGGTGTTGCACCTATGGCAACGTCCCTCACTGAGATTTGCAGGTGTAAGCGCAGTGCCATAGTAACTTCTTGTATGATTTCTGGTTCTGGAGCTAGTATGGGATTTTGTTTCAGTAACAGTCCTTATACACTTCTTTTTCCCAGAAGACTGTTGGAAAAAAACCCCAAAACACCAAAAAACAAATGTCTCAGAAACCACTAGCTGGCCATGCTTATTCCTTCCATTTCATAATCATTGCAACTTATGGTTACTGTCACCCTATTTACCTTCTCCGTGAATGTTTGGTGTGTTTTTTGGTGTTTTCTTTTTTGCCGCTGAACCTTCCTTGCTGCTCAGAGCCAAATGTAAAATGATCAGTTTCCCTAGAGATGTCACCTGGGGAGGGGGACACTGTCACCAACACGCTTCAAGGATTCGATAGCAAATTCCCGCTCCTTCATGGGCATCCAGCTTATACATTTGGTGGTCTTTTAAAGTTTGTTCAGAACAACTTCATCTGTTTCCTGCTTTGGTGGCTACAGCACCTAAGGACAATTTATCATGCCATCACCCTTCTGCCTTAAATGTTACAGTTGTGTGTATATAACTCTCTATGTGTCCATGAAGTATACATGTAAATATATAGATCAAGACACTTGTTCTCTCTCCTCTCCTCCAAACCCACTTCTTCCACAGTTGGAGTGTTTCATCTTCAATGTGAACACGTGGCTGTCCTCTAGAACTTGTTACTACTGGTAAACACTTTTTGTTCTCCAGTTTCCAAAAACTGACTTGCGTACGTAATTGTTCTTAGACAACCAAAAGATTGGGAAAATGAAACTTTTTGGACAATTGTAGTCAGAAATGTTCATCAGTACCTCTGTATCAAACATCTTTCTAATTATGAAGCAATTTTTGTGTTTTGGTGCATGTATTTCCTTGCAGACTTACAGAACCTGTTTTTGAGTAATGTTGTAAACTTTGGCAACTCTTCTGTATGGTCTTAAAGCCAGTTTACCTATTGCTTACAAACTGATATGAGTTCTACTGACTAACTCATGAACTAATTTCGTTGGCTTTGAACTTTTTCCTTGCTGTTTTACTTTACACTTTAACTGTGTTGCTCAAGATTGTAGTTATGCATTGGTCTTTGAAATGAATCATTTAAGATATGATCTTTCAGCCTCTGCTTCCTTCAGTTTCTAGATCTAAGAGGAGTGTGGATCTTTTAGTCAATGCCTTGCAGCTGGTAAGGCAACGATTTAAGGCTGAACTATGTTAGCAAGAGATGTGCCTGTGGGTAGATCTATTCCAGGAGTTTTGGTTTGCGTCAATAGAAACCACCTTTCACTAGCACCAAAATCATGTGCTGGAAGGACGCTTTTGCCAAGCAGTCTTCCAAAGTGCCTTTCCTAAGCTGACAAAATGAGTTTTGCATCATTTTTGTATTGGTGAGGAACTGTGGGTTTCTCCTCTGTGCTAACAAAACCATGCCTGAAGCTTAGAAATAGAGTATATTCTGCTACTTTGTAAAAGATTAATTGCTGTGGTTTTTTGGTTTTTTTTTTTTACATACTCAATATGTGGAACATAACATTTTTTCTTGTTCTCTTACAGTTTAGGTTTAATATCAGATTCTTTTCATATGTTTTTTGACTGTACTGCTCTACTGGCTGGATTAACAGCTTCAGTTATTTCAAAATGGAGGTCAAATGATGCTTTCTCCTATGGGTAAGAAACTTCAGGCTGTTACCTTAATGTACTGCAGTAAATGTTTGGGTAGTCATTTTTCATTGTATAAACAAAACATCTTGTTGCAGAACATGGAAAAGCTATGTTGAAAGTGTGGGGTTTTTTAAAGTGAGCTATGTAAACCTCTAAGTTAATATCCCCCTCGAAATAGCAAAAATATGAAGACATTGCTTTTGTGGAGAAGTTTTATCACTCCCAAGATCTGTAATCATACTAGGGGAAACAAGTCACACAGGAGAAAGTTACCCTGCCCTGTCATTTGTTAATGGCACCAGTGAAGAGTGAGAGCAGCATTCTGGGTTTGCCCTCACAGTGCAGGGAGGGGTGTTACAGGGGTGCCTTGTGCTGTCTTTGGAAGGGAAAGTTACAACTGAAAGGAGCTAAGTCTCAGTTAGGCTGTACCTGACATTATAAACCATGATTCGTAGAATCAGTAGGATTTGACAGTTGCCATTTGTGGCTACCATTAATGCAGATCCTCCAGGCTGAGGTGTGTCATCCCATACCGCCCTTGGTGCTGCAGCTGGTTCTGCTTGAGGGTCCCTTGGTTTCACTGATCGTTGCAGTTGTGCCCATAAAACAACACCGGTGGTACGGCATTGTTAATCTGTAATACTGACTAACAGCGCACCAGGGGTAACATGGGCTGCTGCATTCCCATGGCATTACTGACCCGAGTGCCATCATTTAGCCTCAGCTGTCTTGCCTAGGTGTGAAGCACGTAGTTTGAAACTTAAAGAACAGTTTAATTAAGGTAGAATCTCCACTGTGCCCAAAAACCAATTTAGGAAAAATTCTACCATGAACTAATTGCGACGAAAGCAGGTTCTGTATTAATTACTGCTCTGCATTTAAACAGCTGGTGTTCCATTTATTAGAGAACAGCCACAATTTATTAAGTCTGATGATGGCTACATTCAAATTACATGTTATTCTACCCTGGCAGCTTTTTATTACCGTTACTAGTAATCCCCCTTCTATATGGGAAGCAAATTAATATGTCAGTTTGATATTAAAAAAAAACTTTACATCACAAAACTTTGATTACATCTCACACACTTATCTCATTTTGTGGCTTCCAAATAATGTTGATACCGTAACTTTAGTTGAGAAGATCCTTAATGGAAAGATTTTGACATATTGAAAGATTTCTTTCATGTAGATCAGGTAATGGCTGCTGTGGATCAGGTAATGTTGGTCAAAATATAACTTAGTTGGTTCCATACACTTAACCTAATTTATATGCTGCATCTTCCATTTAGCAAATTCCTCTGTAACACAACTGTTTGAGAACAAGGAGATTGCACTCCAATCTCTTAAGTTCCACTCCACTTCTAATTTTCAGCATTTCGATGAATGTGCTATTGCTTTTTCTGTTTCTTGCAGGTATGTGCGAGCAGAAGTACTTGCTGGTTTTGTAAATGGTTTATTTCTCATCTTTACAGCATTCTTCATTTTTTCTGAAGGTGTTGAGGTATGTTATGAAGTAAATTACACTGTCAATTGTCACGTCTCTTTATCAGTAGGGATAAAATTATTTAATTAAAAATGTTTATGTTCATAATGGATTACAAATCTGTGATTTGAACAGAGAATAAGGCCATCTGGACTTGCTGTCTGTGACACAGAAACCCAGATTTTGTGGACTAGCTTCTTAAATAGTGTATTTTGTTTACGTGAAAAGATTCTGTGAGATGTAGCCTGTCCTTTTTTTGTGAACCAGTTAAGTGTCACAGAAAGATCTTCACTTCTCAATGTTAAAGGACAAAGGAGACCAAGAAAGAAAGGCCCAAACCAGCCACTCAGAGGAGAGTAGTTAGTTGTAAGTCACATTCTGTAAAGAAGCTGGACTAAATTTTTAAAGAAAGAGTACGATCCTCCAAATCGTGAAGTCTGATATAAATGGCAAGTAGTAATAGCTTAAAGGTTTAAAAGGGCTCTTTCCTTGATTTTTTTTTTGTTTGCATGATGGTTCAAGTGATAATTTCAATACGGAAATTTAGACATTAAGGGTGATGTCAAGGACTAAGAGTGAAATTGTTAACTATTTCAGATCACCTTGCATTAATGCTTTTACTTTTAATGGGAGATACACTATAAGTTTGTTTAGGCTTCTAGTTCATAATACCTTTTAGTGAGTTTTTCTTTTTTAATAGAGAACTGGGAAGAACTTTCAGGAACAGATCTTCTACATTGATAAGCTGGTAAATACTTCAAAAATCAGAATAAGCTGGGCTGAAATTGCCTCAAAGCTTGGGAAAACTTCAAATCTAGAAACAGGAACAAAACTTACTAGAAAAATTAAAAGCTGACATGTCAAGGGTATTGTTGAAATGTAATTCTCTTCCTGCTGGTCTTAGCTCCTATGTGAAATATTCCCTTGTGATGATGACTCCTTTTCTCTTTGTTGCTTTAAAATTTTACATCTGCTGGAAGTTTCACTATTTTGCTATTGCCTGTATCTTTCACTCCTGTGGAGAGATGGTGAATGTTTGTCTCCTCTGTCAACAGTTATTAAGACTTGTCAATGCTTAACTTGAGATGCAAGTTGTATTAAATCTATAATGTCTCATTGAGAAAAAAATTTCAAAGGAAGTGGGATAAAAAATAATTTTTTAACAAATCAGTCTAGATTTTAGAACATGTAAAAATGTCACAATTTGTTCTCGGTCTTTATTTCATTCCCCTCATTGTCTTACCCTTCTCAAGAGAAAGGAAGAAATAGTGTTCTAGACTCCTGGAAGTTGTTTAGGCAATCCACATACTAGAATGAACGTGAATGTTTTCATCTGGTGTTGAGTGACATCCCACAGCAAAATGAAATCTTATGATAACAGTTAGCTGGACTATCAGAATATTCTGCTGTATTGTCAGAGCTTTGAAAATAAAATTTTGGCTTCAGGCAATAACAACTAGTCTGTGTATCATCTCAAAAACTGGAAGGTCTGAGTAATTTCTAATTATGTCTGTATATGTGTCATTATGGGAATGCTTCTGTATCTAAGTAGTTTTTCCAGCACATTTTAATAATGTAAAAAGATTGTAAAGCTCTTCTTTTGCTTTTTGTTTTGTTTTGTTTTTGTTTTTAGAGAGCACTTGAGCATTCTGACGTGCATCATGAGAGACTTCTTCCTGTTTCCATACTGGGATTCATTGTAAATCTTATAGGAATATTTGTTTTCCAACATGGAGGTCACGGGCATTCCCATGGCTCTGGTAGGATGTCTGTAACTTTCAGTACTGTTTCCTTTCTTGGCATCCTGCGTTTCAGGACCTTATAATCCTCCAATGAGAACCCCAGTGTTAAACTTTGGTGTCTTTTTGGTAGCAATCCTAGCCACATGTATATGTGTATATCACTAGCTCATGTCACTGTTGTACTTCTCATGTTAATATCCATTAACTTGGAACGCCTCGAACTCCAGAATCTGCTTTCTGGGGCAGGCATTCTCTCTGCACCTTGTTGAAAGAGATTTTCAGAGTGTCTTTTGGACAAAGTGAAGCTGGACTTAAGCAAGGCTGTGGCTGGAAAATTCAGAAAACAGTGTCTGAACCAAATTTTAAACATGGGATGATTCAGCTTCAGGTGTTTCTCAACTCAGTGTCTTTGAATTGAAGTGCAGAATTTATTTGCTTAAATACATGTGGTGAACACTTTGGGTTTTTTTCTTCAAAGCCTATTGGTATCTCATTCAGCTTAACATATAAACTTATGTAGTCTGGTGGAAGAAAATAGTCTGTGGTCCTTAAGCAGCAATGTAAGCTGGAATTTTGGATGTATGAACAATAGCCGATTTCTGGTTTCTTAAAACAATTTTTTTTAGTGTGATTTTATCTAATTAGGTGTACATTTTACAAATTGTACTACGTGTAGCACAACTTGTCTCAGAAATGGGAATGGAAAAGCACTTAATTCTCAATTGAGGTCTATATTTTATTGTATTTATATATATATATGTATATTTTAAATGGCTGCACAGCAGAGCTGTAGATGACAAACAGTTTTGTGAAGTATCTTAACTTACTCAAAGCCTACCTTAAAATGAACTTAAAGGCAAATAGGTTTTGAGGAGCTTAGAAACAAATGTAAGTGTACTTTTGTTTATTATTTGAGTTCATACTCTGATGGTGATGTTTGTTTTTAGGGCATGAGCACAGTCATTCTCTGTTTAATGGTGGTCTCAGCCATGGGCACAGTCATGGGGGTCACGGGCACAGCCATGAACAGAAACATGCCCATGGACACACTCATGGTCATGGCCATGGCCACTCTCATGGTCAGGATTATTGTCATGGTAAGTACTTAGTTCATCTCACAGACCGTGTTGACTCAATCCAAATGTACTATTAATGATTAGTTAAAAAAAAAGAGCATGCTGCAGGTCGTTGTGATCATACATGGAAGCAGTTTCATTAAATGTCTAGTATGCTATGCCACTGCCATGTTTCATGGCTCATTTTGTGTATCACCTGCAGTAAATAGTAAATTCAGTGTTAGTTTTTAAAGGCTTTGCTTTACCATGGGTAAAGCAATTTGGTTTTTGAATGTTCACTGTAATGTTATGTCTTGGCAAAAGATGGAACAGCTGTATGCTATGGCAATGTAGTGAAATTATCAAATTTTTCATAAATCAGTAGACAAAGTTAAGTTGCTTTGCTAGTGTTCTCCATTTGAATAATTTTACAGCTCAAGATATTAGAAAAGATTAACAAACAAACTTTGTGTACTTATGGATTGTTAATTGTATTTGGTTTGTGATTTCAAATAAGATTTTTCCCATCTCTGTTTTAAAGCTGGTTATGAAAAGGGTACTTGTTATCTTAGCTATGTTTAAATCTTTTCTATGAAGGCAAACAATCTATGAAGAGACATTCATACAAAATATGGTCAGTAGCCTGCACCATGGGAGCAGAGGCAGTGTAGGTACAACTGTTAAACAATGCACATGGAAGCCTTGTGGGGATGCAGGGCTGTCAGTCCTTCCTGCCTAAGCCACAGACTGGGCTCTGTGTGACTGAACATTTGCACATTCACAGCAGGGAATAGTGTGGTGACTTGCAGACAGGAGGTTCCAAAGAGTATAAAAATATTTACTTGTCCCTTCCTTGCTATTTTTAGTAGAAAAGTGGTGCTTGTTTTCCAGGAGTTCTCCTGGAATTTGGTTGGAAAGTAAGGAGCTCCCTGCTTGTGTTTCTTCCTTGCTTTCCCCACCCTCCCCACTCCAGTGGAACAGAGAGTGTAGCTATCTGTGTTGTGCAATTTGATACTCAATCAACTTTGGTGTAATTTATTGTATATCTTCACTAGAAGTCATTTGCTATCCTTTAACAAGTTTTTCTTATCTTTCCTGTGCATTCCAGAGACATTAATCTACTTGGATGAGAGGATTTTTTACTTAGTTCTGCCTTTTCCAAGTCTTATCCTTGTTGTGTATTGGGTATAAATGCTTACTTAAGTCAAGTATTTCTGGTTAGCAGATTTATTTGACCTTACTCTTATTGCTTCTGTGTATGGCTTGGGGTCTTGAGAGGGCCTTATTTTACTATATGCTAGCAAGGTCTTCTCAGTTTATTTTTATTAAATACAAATGTTGATAGTTTTATGTATCCATATCTAAAAAATCTATTGTGTAAGGTGATACTTTCTCTTTAAAAATGCATTTTAAGACTTTTAATTTAATTACTGTGATAAAAAACAATAGCCAGAGTAAAAGCTAGTTATTGTGAGCAGCTTGTCTGTTCAAGAAATTTCCAAAAGGAAGACCATATCAGAATGTACCACTAGAGAGAACCTTTGTCTAGGTTAATGTGTCAATAATTGTCTTCACAGATGACCATTCTCTTGACGTGGTGGGTGGATCCAGCAAACAGATTTTACAAGGTACAGTGAAAATAAGTATAATGGTTTATTGGTTTTATCGTGGTCTGCCTGTCACACATCTGTTTTAGAGGGTTCCTCTGGATAAATGCCACATTTTTCTTAGAGGAGCTATTTTATGAAGTCCCCTTCCCCTTGTAAACGAAGCCGTGTTGTACCCTGTGCATGTGACATTGAATGAAGTCTACGTGTAATGCTGTGTCAGCACAGTTTAAAAGAGATCCCAAAAGCTTCTGTTACTGACACTGAAAAATCAAATAATGAAAAATTAGGAAATAGTAGTTAGAAGCAGAGACCTAAGGAGCCTAATTGCAATGTTCTGGAAAATGAGGAATGGTAAGATAGAATGTATTTGAAAAATGCCGATTGATATTGTTAAAGATTATCTGAGCTTAAAACTTGCATTTCATCAAGCTCTTACAGTTGGTTTAGAGAAGATGGTAATTCGTTCTAAATTTCTTGAAGAAGTGTTGGAATCCACAATCCTTCTGAGTATTAGTTATGGACAATTTAGATATTGGTTTTGACCTTTGGTTGACTGTTAGTTGGTTGGGAGACAATTATAAGATGTAGGTGGTAGTAATTATTTGGCATACCCAAATGTACTTTAGTGTTTTCTCTTACTGGATGATTTTCTGGCTTCTTTGTAGTCCTTGAAAAGAAACATTTACGACCCCTTTCCAGAATTCACAGTACACTATGTTATGTATACATATACTCAGGACTTCAGTAGAAGTTATTTGAAAGTCAGTCCTTTTATGAAAACCTCATTTTAATTGAAGCATATTAAAAAGACATCATTTTATTTTAATATTGCAATACTGAGTTAAAAAATCCCACCAAGTGATGCAAAGACAGTCACTCACAAAGACAGTCACTTCCCACCAGCAGATGGATGTCCAGGGAAGTCTCTGAGGAACAGCTGTTTTGGAAAGACAGCACCCCAGTTTTATTGCTGAGCATGAAGTTAGATGATATGGAGCATCCCTCTGGTCCATTCAGCTCAGCTGTCCTGGCTGTACCCTCGCAGCATCTTCCCCCAAACAGCCTCCTTGCTGTGGGGGCAGTGAGAGCCAAAAGGCCTTGATGCTGTCTGTACCATGCAGGCTGCTGTGGAGAAAACCTGACTCTGTCACAGCCAGACCCAGTACAAAACCAAAGAGCTGATTTATAGTTGTGCATTGTTTTTACAAGAGGGGATTATCTGTCTGGAGAATGTAATTTGAAAAGCTGTTTCTGAATTACTTCCCATCATAGCCAGCAGGGAGCTCCAAAGGCTACATTTTGGCTGGCTGCAAAGTACGTGTTTCTTTGTATTTTGGCAGTGTTACTCTTCAAATTAAGAGCGAAGTTTTTCATGTCTGCAGTATTGTTAAATCCATGACAAATAGTTTTATCAATTACTTTGCCAAATAACTTCTAGAAGGTGTTGTCAATTAAATATTAGCATGTTTTAAGGCTTTACAGAGCTGTTTCTGTTAAAAGTTTGTCCATCTTATAAAGTACTTATCACTGTCTGTAGGCATCAGAGAATGTGAGTTTAATAAAGGTGAGTATTGAATGAATAACCTCTAGCTGCATCTGTTAATCACTGTTTAAGTTAACAGCCAACCTGTGAAATACTCCTTACTGCTAAGTGCAGAAAAGAGTGTAAATTCTTCAAGTGATTTTTATTCTACAAATATGTTAAAACTTCGTGAACGTTTTCTGTGTGTTTAACCCAAAATTCACAACAAATTAAACAAGTCACCTTATCTAGTTCTTGCACCTCTTCTCTGCAAAATGTCTTTGAAATACTTCATTAGCTTTAAGAACACGAAGTTGAAACTTTATCAATTATTCTATTACAGGTGTATTTCTACACATTGTGGCAGACACGCTTGGAAGTATTGGTGTGATCATATCTGCTATATTGATGCAGAACTATGGTCTAATGATTGCAGATCCTATTTGTTCAATGCTGATAGCACTACTTATAGGTGTAAGGTAAGTGTTACTATCACTGATATTTGGTAGTATTTTTGATGCAAGTTACAGCTGAAATTACAGCTCAGAAGAAAAGGTTTGTCTTTTATGCTAATGACTTAAAACATTTGCTTACCTTCCAAGAGGCATGTGTTACCTCTGTTCTGTACAGTCATTCTGATAAGCTCTTCTATGAGCTATTTTTATTTGCCTTTTCTACAGCTACAACTTTTGCTCTTAGATCTGCATATTTTGCTCCTGTTTGCATAAACTACAAAAACGTCTTTCAGGTTCGAACTGTAGAAAGCTTCCTCTCTGTATTTAGTACATGCTTATGTAAACCAATGTACTCCAGTAAATGGAGCAGAATGGCTTCAGGGCAGCAGAGTTGAGCCTGCTGGCACAGGATGTGCCCTTGTCCTTGACAGATCAAGGCTGGTAGATTTTAACTTTTTTTTTCCCCAGTTGAGAACTGTCTTTTCCTTTGTGTTTGTACTGAGACATCCTTCTTCTTTTTAAGATCTGATGGAAATGCTTCAGGTAGTTCTGGACTTTCCCAGTTGTTGCTTACCAAGATCACTCTAAATGTGAAGTTATTCGGATTGGACTGGACAAGCAAATATTTCATTCAGTGATGCTGTTATTGAAGTTTTTTGGCAGCAGTTTCAATGGTGGCACAGGGCAATGTGCCACAACTCCAGTTACAACCTAATTACTGAGCACCTTTGTCTTCAGCAGTGGTGAATGTCATCTGATGAGCTGCAGCTACTTACGCTTATACCATGTATGGCATGTTTATAGCAGGGGCAGCATTCACAGGATTATTGATGTGAATCTCCCTATTTATCAAAGTAGGGCAATGTGCTTCAGACACAACACCCACAGAAATCTCTGTGCTACAGAGTGCTAGTGTCACTTTAATAGAAACTCTTAATATTTTGACTTAAACATCCTGTAATTTCATAAAGGACAAATTATTACAAGCTACTTCTATTACTGAAATCTCAAAAAATGGGAAAGAAAGTGTTTAAGAAAGGTTACCCAGAGGAAAGAAGCTATTGCTGAGGTAAAGGTAGTAGCTGAGTAAAACACAGGTTTCCATACACTTGGTATGTTAAAGGTCTAGCTTTGTGTACGGCAGAAAATACCACCTGAATGGCAATTATTTTTTCTTTCATTCATACAGTGGTTGAAAAAAGACTGAGTTCCATAACAGAGGTTTCATAATAAAGCTGTTTATAGGTTTTCTAGCACACTTAGGAGGACTGTCTGAGGCCCACGTTCTATGCTGAAAATGCTGGAGAAGTTCAGCGTTTGGTGTCTTTTGATCTGGTGCCAGACTTCAGCCTGTAACATTATTTTGTTGGTCCACAATGCTATAAATGATCTGTGGAGTAATTCAGCTGTCAGAGTGCAGTCAGCTGCATTGTTGTTGGTAGAAGCAAGCCCTGCATTTCTTGCAGACTGACACAGCCTGGCACAGCAGTGCAGCATACACTAATTGCAGGGTTGGGTGCTTTTGTGTTGGGTTTTTTGGTTTGGGTTTTGGGTGGTTTTTTTTAAGCAGTCCAACAGACTTCACTACTGATGGTTTTGCTTGAAATGCACTTTAAAATCATAAACACAAAAATATTTGTGTAAGATGACTAAAAAAATTATCACTGCAGTATAAAGCTGTACAGACTCTACTCTGTAACCTGCTTTGTCTTGTGCAGATGCAGAAGGGTTGAGCAATGCTTCTTCAGAGAAGTCAAGCAGTGTTTCTAAATCCAATGTCTGACCCTTCCTGTAGACAACATCTCTAATTAGTGCAAATTGTCAACTTGCTGACACAGTTGCTTTGTGTTGCTCCTGTGATCCCTTGCTAAGGCTGCTCTGGGGTGACATATTCTCTGCCTAACCCCTCCTGAGCGAGCACAGAGCAGGCTGAGTGCACAGCGAAAATCTGCTGAGGGATTTGAGCTTTCCTGGATGCAACCACTGATATCTAATGAACCTTTCTTTGATTACTTTCTCTACTATCTCATGCAAGTGTCCATTTAATTATAAATAGGACATGCTTAAAATAGACAAGTCTGTTTTATTAGCATTTTTATAGTGTTTTTTTTTTAACAATAACTTTACTGTTTTGTACTTGTTCAGGTTGACACTCGAAGTTTTTTCCAAGGTGGTGTACTCATAATTGTATGTGCCTGAATCAATAAACAATTTCTCAAGTATCTAAACTGCTTTTAATATTTAAAAATAAATACTCATTTCGTTTTTATCCTTAGTACTCTAAGCCTTATTCTGAAATGTTGAAGCAATTTTAGTGTTTCAGTCAACTATGTGAAATTAAGCACCACACGAAAGCCACAACTCTATTGCAAATCAAGTTTGTCCAAAACCACTATTAGAGCCACATGTTTCTAGAAAGGCACAGTAGACTAAATCTGATACTGGATTGCATAGGGCATGCAGACTGTATATTAAGTGGTCAAAGAAATGAGGCAGTTTAGTGAAGTTGTTTCCATGGGTTACATAATCTTTTGCATAAAATCTAAAGCTGCTTGAACATGATATAATATGAAAGAGCTTTAGGGGGAGGTTGTGCCTGTATCATTTGAGATTTTTTTGGATTGTTATGCCCCAAACAGCAAAAGTGTTTGGGGCATATCAATACAAAAAATTACTTTTTTCAAGTGCTATGTTCACTAAGATTCAGAAGGAATGTTGTGTAGCAAAACTCCTCCAAACTAGCATGTTTGTTGTTGGTATTGTTTTAAGCCATTATTGCTAAATGTTGTGCACTACCTTTATTTACAGGGTAATGGTACCTGCCAACCTTGCTTGAGAGTCAAGGTACTACATTGTTATGAGAACAAGCAATTCAAAATCAGTAAAGTAAATGTTAAACCTGGGATCCTTGTCTTGAGCAAAGCTCGCTGTCTGATTACAGTTGCCATTACCTAGCAGAAAAATTTTATTAAAGTTCTCAAATAGGCCGACAGTCTTGGCACTGTGGATGTGGATGGTGGTTGGGAAAAAACGGAATTTGGATATCTGGCTGTAGATTATGAGCTGGGGTATTTGAAGAACCATAGCTGGTCTTGATCCTTGTCAATGTTTGTTTACCTTCCACAAAATCTATCACAAATGTCCTCTGTTTTTGTAGTGCTGAGAGCACTGAATGAATTTCCTGCTGCGCTCTGAGTGCAGTGACTGTGAAAAGGGTTCTTTACGCAGAGTTGTTTTTAGCCCTGCAGTCTGAGATCATGACAATGGCAGGGTCTTGCTAGCAATGCCTACAAAAACTGTGGCATAAACAGGATGGGACTGAAATTGGTACAAATATTATCTGCGTGTGGTGCAGGTTAATTAAGAGTTTGATGCTTTCACTCTTCATTTTTAATCAAGCCACGTGTAGTAGCAGCAGGCTGGATTTATCAGATTCTTATAAATAGCTTTTATCTGAACCTTTCACTGCTTCTGTACCAGTGTATGTGCACGTGTGATGTGCACATTAGCTGCTTTTGCTGTTCTGGCTTTTGTAGAGGATATGTTTTTATCCCAAGTCTTGCTGTGGGTTCGTGTTTCTTTCAAATTCCATTGTCTTGTAACAGAGTGTGGTATTTTAGATTCAAGGTTTGGTAATCAGAGACCAAGGGAAAAACTGAGTCTGCTTTAGCAGCAAAGCTCAAAGACTGCTTATGCAGGAGAAAGTTTTCTACTTGGTGAACATTCAGCATTATTTATTTCCTCAATAATCTTATAAATTAAAACAAACAAGGGGGGAAGTACCAGTGCAATAGTTGCTGCAGAGACAGCCATGTGGTTTTTTTGCTAATGACTCATCCAAAAAAAAGGAAAGCTTTGTCAAATTCTCTAACCACATTTTCAGCCTGCTTATTTTCGTCATCTCTCCTAATGTTTTCTTCAGTCACATGAGATGGAACTGATACTTCTAGTGCCTCATAGTGATTAAGTAATATTGGTTTTAGTTAACATTTGAAAAAAGAGCATACTGTGTGGAGTTTTGGTTTTTAAATTAAGGGGTTTGTACTTCAGTAGTATGCATGAAACAATGGAAAACATCAGACATCATGAAACTGGATTCTGCTGTTTGTGGTGTTAGTTTGGCTTACAGTAAGACTATCTTGTGAGTCAGTATCCCACCGGATGCAGAGGGTTGTCCATGGCCTTCTGTGTGCTTAACAGCATTTGTGAGGGCCTGTCACATCACTGCAACTGTCCTGTGGCCTTTTCAGCTTTGCAAAAGATGCCATTTGTATCTGAACACTGTGTCTAAGATAGAGGAGGAAGGTGTGACCCAGGATATACTTTAACTTTCACCAAAAGTATAAAGTATCCTGATTTACCTCCATTCTTTGGACTTTTAAGATGTCTTTGTTTCATAGCCTGTCTCTACAAATCTACTTGACAGTTATTTTCCCTTCCATCGGATAAGTACATCAGTTTTATCAAATAATGTAAATAAGTTGTGCAAATTAGACATTTTTGTTAAATTTCTTTCATGGCTTTTTTCGCTCCCAGGGGTGTGTTTCAATAAAAAGGCAGGTTACTGCATTCTCCATTCCTTTAGTCATATCCCTGGGAAAAAGATACGCAGCCTGTGTGTGTGTGGTTTTTGAAGCCTTTGGATGTGTATGTTAGAGAGGCCTTGTTAAATTTATGGGGATGGAGTCAGCGTTCAAAATTCTTGTATTCAGTTTGCGTCCTGAACTTTTGTATTGGTCTTTCAAGGTCTTTATTAAGAAGTAAACCTGCATTTTAAATAGTGAGTTAAATTGAAATCAATTCATCAGTGGAGTGTGTTGGCAGCTCCATCTCGTCTTGATAGAATGCTTGTGACATGGGCATTATTTAGTGAGGTGGGTCCATTAATAAGAGAACCTTTTTTTCCCTAAACCTCTGTAATCCACTCTAGAATGTGACACTCCAATTAAGCTTCCTTTAGACAGATTGACAGTTACTGCGTTGCCAAATGTTTGTCTTGGTGACAGGTCCAGTTTAGGCCACTCTTGCATGTCCCTAATTGCTTCTTCCTATTTCTGAGCTGCTGCCTGGGTAGCAGTGCAGCTGTGTGAGGCCATGTGATAGAGGGCAGCAGGCAGTGAATTTGGCTGGAACTACCACTGTGCCTGCAAGAAGACTGAGTTTTAGGGTGGTGGTTTTTCCAGAGGTTCATTAGACAAGATTCACACACCCTCTGAGTCCCTCCCAGCCCTGGCTAAGGTTTAGCCAAGGAGTGAGCCGAGCAGTCAGTCAGCCAGTGCTGCTTCCATGTTCTAATGGAACTGTCTCTTTTAAAGTGGTTGGGTCATGTTGTTCAGTATCTGCAAATACACAGCCGGTCTGGGCTGTACATTCCACGGCACTTCATGAGATTTTAAACAGTTTCTGCAGTTGCCTTTAACAGCCAGCCCCGTTAGGCTCTTACAGATGTTTTTGATGTGCTTTTAATCCCATCACTCTGTGCCCTGCAGCTGTGATGCCAGTGCTGAACTCTGAATTCAGCTACAATTTCTGAGATATGCAACTGCTTTTGGTCCAGAGTGTCTGGTGACTTGTATGCTCTTCATATGAGGTTGCTAAGTAAGCTTCAGTGTTGAACTATAGATATTTGTCATCCTCTTGAAAATGTTAGGATGCTCTACTGAACCAGACATGGTACACTACTCTTAAACAAAGAATTTACCATGCTGAATACTTAATAAGAGGATAACTTTTTAGTGGTACCTTCAGGGTATGGGCTTACTGGTCTCCTGGTTTTATTACAAAAGAAAAAACAAACAGGCAGTACCAGTAAAAAACAGTATTGAATGTGTTCTTAGTTTGCTGATTAAACAAGACCATTTGGCCAGGAGGGAACCTCTAATTGCTTCCAAATGTTTAACCCTTGAGCTTGGATGAGACCCTACACTTAGTTCACTTCAAGAATATGCAAAATCGTCTGATTTTGACAAAATAACTTTGTTACAGCTGGACTGCTCCACACTCATTTTGTTTTAGGATCATCCCATTATTATCTTAGTTCATAAGAAAAGTAAGCCTTAAGCAAACACAAAAGCAAAACCCATTTCAGTTCAATATTGTTATGGTTACTTGTGAATTATTTGCCACTGAAGTAGATTTTGAGCGATACTTATCAGCTGCTTTGTTGTATGACTTCTAAGACACTAGGAAATTTCATCTCAAATCCCATGATTAAACTGTTAATCTTTTGTGATGGGCCACTGGTTGACTCTAGAAAATGTGAGGGAGAAGTACTCTTGCCTTTGGTAAGACACCATAGCAATTTTGTAAATCCTTTTATTTTCTGTACTAGGTTTTCACGGCAACTTTCTCAGCTTCTGATGGAACAACTAAAGAAGAATTTCTCAAATGTGCTAAGGAATTTTAGGTTGCTCTTTGCATCTTTTGGGAATATAATAGTAATTAATTTCCTTTTTCCTTTCTAGTATCGTTCCGCTTTTAAAAGAATCCATTGGGATTTTGATGCAGCGAACTCCTCCTTCTCTGGAAAATGTCCTGCCTCAGTGCTACCAGAGGGTGAGCTCTTAAGCCATTTTTGCACATCAAGGTGCTGACTGGCTGAGCCTCAGCTGTGTGTATGAGGCTATTTTGTGATGTTTTTCCAGTAATGCCTGTGAAAGGTTCCTTAGAATATAGAAATGAAGGTACCAGTTTAATATTTTCCTGAAGTCCTCAATAATATGTAGCTTCACCTCAGTTTGTGTTTTAAAAATTTGCTGTTAGTTAAGAAAAGTAGATCGTGAAGTTTCCCCCCCTCCAAGTACTCTGTGATTATACAAAGTGCAAAATGTTTTTCTGTTTTGTTCAGTTTTTGTCTCCCTCAAAATCTAATTCTTAGTAAATTTGACCTGTTCTCCTGTTTAACTAATCTATTGCTATGCCATGACCTGAACACTCCTGTGTCTTTGCAAAGTTCATACAAAGCACTTGAAGGAGTTCCATCTTTCCTGGGGAAGTTACAGATTGTAACTGGTCACATGGAGTGTTTGCTAAAATTGGACAGAGGAAAAAGAAGTGGGTTGGCAGGACAAGCCTAAGCCCTCAGAGAATATTTACAGAAACATTAATATATTGATATAAATTATGTATGAATATATTTCCATTGAAGTTAGAATCTCACAAATTGTTTCATGGTAGAATGCCCACATTTGCAAAAATTGCCAGTTTAATTGAATGCCCTCTCAAATTCAGTAACTGACCTTTCTTGGACACCTCTGTTTTCAGAAATGGTTTTAGTAAAATATGTATATCATGTAAATGCACAGTACAAAATCACAACACATACACAAAGTCATGACATAAACCCAAAAATCTGTATGTTTTCACCTTCCTTAGAATACCTGAGATAGTAATGAGGAATTTTGCTACAAGATCACAAATTGCACAGTGAACTAGAGATTGAAGAATGCATTGGCTCTTACAATATTTTCTGTAAAGTACATAGTACAGACAAACGTTTTCTGAAATTTGCCTGTATTTCTAGGTGCAGCAGTTGCAAGGAGTTTACAGTTTACATGATCCACATTTCTGGACCCTCTGTACTGATGTTTACATAGGGACTTTGAAATTATTGGTAGCTCCTGATGCTGATGGAAGGTGGATTCTAAGCCAGACACACAATATTTTTACTCAGGTATGTCTTACCAGTGGAAATCACATCTCAGAGTGTAAATTGCCTCTCACATGATGTGACATCATAATTCTTACCAAGCAAAATTAAATGTTTCTGGGTTTGGAATATGTGTTTGGGAAAGTTTCTGTGTTCCAGCTATGTAGAACAATTTCAAAATACTCAGTTGTGTAGTTGGAACTACTGTACCTCTCTGCATTAGTTTTTGAGGCCACTTAATGGAAATAACACCTGTAGTAACACCTCAGTTGTATCAAATTGGATTGATCTATACTGACCTATGAGGAACAAAGAAAATAGGGCAGGCTTCCCTTGGGATAGGGATTCCAACTGCAGGCTGGGCCTACTCATGCTTTTCACTGCATTGGCCACTTGTATGTGTGACAGATTTCTTTCTAAAATGGTAATGTAGAACTGGTTTGAACAACAAATCCTGTGTTATGCTCTTATCTTAGCTCCCTTTTGAACTGACAGCTTTTCAAGCAGCTTGACTTTCAGAAAGTTAAACTTGTACGAAAGAAAGTAATAACTGCTTTTGTGCAGCTTCAGGTGTGGCAGTGGTTTAGCATGAATCAGAAAAGGTAATGTATCAAAGCTAATGCTAATATATCATTACTTGACTGTGAAGAACTCTGTTCACACCATGCTCTCAGTGAATGATGTGCTAAATGTGGGAGATGAATTACAGAAAAATAAGACATTGAGGGTTTTTGCAAGGTAAGTACTGATGTGGGCTGATGTTCAGGACAGGTAAATAATTGCTTTGGCTTTACAGGCTTTTTAACTCTCCTTCCCTTTTCTATAGGCGGGAGTAAGACAGCTTTACATACAGATTGATGTTGCAGCCATGTAGTGAAATTCTGGAACCGTGCTGTGGGACCAAAGTTTTCAGTACTGTACTGGTATAAGAACCTCCTTCTCGAGACAGAGCCTGCCTCCACCACTGTTCTGGAATCGACTGAATAGATTTCTGCCCTTGGGCTATGGTTGGAGTTCACTTCTAAGGAGTAAATATTGAATGAATGTTATGAACTTTGGGTCTTGGTTTTTTTGGGGCCCCGAAACTCGTACATTTTTGAGGGTTTTTTTTACTTAGTAAGATTGCGGTACTGGAAACCCTGTCATGTCTTCAGTAAAGCTGCTGAAACCACTGCTTGTTCCCATAAAACCAGTGTTATCAAAAATTGGAAACTTGTTTTGTAGATAATGTCACAATGGCTGACATGCTTCAATATAATTGTATGTTTGTACAATTGTTTGTACTTTGCAAACTTAATGAACCAAACCATATTGGGTTTTCAAAGTGCCTTTTATATCAGGAGAGCTATTTGCCAGCATAAATATGGAGCATCAAAGGGTTTTATTACTTTTACAAATAATCTTGTATGCAGTCTGATTATTTACTGGAGATGTATGTGGGGGGATTGTATACTTGCATAACTGTAGATGTTAGATTTCCATTATACTTGCATCTTACCAGACAGAAGAATTCTAAATGTAAAAGACAAGGCTGTTGTGAAGAGACTTGCTTCCAAAACAAGCTGGGTATTTTGTTGCACATCTTGTGAAATTATTTTAGTCAAAATATGAGATTTAACAATTCTTAGTCTCTTCATACGGTTGAGAGTAATAAGATGTTACATGATGCTACTCATGTTTGTAGTCACTTAAACTGCTGAGAGAAGATGCTGGTGATGGAAGCAATGCTTAAAGTTTTTTTTTCCCCAGATCATGTGGTAGAAAAATCTAGATCTCAAAATTGTTTGTGAAAGCTTAAATCTCCTGGATTTTAATAGGTTGTCATAATTCTTATTAAAGTGATTGGTGAGATAATTTTTGCCATAGGTATTTCTGGTGGTTATACCCAAAATGGAAATAAGGACCATGTTTCATGCTGTTTAAGATAATGCTTTTCCCAGGTTGACAAATCTGGTATCTTCAACTATCTTACTGTAGCCTTTTATGTTTTCATGGGGGAGATAGTTCTTAGTGCAGTAAGGGTTGTTTGTGTGGCTTTTTTTTTCCAGAAACGTTAGTCTGTCATATTTTTCTAGCATTTATAATAATTTACTCACATTATCTGAGTACTGTTTTAAAAAGAAATCTGCTATACTTGGTATTACAGGTGATAGTTCCACTATGCTGAAGTAGTTAAGGTAGTAATGGAAGATATTTTAAGAGGACATTTTACAAACAGAACATTGTGGTGTAAAAAACAAGGCAGGCATTTTTCTGATAAATCATACCTGCCACTGACTGGTATGGATTTTAATATTTTTTTGTACCTGTTATGTGGTGAAATGAAGGCCCTCTGAAGCTGACAATGTCTGTGTAGTAAGTGCTAGGCACTACAAAATTACTGAAGGCAGATTTGCAGAAATGTTTGCCATGAGATTGCTGAATTCATAGCTGATACAAAGTTCCTTGAATTCGCTCTGTTGTTCCTATGTAGCACCTGAGTTTTGATTGCTTCTTATGTGAAAAGACAATGGTTGCCAAATTGATAGGTTGTTCCTGAATTTTCCACATGGGATATTGAAACATGAATGTTGATTTTGTGCAAAGCGTGGGGGTGTGCTCTTGTGCTTGGAACTGAAAACTGGGTGCAAAGAAAAATAGCAGTACAAAGCCACATATATTATTGTTTTTAAACTTTACAGTCTCTTCCACTCTTCAGATCCTTCTTTATGCCTTTTGCTGGTTTGTGATCCTGTTTGCTGCTCCTGGAGAAGCTGCACTGCCCCACACCTCTCTCTTCTGGCCTCCTGCCTGGTGCTCCCTCAGGCTCTCTCCTCATCCCACCTTGCAGATCTTCTGCCAGGCCCAGACTGCCTGACTGAAACATGGGATCTGGAAGTTACACAGCACAGGGTGGGGCAAGAATCTGTTGAGCAGATTTGAGCATTGCAGTTTAAGATACCATGTGCATGTATGTTCACAGAAAAGATGATTAAAATCTGTTGTGATTATAGGGTGTAGTTACTGTTTTGTAGTGTGTTGCATCTATAGACTGCTGCTTGTTGGCTGACAGCATGACTTCCTCATTTTTTAATAGTTACTATTACTGCTATTTGAGGCTAGAGATCTACTGATATGTCATTAAAGGCAAGCACCAGCCAACTTCATTGCAATTGTGTCATGGTCCAAGAGCAGGCTTTGGTTTAAATCATTGTTTTACCAGCATGTTTTGGGACTGAGTTGTCCTGGATTTGATGAACTACTGTAGTGCTGCCCTAGTCACTGAGCTTGGCCATTATTTTAATTTTCTTAATGAAAAGACAACTGCTACTATTTGTTTCCAAGTGAGAATTTGGCCAAGTGGCAATTGGGTTTGTTTGGTGGTGATGTTTTTTTAAATGTACATCTGCAGACTTTTTTAATATGGGAAATGGAGTGAAAAAACCCTATCAGCCTGTTATAATTATACAATATTGATTTAAATTACTTTTTTTTTGTCTTGTTATGAGTGACCCAATTGTTGGAAGGATATGTACAAGTCTGAGTTTTCTAACCAAGACAGCACTTCATTATTTTTAAACTTGTTTGTTTGTCAAATATAATTGGGGATAGTGTAGGGAAGTCAGATTCAAAATAGACTTTAAGCCTTTCTAGGCTTTCTGAAAAAGGATAAGCATCACAACATTCTGCATAAGACAGTACATGACATGTTCAGTAGGTGACTACAGCCACATCTAGGATGCCAGTAAACTGTGACATCAGATTTATTTTTTTCACTTACTATGGGAATACTTGCTCAGGTTTTAAGAGAGTACAAATCATGCAATTGAAAGTGCAGCTTTTCTTACCCTGAGAGCCAAAGCACCATTACTTTGTGTTTTGCTAATTACCTAACACTTGGCTGCTTATGTAACACTTCACTTTTGACACTTTATTGGAGATTCATGCCATCATTTAAACAAAGATTTATGTGAATGACTGACATCCAGAGATGGATGCATTATCTATTAAATTCAGCTTCCTGCTATCCACTATTGAATTTTGAACCAAGTTTTCAAAGTATGGTGTTCCCATGTTTTCATGTAGCTGAGCTTACTGTGGGGTTACTCATCTTTGTAGGTTTGGGGTTTTTCTGTGACTGAAACCAGTAACTTACAACACTATTGTCCCAAAGGCCAAGTCTGCAAACTGCATGGTTTTTACTGCACCTACAGCAAAATAAGAAGATAAAACAAATGCTACAGAGTGTCTGTATTAAAATGACCCAATGTTTTTTATAGTAAATAACAGTCTAAGAAAACTACTTTCCACAACACTACAGTGAAGACTGGCCCTTTATAGGCTAATCTGGTAAGTCTACAAATACGGGTAGACTGGCTCCTTACATCAGCAGGGCCCCTGCAGAGAACTCAAGTTACTATACTAAGGCAAAAAGTGCAAAAAGCAAATAAATTACTCTTTTTTATGTAATACTGCTGGCTAAACAAAAGTTTAGTTGCATCATTAGTAAGAGCTGCTGACACTATTTTTACAAAAAGTTGAAATTGCTGCTGCTAATAAAATGGACATTAGTGATTCTTAACATTTTCTTTTCTTAAGTATAGCTGGCTTTAAAGGTGAAGGAAAGTAAGGATATCTCAATTGTTGTAAGTGAACCTGTTTTGGAAATTTAAACAAGATACAAGAGGGGAGAGAGGCTTCTGCTGACCTGCAGTTTTCCACCCTTTGCACACACTGTGCAATCCAATTGTTAAATTCCATGGCATTTCTCTCATAGTGCAGATTTCAGCTGCAGTTGCACAGTCCAAATTTTCAGTTGCATACTTTTGTACCATGCAAACCCTTTTCCCTCTTCTTGAAACAAGGTCTTTAAATACCAGTTCACAGCAAGTTTTATTTAATAATTAAACCCTGTCCTGTTTCTTCCAGAAGCCGTCAGACTGCCACTTGCTATGATTTTTGACTATCCATGCCTTTAAGCAGGATTTTCTTCTTTTTTTTCCCCCCTAGTAATCTGTCTGATCCCTAATACTGACTTGGTGGTTAATTCCTCCTTTACACTTCTGTTCCCTTTTGGGTTTGTCCTCCATTCAGGCTTTGTTGCAGTGACCATCCCTGTCGGGACTTCATTGGCCAGACACTGCTATAATGTGAAGATGCCAGTCATGCTGCTGTGCCTGGCATGTGAAGACTAGACTGTGTCTTGCTGTGTGCAAATACTGCTTGATCTTCTTGTCCGTTTCAGTGAGCCACAAAACGTTCCTGTCTATGTGGTAATTTGGCGGAAATAACATGTAAAAGGAGTTGGGTATTTCACTTCCCATGTGCATTGGAGTCTCTCACATGTGTGCTGGGATCTTGTACAAGACTTAAGTGAATCGCTGCAGTATTTTGGCTGAAGTGTGAAGTAATGTGAATGAAGCAATTGCCAAAATCATTCCTGGTAGCATACAGCATATTGCTTGCCTTTACCTTTAAATTACAATAATTCCTCTTAGCAGTGAGCTTAAGTTGAATAGCACAGTGTGTCAAAGTACTTGTGAAGAAATCTTATTGATAACACAAGGCAGCTCACTAAAATTCTGAAGACTGTGTATGATTTTGTTCTGCAATGATAATGTTAGTAGCTTAGCCACAACTTGTCCCAAGTGCAATATGAAGAAATTTTTAATGTAATCTTTTCTACTTGAATACAGTCTATATAAAATGTTAATATCCTATATTGCTGAAAAGATACAGGATCAAATTTCTTTCCAATAAATCTTCAGCTTAAAAAAATGTGCATACAGATCTGCTTTGTTCTCGTCAGTCTATGCAGACTAGTTGAAATAGTCCACCATGCTCCACTAGCAGATTTTAAAGAGAATTCCTGCAGTCTGCTGAGACTTGGCTTGAGGCTGATTGTGGTTGTCGTGGTTTGAGTCCAGCCCTCCATAAATGCTGGTGTTAACATATGAAGAAATTCAGTTCTATTTCAAGTTGCAGCTGTCTGAAATAAGAAATTCTGTGCAGCTTCTCCCTCTGTTTCAGTAGCTGTTCAAAGAGTAAGTAACTGTTTTTCTTGGTTTAGGGCATTCTCACCTGTCTGTACTCACTCTCCCAAGGTAAACAGGAACACAGACCTAACAGGTTTTGCACATTAATAGTTTCCATTGGTGAGAGAATTACTAAGTTTCTGGAAAGTTGAAAAGCAAAATTTAACATCTTATAACAATGTACAGTAGGCTTGGTTAAGGTACCTCAGCAGAAGGGATATCCCTTTGATCAGTGATGCTGATGTGTTTCAAACTTTGTGGAGGTGTCTGCATGCTGATACCAGCAGGTGCAGCTCGCAGTTTGCAGCCTCGGGTAAAAGCAGGTCCATGTTCCCACAGTGTTGTCTTCTGAAGCAAGATACAGTCTAACTGCAGTTAGGCAAGTCTTAAAATATTCACAGGAATAACTTTATACTGTTAGGAAATGAAACACAGAATAGAAATGTAAATGCCTAATTTTTATTTAAGTGGTCCTTTGACATGCATTATTTTCAAAACTGGAACTGTCAACAGAGAAAAGCTTAAGCATTTCTAATTCCAGAGGATGCATAGTGCCTGTAACAATTAAGGAATGTAGGGGACCACCCAATTCCACGCTGGACATCTGCTGCAGTGTGCCTGAAGCAATCTTCTCATCTGGAGCACCCACTCGAGCAAGGCCAACACAAACTGTGTTTTCAGTAGTTTCTGTAAGAAAGAAGATTAAACTCTTGATTTATTGACTAATGGCCCTATCATAAAGGAAAAAAATATTGAAAATGCTTAAGCCGTAACTATTAAATTATTTGAGTGGTCCAGAAAGAAGCTTGTTCTTCAAAGAACATAAAGCTCTATCTTAAAGATGTTGATGTGGAGGAATAAGAAGGCAGCAGAAGTGGAATATGTAATTAACTCAAGAATTTGGTTCACTTTCAGGAAACTGCTGCTTCTGATTCATTCTATGTAAGGGATAAAATGAAAAGATTTTAACAGTATTGAAGGAATAAACTTTTAAAAAGGGGAACAGAGCTAAATGAATTTTTAGTAGAAGAGAGTAACAGTCAGAAATATTGCAGTCCTATACCTGTTTTTAATCCTTGGAGCCTCCTGTTCTGAATAATGGCAAGAAGTTGTTCTGCCGCTTGATTCACAGTCATGTAGCGCGGTGGCTCATAAATCTTTCTCCCTCTGCCAGGAAGGCAAAGAAGAGAAATTTCACATATAACACGTTTCATTATCCCCAGCATTCTTGCAGCTTATTTCAAGAGACTTCTAGACCACAAAATTGAACTTCAACAGGCCCAGGCTCTCAGGCTGGGCCTTTTAGAAAATAGGGAAATTTTTAAGGAAGACAGAAGTCTGTTGTGCTCTCAGCACACCTGTGAAACAGCTGGGCCTCCAGCTGGCAGATTACTGGAGTCTTAAAAGCAAATTCAGATGCTAGAAGCAATATGCAGGTTTTGCAGCTACTCCTGAAAGATGCATTAGAATTCAGTTTAAGGGCAAACAACTGTTTTTGTGTCAAATGCCCTGTAGACAGATGATTATAGCCTTAGAAATACATTCTTAAATGAAATGCTGCTTTCTTTGCCAACTGGATTCAGTCAAACATTTTGAACTCCAGAATAAACAAACCTCAATAATACCGTGAGACTTCACAAATGTTAATTTAGACCAGTTACAGCATGTGTATAAAGGAGCCATTTATATTTACCACTGTCAAAACATACAGATTGCAGAGAGATGAATAAGATGTGGTAAGAGCTTTTTGAATACAGTTGAATGAACTTAAGAGCATTTTCTATATATTGCTTATTTAACAGTTTAAAAAGGGTGGTATGTATTCTGTATTTCACACTGTTTCCAGACAGTGTACAGAAATAAATTTAGATCACTGTTTCAGATATTAATCTGTTTCAGGAGGTGACAGAACAGTAGAGAAATAATACTTCATTGGCCAAGTGGAAAGCCTACCCCATTCTGAGCTAGTGCTTCTCACAGCAACAGTTACAAAGAAGATCATGTTCTGCTGCAACTCCATTCAGTTACTGTAAATAAAGCCAGGCCCTATTGTAATGAACAAAAGAGTTCCACACCTTTTAAGAAACAAAAGACAGTGGCCATTGAGAAACTCAAGAGCAGAAGGCAGGTAAGTTCATTATTAGACTATGGGCACAGAACCTTTGTTCCTTGTACAAAAAAAAAACCTTTGTAAGTGCACTGTGTGTTTCTATATAGTTTCAAAATGGTGACTCACTTCATGAGATTCTCCAGAGACTGCTCCTTCACTTTAATATCTGTAGAACAAAACAGATATTAAAACGCAGGTTCCCTACAAACTGCCCACTTAGTTTTCTATGTAGGTAAAGCTTAATTTAATTAATGGGTTCTATAAAATTTATAACAACATTTAGCTATTACAGAGAAAAGGAATATGGATCCCATTGTACTGCTTCATGTGTTAATTAATCACAAAATGCTGTGACTTTATGCATGGGATTTTATCCAAAGATAGTGCAACTTTCACAGATTTCAGAGCAACACAGCCGAATAAAAATACAGCTAAGTATACAAATAGCAGGCATATTTACCATGAGATAGCTAAATAACAGCATGCTTGAGCACCAGGCTATCAGGACTATCAGGACTGATCCTAAGGTATGAGCACATTGTGGTCACCAAAGGTAGAACAGTCTGACTGACTAACAGTGATTACATCACTGCCATGCAGGAACACGACTTTCATTAGCACTTCCTTCCTGTCCCAGTCAAATTTAGAACAATCTTCTGTTATGGGACAAAAAAAAGGGATTTGGGCAAAACTGAAATAGAGAAGGGGTTAGGTAGCTAAGACTGCACAGCTGCAATGTTATGAAACTATTAATTTATCCAAGAAGAATTCAAATGTTACTGATATTCAAATGCCCCCCAGAAATTATACTGAAAGATGGATACAGTTTTAACCTTGAATTTAACAAAAATATTGCTTAAGTTACATAATCAAGTTGTAAACCAAAGTGATCAGCTGAAAGGGGTTTAAATGCAAAGCTGCAAGACTGTAAGTGCCTAATTTACCAAATTGCTTATATGTCCACAAAGTCACTTTGAATTCAAAAGTTTATCAGCACTAACCTTTTTCATGTCACACTTGCTTATCTGGTAATCTAGTCAGTTGGATAAACACTCAATACATAGACCAAAATGCCCAAGTATTATTCAGGGAACAATTAGCTTGGAAATTGGTAGTTCTCAGCTGTGAGTTATAATTAGGTGCAGCTAGCACAATAGTCCCTGAAATGTGAGATTTACAATGCAGCTTCATAGTTTCAAAATTTTTACCGTCTCACTACTAGGCAAAAAAAATTAAAAGGGAGATCATAGAAATTATTATACAAAATACCTAAATAATATTTGTTTTAACATATAGCTGTAATAATCCTTGTTTAAAGCACTTACCAAGCATTCTTTAAAACAAATTACCAGAATTCTGATTTTTAGTGAATTTTGAAAACAACTGATAAAGCAGTGAAAAGTCTGATGTGCAGTGATGCTTACACATTTAAATTGTTTCCTGCTCAGAATCCTCCAGCTACCACAGACCTTGTTTGTACTTAAGATATTAATTTATGTAGCCCTGAATGATCCCAGCTGTGTCAAAGATGATACAGAAAGATATATAACTATATATACAAATAATGCAGGTGTCTTATAGTTTACGTGCTGTAAGTTCCATAATCTTTAAGGAGTTACCTAAACTGAGTTTCTGAGAAAGTGGTCAGCTGGACAAAGACGAGACAGCACACCATGGGAGACCCTGGGACAGTGATCGGGGGGAGCAGCATTCCCTTCAGCTCCATGATAGCAAGGACTTTTTACAGTACTGAAGCTTCTCAAATGACAACTGGATTTTGCCAACACATCCTTAGTAAGATAATTTAGGAAAAAGACTATCACCATACAAAATACAAATATGGTTAAATGTATGATTTAGGTCCCCAGAAAGTTAAGTGTGTTAAACAGTCAATAAGAGATGGCTGCTCGTCACTGCAATCTGCTTTGGATCCTAAGCCAGATAGATCTAGCTTAAAATCTTAGCAAACTTTAGACTAAAAATGGACCTCCCACTCCTATCTGACTTCTACAAAGAAGTCAGAATAAGGAGTTGTTAGGGATTTTCTGAGAAGGAATTAAATTCCTGGCTGCTGTAGCGTGAACAATGGCCGAACTGACTCCAGGCACACATGCACTAAAATTCTGGTTTTTTCTGTGTTTTTAGAGATACATGTTAGCTAAGAACATGTTGAATCCCAGACAGCATCCCATGCCTGTCACTGTTGCCTCTGAGTGCTGCATTGGTAGCTGAGGAGCCGGGGGAGCTGCTCACCGAGTAAGCACAGGGTGTGCATTCCACTCTGCCTGTTCTTCTCAATCTTGTCAAAAAAGCTTTCTGGCTGCCATGTATCTGTCCAGAACACTACAGAGACTGTCTCTCCAAAATTGTACAACTGTAAAACAAAGCAAATGCAATATACGTGCAATAAGAAAAAATAACAGCATGCAATAATGTTAAAAAACAAGTAATAAACTACCTGTAAAGTTTTTACCTGTCTGCATTCACCTTTTGAATATGTTAACTAACGTCCAATATCCCTTCTATTCTTTGTTACTTAAGTCTTTTTAAAGGCACAAACTTCGTAAGATTAGCACAAAAAGTATTTACTTCTTATTTTGGTTGAGGCTAGGCAACTTCAAATAATGCCATAATACAATGTTTTGATTCTACTGATCCAGCAGTATTTATATTAAAATGGCACTTGCCTGCAGATGAAAGCTCTATCATGCAAAAGAAATTACAGTCTAAGGAGACAGTGGGTATGAAGATCTGAAGCCAGGACAGATTGTGCATGAAGCAGAGAGGTGCAACATTGTTTATGCACATATGGCAAAAAGAATATTGCTGGCAGATTGTATGTCAAGCATACTCACTGATACTATTCTCTATACGTTTATTACTGTAAATCCCTAATCTCAGTGAAGGCATTTGAAGCAATAGTCTTGCCAGTCATCTCTGGTGATGCAAAAGTGAAAGTCATATGTAATCTATGGCAATATTTGGCTTAGAAGTTTTTGTAACTAAGCTGAAAAAGGGCAAAACCATGCATCAATTTTGTTCATTTTAGCTCTGGAACAAGGGCCATCCTGAGAGATTCTACAGCTTGCCAATATTCTGTCTCCTCGAGCCCACCAGAGAAACAACAGCTATAGGGACTACCCTTCTCACTTTCTCTGGACTCTTGGAAGGCAAAGATGCTTTTCCCTGCCCTCTGCAGGAGACACGGTGTGTGCTGTTGGCAGAGGATGCTGTGCAGCAGCAGCTCTGGCACCCCTGTGCCATCTGGGGATTTCCCCATACAGACTAATTTTACTGTGGCATTAGGTTGTGGTTTTAACTCCTTTATGCTGGCAGAGAACTTGAATCAAAGCAGAAACATGTTTGTTTTCAAGGGACCAAAAGCTCAAATTTTAACCATTCATACTGACAGCAACCGAGTTTATTCAAAGGTTCCTGGAATATTACTGAAAACATTTCCTCTTTTAAGTATTTCATTCTAGCACAAGGACAAGAACACACCGTGTACATTTCACAACCTAAAGGTTCTTCCAGTAAAGTAAATACAGGTTGAACCAAATGAATTGTTCCTGATGTAACTTGTTAGCTATTTCAAGGCTGGGTTCTAGAAAATTGAAAAAACCTCAAACTATGTTTTGCCTGTTTTCCATGTGACTGCCTAGAAGTCTTCCCCATTTTGTACCAAATCTGAAGAAAAACTATACAAGTTTCTCCCTTTCAATGTTAGAGCATCTGGGAGCAAGACCCCTTTAGTCTCACTGGTAGTATCCTTGCAATCTTCCACAACTGCTGAAATGTCCAGTACCAACCAACTACCTGCTTCCCATCTGCCACCTGAAAGCCACTGCAGCCCAAAAGCAGCAGTCCTTGTTCAGCACAGAAAGTGGCCTCAGTTAACCTTAAATCTTACTTTGTCCCTTTAGCATTTTGATAACCTGAAGGAGAGAAACTTCCATCTCTGCCTTTTAGCAGAGGAAACGATGTGCAGAAAGTGAGCAGAATGTTACTATCTGATAGGTATTTTGTTGGGAATCAGAACTTTTAAACCACTCTGCCACATATTAAGAACAAGTTGGGCATTCAGCTTTATACCCTACAGCACTTGTTCCGATCGTTATCTTTCTCGTTTCCATTATTCATTACAAAGATTCTCCATCCTTTTTGCCAACAAGAAATTAAGCAAGTTATTCTTTTTGTGCAAGCCCTGCCAGTCAGTATTCACTGAATCTGTCCTTTGTTTACCAGGTTTTGCATTAAAACTGAAGTCTGAATGTCAAAGAAGAACAAAACGTTTTTGTCAGAAATGACCTCTCTACTCAGTAGAAATAACTTCACAATACCTTGACAAAGTCTTGATACCATAGAAAATGGTACTTAACAGTCTTACAAAAATACACCTGTTGTCTCAGCACCTGGGCAGCACACAAGCATCTTCTTCAACAGTAAGATGGAAGGAATCATATTTTATTAACCTCCTATAAGCCTTTGCAGCTTATACCCATCTACTAACTAAACTCGTGAAGAATTAGATTTCCTAGCATTAATGCACACATACTTTAAATTATAGAGGGAGAAACACTGCTTTGGAAACTTTCTGGTACACCATCAGTCCTAATGCTGTGGAACTGAAGCAGTAAATGGATACCTCTATTGTGCTTGATACTTGTAACCAATTACCTTACATACACTTCTACAGAATAAACCAGAATTTCTTTCTCATCTAGCATCTGATGTCTGCAGACGTGTGACATTTATGCAAACATAGGAACTGCCCTTCCACCAGGACAAGCTGCCTTAAAGAAGCCACACAGGACTGTATCAGAACTTACACTTTTAACAGCTTCCCTGCACTTCATGCAGATTAATTTGTTCCTAATATAGATTCCTCTGCAGTGTTCTAATTTCTGCCTCTTGAAATCATGCATGAAGTACCTGAATTTCCAGAAAGGCCTTGCTGCAGAGAGAGCAGTAAATGCCAAAAATTACACTACTATCCAAAGGATTCAGCAGTTACAGAAGACAGCAAGTCCACTGAAGTCAGAACCCACTGAAATTAAAGAAAACTTTTCCACTAATGGTACAGGGCCGAATAGGGCCCCAAAATTCCAAAAATCATGCTTGTCACTGGAATAAAACTGTTCAACATGTTTGTCAACCAAGGTGTATTACAACACAACTAAGGATTAATGCCATGCTTTGAGACAGTTCCTAGGTTTACTCAGACACTGAGGAGCCCTGTGTGTTTTCAGGGACACGTTGGTGCTGTACACGTGCTGGCCCAGCTGTAAGGGAGGCAACAGCACATGAGGGTTCACAGCCGTCTGTGCCGCACCCACAGACCTGGGGTTTAGGAGTAGGTGATACCTGTTCTGTACAAGCCAAAACATCTCAAGCATCACACTTGCACTAATCATCAGACTTGTTAGAGTGCCTACATTCTGCTCAGGCACAAAAGTGCCAGGATTTCAAAGGGGTGCAGTGAGATTGTTGGACAGATATTTTGTGCTCTCAGCTTGGAAACTAACCTTACCTTCTCCCCAGTGCTCAAAAACTTCACAGAAAAATTTCAAAAGGTCATTTTGAAAGACCTCAGTCTTTGGAAATACCTCTCCCCCTGACCCAAGTAGTAACTGGTTTAAGCAAAGCTTTGTGCACTGAAATTTTGCAACAATAGCTGAAGTCAGGAAGGGAAGCCAGAACTCCGCTCTGAGGCAATGCCTTTTTGCTCGAGTTTTCTGCCTCGCAAAATACTGTAGAAAACTGTGTTTCAACTCACAGCTACATCCCCTCAGAACAAGCTATAAGTTCCTATTATCTTTACCCACATAATATGAAAGAATGATTGACAACTTTTGGTACTGAGGTGCTTGTTTTCAATTAGTATTTTAACTCTTCTGTTAATGGTATTTCTTATTTTACTTCTTGTTTACATAAGTAGAAGCAAATTGAGAGGCCAAAATAAATTATGAGAGAAAAAGTGCTGTCCCATGATCTCACCTAGGAAAGCTGGCATAGGAGTGAAATTTCAATGAAGCTCCTGAGCAACTTTGTTAAAGGCCAGTCTGAATGATATCAGACACCTGAAACTGTCCAGATCAGCTGTCCTCACTTAAAAAACTGGTGTGGCTAATCACTACAAAAATATAGGGCATAAAAAGAAGGAACAAGGCTGAGATTAAATAGGGAAATTAAAAAAAGGAAGATCCCCCATCCCATCTAAAAAGGACTAAAGCAAGCAGGACAGATGCCAGCTAATATTAAAGGGCAGTAGGGCAACAGCTGCAGAGAAACCAAGAAGTAAAGATTTCAAAATACAGACATTTATTTTTACAGCATCTTTCTGAGAATTATTGCTGTATCAGCTGTGGAGGTGACAAAGCAATTTTTCACCTACAAGCCTACATCCTTTCCTAAAATTTCAAACAGCTTCAGAACTGGTTATATGGCAGAAGGAAGAAGGTAGGATGAGTTATTGCATTTTTCAGACCTGCTACCTGTATACACAACCAAGTACCTGAAACCCTCCAGGACTGACAAGCTACTTGGTTATGTTCTGGGTTGGGGTGGTCACAGGTTATGCTGCAGATAATTCTCACAGGACAGATGAGTTATGAAAATGAAGACTCTTCACAGCTTGGTCACATCCCACTGATAGGAACTAAGAGGCTTTTCCTCCTAAGACTATGCCTCATTGGAATTTGGAGACTGCAGAGCACCTTGCAGTATCCCAGGTTACTTCCTGATAAATCCCAATGAACATACAGAGAAAAGCTAAGACATGTTTCCTTTATCTTTGTCATAAGAGTCCTGACATGATGCCGTGCAATGTCCATCCTCAAAACCAGGAACCTAACAAGTTATATTTTTTTCCCTTTAGCCTCCCTAACCTGCTAATAACCCTCTAGAGCACATACATCAGATTAAAGGGCTCCTACTGTTCTTTATATTATCTATTTTTGCCAGATAGCAGCTTAGGCAGTAGTGCAATCAACAAAGAGGTACGAAGAATCAGTCAACCTTTGTTTTTGCTTGGAATTGGTCATATGAAACAACCACAAGCCAGCCCTAGCCCTTTGCACTACCTTATTTAGTACCACAGACATTTAGCAACTTCAAGTGCCTCTCACAAGAACCTTCACATGAAATTGAAAGGTTTTACTGCTCACACATATGTGGCTATGACTCCTTTTTGTACTGCAGGCCAACAGATTGGCTCAGCTGTCCCAAAAACCTCCAGTCCCCTTAGTGCATGCCAGAGAGAAAGGAAATGCGAAGAAAAGGCTTTTGGCTGAGGGAATCCCATCCACGTGATGACAGTCTTCAGAAGGGTGCTGAGACAAATCACATAAAAACAGCCCACACAAGGAGCACATTTTTCTATGGCTGCCTCTTGTGTCTGTGCTTAGGAAATAGCCACTCCACAAGAAGAATAAAATTCAGCTGTCAAAATACTCAGAAACTCCACAAGCAAACTTGAATAGGAGAGGATTTTCCCTCCAAGGTAATGTCACCTTATCTTTAATAACCTTCTAAGACTCTTTCCAGCAATATCCGGTGATGTTTCCTTCCCACTCTGGTGACTTAGGTTACGAATATGAAATGAAGACAGCTAAAACAAAAAAAAAAACCACAAACTGTTCTGATTAAATGGATGTTTCTGGGTCATGTTTGCTGGTGACAAATGGCACTAAGTTGGACAGCAATTGTGAGTAATGAAGTAGTGTGACTAGCACTGATTTAACCTTTAATTGGCTTGAGAAACAAATGCTAACTTCTAAAATGCTCAGAAGCTGGTAGTAACTGAGAAAACCAGCTAGTGATGGAAAACAGTTTATTTTAACTGTCACTGCATAAAAATCATTTCATGTGAAGTCCCTCCTATTAGAGCAAAGAGTGTTTTTGAAGATTAGGGCACAGAGAGAGGGTGGAACTCAGCGGTTCCACTCCTGCAGCTACTACATGTTTTCTGATTGACTAAGCACAGTGATAATGATGGCATCCTTCAGCTTCCTTATCTCTAAGTAATATTTTTCAACTTGACACTGAAAATTTACTCACCTGTTCAGTAAACACTCAAAAATAACATAGTAAGCATTGCTTTTGTATTTAAGTGATCAGCTGGTAGCAAAAAGACTTCTATTTTCTAACTGTAATTGTCTTACAAGAACTAACTGGACAGCAAACAAAAAAAGGTTTAGATGAGTCACTGAAAGAAGCAAGGGAACATGCAGATGTTTGTTCTGAAGCTACTCAGGTGGAAAGTGGGTACATCTCAAAAGAAAGGCAGGTCTTTTGCCATGACACTTTTTTTTCCTACCTACCCTACCAAAATATAAAGCAAATGCTTTCAAAATGAGCAACACCACTCAGAAATAAGTGTCTCATTTTAGTCTTTTATCTCATCCCGTGTCTTGCCTCCAGCTTTGCACTTCAGTTCTCATTCTTCTTTTTTTACATTAATGCCATTATCTTAGCTATTTCAAGTTGCATCATTCCTTCACATGCACCACAGGTCAGCATGATGCAGAATTTTCTTCATGTGTTTGTCCATCCATACTTCTACCTCAAGGATACATTACTAGAACCAGGTCCAAGAGAATTCTGTTCTGAGAGCACCACTTGGGCCAGTGACCTTCCCAAACTAACCATGCAGATTATGAAGGAATGAAAAATGTGTAAATTAGAGTTCCTAAGTTTTCAGTACCTTTATTCTAGGGCTTAAAGCCTTAGCTACTGCAAAAAACCAAGTGTAGGCACAGGTAAAGCTTCAGAAGTCAGGCTGGGCTCTGCCTTTGTTCTCAGCCTGCAATGCTGAATCCTGATCAGATAGACCCAAGGCAGTGTCTTGCTCATGGGGCAGCCAAGCAGGTATAGAGCTAAGTCTGTTACCTAAAATACTAAGCTTTCCAAAGCTACTGAACTGCTGTGAAGCTTCTGGTGGGGAGAGCTGAACTGTCTTGTTACCAGCCACTAGAATAGCTCTCTGAGAATTTCAGCCTAGCCCTGGGGACGTCCCCTCTCCCTGACTTCCCTGGCAGTGTGTACAGACACCAAACTGCCTGATTGTCTTCACTGGTGGTGTTTCCCCAGTACAAGAGGAGTCAGTGATAAAGGTACCTGTATGTCAGACTTCAGACAAGAGAGGTGAACCTGCAGAGAACATGCTAAGAGGCACTGACACATGGGCACTTTTCCTGGCTTTTCCCCCCTGGCAAAATTAATTTCTTTTTGAGGGAAAATATGTTCTTCAGCTTTGGGAAAAAAACATCTGACACAGTGAAGTACAGCAAGAACAGTGTAAAAGAGGGAGACACAGCAAATCACAAAGCTTCGTGCACAGTCAGACAAATACTTTGCTATGTTATACTATCCCTTGTTTTCAATAGCTACACCTCATTGCATCAATCTATGAGAGCTTCCAATAAGTTCAAAAAGTTTAATTTTCAAAACTAAACCCCCATTCTTTTCTTTGTGTAGATATAATTTCAATCTTCCAAACCAGCTGCACTAATGCTGGTGAATGGGCAAGACAGTAAAAACAAAATATTTAAAAGTCCTTATAATTTGGCAAGAAATTTATCTATGAATTGAATGTAACAAACCATCACTAATGCTCTACTGACTTCAGTCACTCACTACTGTATGGGAAAACTGCACAACTACCAGAATGCTGTTGCCTGCACAGAAACATTGCTCTGATGGCAAGACATGCTCTTCTCTGAGCAGCCTGCACTGTGGCTGCATTTTACAGAGGCCCTAATCAGCAGTTACAGCTCACTACGCACATGGCTCTCAGAACAGGGTATAAAGGTGTTTCCTGTTTTTCTCTGCTAAGAAAGAGAGAGGGTTTGTATCACAATCAGATTAAAGAAGAAAAAAAAAGCCAAGCCTTTTCTGTGGTGAAGCAAAAGAGGAATCCCTCCTATACTTGATAGCAACTTCACAATTTGAGACACAGTAACTCCAAAACTAAATTGATGGCAGGAGACAGCCATGAATGCAAAGACTGTTGAAAGAAATTATAAACTTTCACCACAACTCTAAATCACAGGCTTTTTTGTAAGATATACCTCACTTGCTGTTTATGCCTGTAAGGAGCAATGAAGAGTTAAACATATAACTGGTTATAGTCTGTCTGCTAATACAATCACTATTTCCTAAAATGCTTTATATGACAACAGGAATGTTGACTTATGAGAAGGGAGCCCCTCCCAAGCCAGAGTGGAAAAGGGGACTAATGCCAGAGTTGAAAAAACAGACCACATTTCCTTCATACTCTGTTCCTTCAGTAAATAGTAAACTAATGTCCAAAACTCTGCATATGTAAAAACCTTATGGAGTGTTTGTAATATACTCCCAGTTAGTTTTCTGGTTTTCTTTTCAGTTAACCTAGAAGCTCTATACTCCTTCCAATGCCTAGCTGGAGTTGTGGGGGAAGCAAACTTTCAGAAAATTCTTTGTGCCTTACATCTTTCTTCTGAATGAATGTAAAGGAACAATAAGAAAGATAGCAAGTAGTAGAAACTACTTGTCAACAGTCTGACAGCAGAAGCAAACTTTGCACTACCATGAAGCCAAAAGGGGAAAGGGAGAGACCCAGCCCCAAGTCTCGTGTCACCCGCCCCAGTAAGTGCAGTCATGCAGCAGCTGCCATCTGTCTCTACGTGTAGATTTTAGACACCAAGAAGCTTATTTCCTTCCCAAAACATAATTTTGCCCAAGTCTTGCAGCAATAGGCAGGTATCACTAAGAAAGGGCTCACAGGAAGAATTATATAGAACGTGAATGCTGTGCTGTGTTCCCTTTAGTATTTGCATTCACATCTTGGAGCAGGTGTCAATGACTGTTGTTGAACTGCCAGATCAGAAAGGGCTCTCAGATTTCTAATCAAAGCCAATTTGCTTGGGGAACGCGAGGCCTTTTCTACTTTAGCCATTCAAGATACACAAAAACTGTCATTTGTTTTATTAACCCTTGGCTGGGCAAAGCCTCCTCTCTCATCAGATAGGCAGAAAGTGGAGACAGATCAAACTTGGAGAGAAAGAATGCATCATATATAGGACTTTGGAATTAATTATGATATGAGTTGGACATATAGACAAGCTTGTGTAACTGTTTCTTTTATGACAAGATCAGTATATTTCTCGACAGGATAAGAATCTTGACATGAGCAAAGCTTTATCTGTAAAATAATCTTAAATTTCAAAGTCTCCTGGGGCAGAGGAAAGTTAGAAAGCAGAGAAGAATAGAAATGTTACTACTCATTTTCACATGAGCTCATCAAAAGGGACTTTTGGTGAAATGTAGCATGCTGAAAAGGAAGTGTTAACAAATTCTGACACCGTAAGTGTACAGTTGCTACAGATCTTCAAAGCTGAGATTGGAACATGCCACAGTAGTAGAAGAGCCCACCAATCCTAAGCTTAGCAGCTGTGAAATAATATATATGCATGTATAAAGTACACATATATACAATATATGCATATAGAAAAATGTTACCTGCAAACCACAGCAGCCCACTGCATTCATTATTGAAGCATTATGAATGACCTTGTAAGGAATCCCCAGTTTGACTGCACGCAGTACTAAATCACTGTGTGTTGTGGCCCTGTGTTAAGAAAGACAGGAATTAAAGATTGAAAAGATGAAGTTACCAAGTGTTGCTAGCAAAATGAAAAGTGAAATTAAACTCTTCAAACAAGGGCAATGCAGCGGTGACAAAATGGCAACAATATCCTGACTAATTGTTATGGGAAAGTAAAAACTCCAATAAGGGTTCCATGTGTCATCTTCTCTAGCTGAAATCACAGGCATCCTTAGTATGTTACAGTTCTTTGCAGCTTTCTGGCATCATTAAAACTGTAACACAAATATAACTGTTACTTCATAAAGTAGCTTTGGCAAGTACTTGAAAAGGAAAGCTCCATTTATCCTTCGTCTTCTACAGGTATCTGTGGAACATGTAAAGGTCAACTTTATTTGGCACAGACTTCCAAAAAACTTGAGTATTTCACTCCTGGCTGCACAGCCAGGCCCTCTCTCATCTGCACCAGCATGTGCCAGGAAAGCAACACACTCAGACAAGAACTCTGAATGGACAGAAGTGAACTGCAGGTACTACTAAGAAAAAAACAGCCTTAGAGTAAATCAGCTTTTACAATTTTAAGCCAAATTACTCAAATTAACAATGCCTAAATCTGAGTGATCAAGTTTATTCTGAAACAGTTAAGAGAATTCTAGTTAAGTTTAAAACTGAGCTAAATTTGGCTTCAGGTCTAAGGCTCAATAAACACCTTGCAGTGACTGACTGGTGCAAAAATCATTGGGTTTGTAGTTATGTAATTGAGATTACAGCCTCCCTAAAATGGTACGTACATACAGAGCAAGCAAATCTTTGCACTGCAACAATGTTTACACATGTACTGTGCTTACATGTATGCTTACATCATTCCCACACATTTCTGTGCAGCCACTCCAAAGAAGAAAGGAAAGAAAGAAATAGCATATGCCTATCAGAACAATGAACTAGGAAAACTGCTTTCACCCCAGCCTTGTTTATAGCTACCCTTAGAGAATTCCCCTGAATTTAGTCTGGTGATTTTGATGCTGGTCTTGCCAGCACCAGTCAGCAGATCAGGTGCTTCAGACTGGAACACAAATGTGGCAGCAGCTGGCAAGGCGGTAAAGATCAATAATTTAAAAATAAATCAATTTCACTGGAAGAAAAAAAAATGAGGAACCTGAATTTGGGAAATCTGAGATCCTTATACAAACAGGCTCCCAGACCCAGGAGAATGCAGTAAAGTGATCTAAATCAAACACTTTAGTTAGTAAACAAACATGGCTCCTGACTTCCATAAGCAAAGGTGATTTAAGAACATCTGCTCTAGAAGAGAGGGCCAGTTTTACAGCCTTATGTTATGCCCTTCACATACAAAGGACAAGTAGCACTGGAGGATTTTGTGGTTATGGTAATACTGACAAGGGATCAGATGGCTTTATTCACTAAAATTTGCTCTGGCCACTGTTTTCTCCCAGCAGATCTGTCTTTAATGACTGTAGCTAAAAGCAGAAGTGCCCTCATGAGCACTCAGCTAATACCAGCAAAGGCTTCATGGAGTCAGCCCTCTGCACCCAAAACTAAACCAGTATTTTCTGTCACTGATACAGATTTTAAGTTTTATGGTAGTAATAACATGAACATTAACACCAGCCTAGAGCAGTGGGCTTTCCATTGTACCACTGACATTGCCAGGCTCCTCTGAGCACATCCATGGCTGTTGCCACATCTGCGGATAAACACAGTGAACACACTGAGGGGATGATGGGGCACAACTTGCTTTATTGTTTTAACCATTAACCACCAACACCTGAGATTTCCTAAAGCTGCCAAGCATTCTTCTTACCTGAAGATACAGTTGAAACTCTATGATCAGCAGCAGTCACATGGCTTCTGTCCTCCTCCCCTATGGCTTCTCTTAGGACAGAAACATTCTTTGCTAGTAACCACATGAAGACCTAAACCTTTAGGGCTCTGTGTGGGCATAGGAGCAGTTCTAGCTCCAACATTAAAAGCTAATAACATAAACATTTAGAGAGAAGAAACTCATTCCAAAAAAGTAGAATTTTCTACAAGCATGTAGTACGTTACCCAGAATTGAAGTATTTTGACACTGAAACTAATAATTGAGGCAGATAAAAATACTGCTTACAAGTAGCAATTACATTTCAATACATGTAGTTTGTTTTTTCACCTTGAGTATTTATATCAGTCACTGGGTCAGAGCACAAGGGTACAGGTAATGTGGCTCTACACTCTACATGAATCCTAATTTTAATGTAAACATGGACTGCAAGTATAATTAATATTTCTGAAATACAGGTTCATCTGCCCATAATAACTAGTTTAATATAATATTCACTTGCCAATTCCCTTCAACCTGTATTTACATAAATTATCTGCTTTTGACAGATGTGCATGCTGCTCCTCTTTTTCATAAACTCTCTCTGTTTTTCCACTCACAAATAAGGTGCTCAGTGATTTGATTTTTCTTGTGCCCCTTAACACTGTGGTATAAATCTTGAGTAACCAGCTGGAGACTAAAAGCTCTTCTCTATGGCTTGACAATACAGATTGATGATGCCTGACCAAAGAGACAGAAGGAGATCCTTCTGTTATAGAAAAAGACTACATTCCAGCAGGAATAAAAAGTGGAAACAAAAGGCTTAATAAACCAACATCAGAAGACATGTATAATGACGTGATTTTAAGAACTATCCTATGTCAAAGCAGCACTGCTGTTAAACCAATAATCTGTATTCATTCTAAAACAACTGAGTATAAAAGCTGCAGTTTGCAAGCACAAACAGCAACTAAAAGAATACTCCCCCAAAACAGAAAATTTCTTAATTATGTGATATACTAGAATTTCTTCTGTTAGTAGACAAAATATGAAACAAAATATTCATTATGAAAGCTAGCATAAGAGAATAAAATTATAATTAATGAAATTAAAAGTGCCCGCTGAAGGAAAGATTCATACATCCTGGAGCATCCACATTCCTATCTGTAAGAAACACCTGGGCAAGAAAATTCCAAAGCAAAATAAAGTGTAGACAATTGCATGTATTTTTTTAATACAACAAAAAATATGCAAACATAGAAAACTGCTTCTGGTCTGAAACTCAGCTCGTTCATAAAGAGTTATGGAATTGGCTTCTTCCTATTGAAAAAAGAGTGATCAGGTACAGCCATAACTAAAATGTTGCTTTGTCTTACCCAAAAGGATCACCAACTACAAGAAATGCAACATCACAATCATCAGCTTCTTTTAAAAGGTTATCTGCTTCTTGTTCCACCATTTCTCGGTCAGCCAAGATCAATTCTTTTCCATAAAACTCTTCCTAGAAATTGAAATTAATAAACATCAAAATCAGACACCTAGGGATGCTTTTGTATCTCTCTTGGTGCTCACTCAGAACACAGACAATGGACACTGGAATAGCTCTTTATTATTCTCCCCAGCAGTCTGCCCCAGGCCTTGGAGAACCTCACCCCGCCTGCAAGAGCACCTGAGCTTCCCAGCTCCTGGGCTGACAAAAATTAGTCAAGCCCTTTATTCTGATACTGACTTGGGGGTTTTTATGCCTTCTATGTCAGTTGAGGAGTGTACCCAAAGTAGCACAATCACACCTGCGTACTGAAGGTACCTGGGTGGGCTCCAGGTACAGTTCATTAAACCAGCTGTGGTACTGTAAGGCATCCCCTCTCACAGCCTGAGCCCAGCTGCTTAGCTTAGTTTAACACTGACGTCAAACCAGATACAAACACCACACTAGCTATACCACAACCTGTTTTTTCAGATTTTTCCTTAGTACATTTAAACAAACCACATCTAAGGAATGATTTCATACTAATCCTTTGCCTTCAGTTCTCTTTAAGAAATACTTTACCATGCATTTGATGATGTCCTTCACTTCTCTTCAGCAGCTCAGTAATCATTGTGTCTCTTTGTATATTTTAAATGTCTTTATTTCCCAAATCAACTTACGTAATGAAACTTCAGTTAGTTCTAGAACAGGTTGTCTGGCCATACTGAACACATCTGTCTCTAAGTCACGTGTCATCATGCATTTCACATGCTCTTTATGTGTTAAGGTATTTTTTCCAGGGCAGGGTTCAGAAAAGGTGTTTCTGTTCTAAATAGTATACAGAAAATTTGGGTAGAATTACAAATATTAACGAGCTGATAAAACTACTACATCAGTTATGGCCCAGAAAGATTTTCTTCTGACTTCTGTGACTTCATCTTTGCCCACAAAGCACAGTGAATTGAAGAGATAACCATCATACTTGTACAGAAGTGGAGCAGTGCTTCCATGGAAAAATCCATCCCCTAGCTAGAGTACTAGGTAAGGGACTCTTACTGAGTTCCATTCCCTTTTCTGAAGGTAAGTTCCCACCCACTTTTGGCTAAGTTTCCCTACCTCTATAAAGTCAGGGTATTATTTTATTCCTGAAACAGATTTCAACCTGTACAGATTCAACACAAAGGGGACCAAATAAATGTTAAGCAAATCCTGTTTCTGTGATTCAGAACAGTTGAGTCACCTTGGAGTACTGCTGAGGTCTGTAAGGTCTATACAAATTACAAGAAATTTTGATGCCCAGTTTGTTTTCATTAGGTATCTTAGACTAGATGCATATCAGCAAGTAGCACAGCACAACAGGAGGCAATCTGTAAAGCAAAGCCCTTGGTAACAGCACTCCACCCATTTGCATGGGCCTATCATTGCACCAGGCGGACTTCAGAGCAATGCTGTGAGCACATGCACAAAAGAGAACCCATTGGGTGCAGTCCCAGGAGCACACCTGTGTTTGTTTTCATCCAAGGGAATCTATTTGCATGCTTTGAGATGGCTCCACATGATAATCAAAGTATGCTAATTAGAGAATATATAAAAAGCATTCTCCTGACAAAGTAGATTCACTGGGAGGCCACTGGGTCCAAACAGTTCTTCCACCAAACTAAGGGCTAATTCAGATGGTCAACATCGAATAGCTTTTAATACATGTTTCAGGGCAAAAAGATAAACTAAGCAAGTCATGTCATTTGAATTTTGAGACCTGATTTTAAAAGCATCAACACAGGAGGATATCCAGAAAATCTCTGGAATAAAGAATCTGCTCTTTACTTCTTGAGAGATTTCCCATAACTTTTCATGCTGCTTAGGAGAGACTAACCTTCAGATTACTAAATAAACCATCCAGCATTGTCACTTGTATGTAAACTGGACTGCATTAGAAACACTTGCTGATTAATTCCTATATTCCCTCTTAGGTGGTTTCAGGTAAGGCAGCATCTTTTACTTTTTTTTATTGATCACTTTTCCCAGTTATCTCATCTCTAGGTCTTCAAGGTTTGCAAAAGACTTAAAAAATAAAAAAGAAATAAAAAAAAACAACAAAGCCCAAAAAAAACCAAAATAACCACACCAAAAATATTCAATGTTTTTCTATTATTCAGTGTTTTATTTTCAGATGGCTACGAATCTTTTCTTTGATAGCAAATGCACATTTTTTGAAGTAAAAATATCCAAGTAATCCTTTCCATTTAGCAATTTTCCAACTATCAAACAACAAGAAAAAAGAACATTTTGTTTCAATTAATTGACTATGATTTAGATTGCTGCAGTGTACTGAAAAGAAACATAAAACCACAGAGCATATCTTCATTTGAAAATACAGCAGATACACCAGAGAAAGCCCTAAATATTCTGGCCTACCTTGTATGCAGAAACCATGGAATGCTGACCACAAGCTAAAAGCCTGCCATGCTCTGTGTGTACCCAGGTATGCCTACAGGCTGTACAGCACCCAGGGCCCAGGCAGCATCTCTGCATAACACTGCACAGCTTATTCAGAGGAGAGATCCCTGCTCTGTGGGCAGGTATGCTCTTTTGTTGGTGTTATTTCAACATTAAACTTTATCTTTCTATGACCATCTGTGAACCCATCACTGGTATGACTTGTACATTTGACTCCTGTTGTCTCCACGAGGTGTGTTTGTCTCCAGGTTGGTACAGCCCATCCCTGCGCTGTGCCTGCTCTGGCGGTCTCAGCCTGGCCCAGGGAACGTGTGACAGGCACACTGCCATTCCCAGCAGGAATGCCACAGCACCTCAGGCCGATACAGAGGCTCGGAGATTCACAACATGTATTTTTCTGATATGTCTTCTGTGGTTTTTTATTTTTAAACAGATCAGACATTTTTCTAACCAAGCCCTCCAGTATTTCAGGATCTGCATATAGTGACAGAATTTGAGATGAAAACCAGTACCAACAGCTGTAGGAAGGAATATTTTATTTTCGCTGCAGTCTTCTCCCAAGGTAGTGAAACGATTTCTCCTATAAAATGTAGCGTCACGAACATGCTTCTCCCGCGAAGGGGCACCCCTGGTCCGACCCGCTGACCCCCAGCCCAGACCGGCCCCCGCCGCGCTCCGAGCGGCCCCGGGCCCTGCGGCCCGACCTACCAGCGCCTCCTTGCCCACCGTGAGCACGGACGTGTAGGCCTCCAGGTACACCCTGCGGCAGCGCCTCACCACCTCCAGCCCCTTCACCGTGATGTCCTTGGCATCGCCCAGGCCCAGCCCGACCAGGTACAGCATGCTCGGGGCACGGCAGAGCCGCCGCCTGTCACGGGAGGCAAAGAGAGGGCACCAGGGATCAGCCGCGGCACTGCCCGCCGGGACCTGGCCCTGCGTCCGGGGGTCGGCCCGGCTCCCCCCCTCTACGTGTCCCGACTCCCGGCTCCCGACTCCCCGTGTCCCGGCTCCCACCTCCGCGTGTCCCAGGTCCGCTCCGCGCTCCCGCCAGCCGTCAGCCGTCAGCGCGGGCGCAGGGGCCGCCGGGAGTTGTAGTCCAGGGGCCATGGCGGTAGCGGCGGGCGGGCCCGGGCCGGGTGGCTGCCCCGCGGTGCCGCTCGCCAGTGGCCGCAGCATCCCGGTGCTGGGGCTCGGTAAGTGGCGGCGGGCCCAGCTGGGACCCGCCCCCCTGCCGGAGGAGTTGTGAGCGGGCGGGGNNNNGTGGGCCCGGCCCGGCCGGTTCGGCGCTGCCCTCGGCCTGCAGCCAGGGTCGCCTCAGGGCAGCCCGCGCTGAGTGCCGGCCGAGTCCCGGGCCGGGCAGGCCTGGTGCTCCTCCGGGCAGGCCTGGTGCTCCTCTGAAAGCTTTTTATTGCTAGGTGACGCTTCGAGCTCCTGCTCAATGCGACCAGCAAGGCGTGCTGCGGCACTGGTGCTGCTCCCTCCCGCCTGCCCCGGCGCGCTGTGCGGGACCTCCGTCTTTAGGGAGGGCTCGGAGGTGACTTGTCTTTAGTTTAGACTCTCAAGCGAGAGTTAATCTTAATGCACCTGTTGCAGCTGAGAGCCTATGTGGGAATCTCGGCTTGTGAGAGGCACAGGGCTCTGCCTTGTGGTTTAGCAGCACTTGGCCTGGGTATGTTGAAAGAATTAAAATGCTGTCAGACCCTGGCAGTGTATCAGAATCAGGGGTGTGATTATTTTTATTTTTTATGATTAGTCTTTCTTATCTTTGTTGTAAAGTAAGATTTGATTATATTATATTGAAGCTTAAGAAATGCATGATCTTGCCTGTTGCTCATACAAGTGTGTATGACACTTTGATAAGTTTTTAGGAGAAAAAGGTATAACTGAAAATATGAAAATGCAAAAGGACATTAACTTTTTAGTAATTGACATTTAATTTTATTATCAATTATTTGGTTAAAAGCGCTTTAAGAATTCCTTTGCTAAAATGAGAACATGGGAAAAAATTAAAAATCCTTTTAAGACCACATTAGTTGTCTGAATTAGTGCTACTTCAGAAAAGCTATTGCATTTAGTCCCACCAAAACAAGGCTACATGCTGACCAGAATACAATCCTGCAATGGGAACTTTAGGATGAAAAATCTGAACTTTGAAAGGGTTTTTTTTTTCTGTCTCCCTTCCCACCCCTCTTCAAGACAAGCAAATGATGCCATTTTATTATGGGTCAATTAAATATCTCAGATTTTCTATTTTTTTACATAAACATACTCAAAGGCTCTGGTGTCCTTTGTAACACTGGAGTTAATCAGCTGCACAAGTATGGAGCTAAGCTATGAAATAAAATTGCCCTTGTGCTCTTTTTGTCTTTATCCTATGAATGTGAACTGACTTCAGAGCAATTATTTAGGGTTTTCATTACTATGAATGAGGGCAAAATTAGAACTGTGGATTTTAGAGTGCATTAAGCCACTTAAATCAATAGTAGTTGGTTTATGATTTTAATAGGGCTGGGGTTTTATCCAGAAAGGCTAAGCAGATAAAGCTTGTAATGCTTGTTTTGAAGGACCCAAAGTCATTTGAGCTGCATGTAATAAAAAGTCTGAGCAACTCCACATCATCAGCCAAAGATCAAAAAAAGCAAATTTGGAAGTCTGCAAAATGGTGTTACTGCTTTTGCTGTGTGTTTTTGTGCATAAATATGTTAATATGCATGTGGTATGTGTTCACCCAATGTATGAATTTAATATTTTAGTGTCTATTAACCTTAAGAGTACTTGATGCAGCTGTCCCTGATACAGTCACTATGTAATGAGCAAAAGGGCCTATGTTGTTCAATATTAGTATTTTTTTTCCCTTTTGCTGGTTGTGGTTTATTTTTTTTGGGGGGGGGGGGGAGTGGTTGGTTAGTTCTTTTAACCTGTAACACTTCATGCCAATTTAGTTCACTTGAATATTTTTTACAAAATTAAAGAAAATAGAATATAAATAGTCGTTTTTAGAGATTGGACTTGGTTGTCCTCTATTGTTTCCGAGTATGCTGAACTGTGTTTCAGATTACATGCAGAATAGATTCTTTTATTGGAGATTGTAATATTTCTTAGGTTATGGGAAACATAAACTGACTATGAAGTAGACAGACAGACTCCTTTGTGCTCTGCACCCAAAAGCTGCAGCTCACTGTACTTTTGCTGTCTTGGTAAGTCCTGAGTCATCGATTGTTAAGCTCAAATTCAAACTGCAGTAAATAGATAGTGGCAGGAATCAAGTTTGAGTTTTTCTGCTCCAATAACTTGTGTCTGATACGGCTTTCAAGGAGCTACTCGTGACTTACAGTGGAGGTGATGCCAAGAACAGCAGGATTTGGTTCATTGACTTCACTTACCTGTTCTTGTCATGCCACAGTAATACTTGACATACTGCTTTATACATTCTGCAGTATCATTTTGAGTATCTTGTAATAGATAGGAACCAGTCAGGTCATTGTAAGAAATCCTTATACATACTGCAAACCACTGAGAATTTAAGAAAAGAAGCAGGGAAAAAATTTCAAGACTTGCCACCCTTGTGTTTGTGGTCAAGCTATAAATACCACAATATCCAGTCTAACACAAAGAGATCTTTGTGGTGGGTGTTCTCACTTAACTGCTTTTTTCCATATTAATGATTTATTTTTGTTACAGACTTACTGCATTAACTAATGTTTGCAGCACAGAAACTTGGCTATAAAGTAGAGGAGAATTTCTTCAATGAGGATGCGTTTTCTGCAAGGTCATTTTCTACAGGATCTGAGATTTGCCTGTTTGTCATTTCTCACTCCTCTAAACATGCAGACATAACTGTTACCTGTTCCCTCAAAGAGAACTTTCACAGATATGTATGTTGCCTCTATTGCTAGATAATCTTTCTAAAAGCTTCAGAGAGATAAATACGCTGTTAAGAAAGTTTCAACTATCCAGTTGTGTCAACTGGAAGGCAGCTCTGATAGGTGTGCGAGTTGTTTCCAAGTGATGAAACCCCTTTTGTAGTAGCTGGGAGCTGAAGTAGGAGACAGCCAACGTGCTTCTTGGCCAAAGCTTGTTACTCAAGAGACTGCAACAGCAGCCTAGGATAGCCCTCTGTCCAAAATACCTGCTCTTTCTGTTCAAGCTTCAGTTATCAAAAGGTGTTTGTGGTGGTGTTTTTTAATTGGCTTTCCTTTTTTTAAGTGGGTTTCCATGCCACAGCTGCTTTGTCTTCTAGATTTGTACAGGAGACGTTCAGTCAGTTGGTCAAGGGTTGATGGAAAAGGGGAAGGAGGGTAAGTGGTCCTTCATTATATTGCCATTCTCTTTCTGGGGCTCTGTGCACTCTTACACAAACTGTTCTTAGTCAGGAGGATCCATTTCCATGAATATTTCCTGTGAGAAAGTTGAATTTTTACTTCAGAGAAGGCCATGGAGCATCCAAAATTTATGTTCAGTCTGAAGGGTTATTTGGAATAACATGCCAAATTCTGTACATCCAAAATTCCATATTTACTTATATGCATATTCATACGATGTTTTATCTGTCTTGTGTCCAGCAGAAAGTCAAGTCTGCTACCAACGGTAAAACAAACCGACTTTCCTGACACACAGCCAGTTATAAGGCAACCCACCTTTATGTTAGAAATATGTTGTATAGCTGAAGTTTTAATTAAAAAATAAAAATAATCTACATCTTGTTTATTGTATGATTATAAAAACTGTTGATAACTTTATGTTTCCTACAGTTTAATTCTAACAATTGTGTTAGCCAGTAATACTCATGTGCGGAGGGCCAGGCATGTTTATGGGCAGTTTTCATTACAAAGGCTACTTTCAAAATGGGAGTAGGCTTAAGAGTAAAATGATTTGGCATTTTGGCTCTAATATTTATATCAAGTGTGAAGCTCTGTTCATTACCTCATAATGGCTTTATTTTGCTTTAGAAAAAGGATACATTCACTACCTTGCTAATAAGTTAGCTATGATTTTATTCCATGTTTTTAAGACTTTGTTAGTGTTTGAGAAATACAGGGCAAATAACTGATATAAAATGTGACATTTTTGAAGTTGATGTAGTTACCCTTTTTCATAGGAGCTACATATATCTGAGAATCATGTACTAGGTGAGCCTTCATGCTAAAGCAGAACATTACATATTCTTGCATCGTCTTTTACTTGGTGCTTCTCTAAAGCAGCATCCTCAAAAATGGATCCCTTCTCAAAATGGTACACACAGTGTCATCCCCGTCCGCCTTCAGAAGAAAAATGATACAGTTTGAACTGTTCATGCTTAGTTCTACTAAGTTAGAAGCCCTCACTTAGAAAGTCTTTTGTTAACAGTCTGAGAGGTGAAAATGCTACCCTTTAAAGCATTTGATTATAATTCAGTAGCACGAAGGCTTTTCTTCATGTAACTGAAATATTAGGAAGCTTTTTCGAGGTCATGTGCTGAATGGTTGACATCCCTTAAGGCTTGTTTTGGCACTTTCTATTGAATCTCTCTTCATGCTCTTGATTTGATAGTTATATTCCCATTACAAGAGGGGTTTGTTTGGTGTGTTTTTACGTGTTTGTTGTTTGTTGCAGTTTTTTTAGAGACAGCAGTAATTAAATTCAGGTGGGTTGGTCAAATAGCCGGTGATTTCCTGACAAGATGTGTGGTTGATACCAGAAATTCATAGACTGTTTTTGTGTAAAGTTACTTTCTATGTAATCCTTGGGGCAGCCAGAATTAATAACAACTTGATGAGACAAAATGTTCTCTAATGATCCTCTCCTATTAAAGTATAGAATTAATTGTGTGCTTGCTTGGGAGGGGGCATTAGGACAGGGAATTAAACTAAACAAAATAATCAAGTCTTTATACTCATTGTGCCTTACCCGTGACACACACAGGGAGTATTTTATTAGTAGTAATAACATTCTTTTCAGAAAGTAATTCGAGAATGGACAGTGTTGGGGTAGGTACTGCAGCTGGGAAAGCAGTCAGGTACTGCTCTGAGCAGCTGCTTCTCAAACAGCCAAAGCCTGGGAATCTCGATAAATAATATGATGTGGATTAACTTGCAGCACTAATAGCTTGCTTAAATTGTGTTTTTCTGCATTTGTCAGTGTGTTTCACTACTACGATAGTCAAGTAATACAGACACACCCAGAATCCCTCCATAGTCAAGAGAAACCATCAAAATCTATCTCTGTCCACATTTCGGGGTGTTTTCACAGATAATATTCCTGATACTGCATTGTACCTATAGCTAAGTAAATATATCTTAAAAGTAAGATTTTCCTGATTTTTATTTTGCTGATTACATGAAAAGTTTGCATCATTTGCGTTGCAGCCACTTGTATTGCTCCCAGTTCTTTTCACAAGTGGGACTTTCCTGGAGAACAGCAAAGAATTAGATTGCTCTGCTTCCCTTGCATCAGCTTGTGGGGTTTTTTTAGCGAAAATGCTACATATAACTTAAATCATAATGCTGAGTGAAAGTACTTTAACGTTCCCTTCCATTGTGTATTAGTGATCCAGTTACCTACTTCTTAATCCTAGAGTTGCTCATATTCATTCTTAACTGTAGCTGTGATCAAAAAAGGCTGCAATAAAATGAGATTTTGCTTTTCAATCCAATGGCAACAGAGTCAAGCCTTCACTTTTTGTCATTTTCTACTGTAACTGGCTTTTTTTTTCCACAGCTCTTGTTTCTTCATGGCTTTGGTTCTTAAGGAAATTTATGGAACAGTGGTCCTGATACCCAGACCTGTGGCACTCTCCCCTATTAATCTTATTCCCTAATAAGAATTGGCTGTTTATTTCTTCCCTTTGTTTTATGTCTCAGCCATTTTTTTTATTCTGTTGGGGCTTTGCTTCTCACCCATGGTTACCAAGTTGCCTTAATAGCCTCTTGTGATGAACAAAATGCCACCTCTATAAATCTTTCTGTCTCAATTCATCCACTGTTTCAGTAGATTTGACCTTGAGAAGTTGTACTTGAGCTTTGAGGGCCTCCAGATATTTAAGTTCTCTCCTGTACCAAATGTGGCCATACCCCAGGCAGCTGAGTGTTTGTAGGCAGTGCAACAGAGCATTGTCCTCTCCCAACATGTCTAAACCTGATGAGCTCCTACCTGCCTTGCTTTCTTTGAACTTACCTACTTCCAGTCTGGTGCTGTTTTTATTCCTTCAAAAAGGCTGAATGCTGTACAAATGTTGTTTTAAAGGCTACTCATAAATGCGTCTGGAGCAAAATGCAGGTTTTTATATTTTTGCTGAGGATTTTGTTTGTATTCTGGCATATGAACTGTGATTTCATAGCAGAAAAATATCTTGCTTTCTCATGTTGGATTCTTTTTGGTAATCACCCTGTTGGTGATGTGATACAGATGAATTTTAAATGGCCTTCACTAAATCTGAGCAATAAACCAGTTTAGGTTTCTATCATTATTTAATAATTAAAGCTTTTATCAGTATAAACAGAGGCACTTCATGTGTATGTTTTTAACTTTCCTGTTACCATAAATATTTCTAAGTGTTGCAAGCTTAATTGCCTATGAGAAGAAAAAATCATTTGTAAGCAGTTTGAAATTAAGAGAGAAGCAAGCTCCAGTACACAGAACTTTTGTCTTTAACCCCGTTTCTGTCATGTAGAAAAATTATACAGAACATTGTGGGAGGGGAAAAAGAAAGCTAAACTTTATCTTTCAACCTTCGCATAACAGATTTTAGTCTTCATACCTTTTTTTCTTTGCCAGGGCTCACTAGCGTAGTTCTGGCAACACAGAATGGTGATGTCACCTGCTGCTGTAACCTACATTGCTGCAGTTCCTCATGCCTCCAAATGGGGAGAAGGGAGGTGCTAATTCCTAAACTTTCTTCAGTTTTAATGTCTATGCAAAGTACCTCCAGCATAGAGATTAATACAAAATCCTTGTTAGGGGGAAGAGGAGAGAGAAAAAGGAAAGGCATGTTTCATAACTGTGAGGTCTGTTTCTGATTGTTAATGCCTGAATGGAAGTGGAATGTGAGAGGAGGGGCTACAGGAAATGTTACTTGTCTTGGAAACCTTGAGAAAATGCATTTTAAATGCTTAGATGGTGTGGGGAAGAGTAAGCATTTAATCAGAAACACTCTTTGTTGCTCAGCTGCAGTGGACTCTAAGGGTGGCTGCGTTGGGCCTGTCCTTGGAACTCAGCAGTGGGACAGGGCAGGTCGCAGCGCTCGCAGCGTCTCGTGGGTGGCAGTGCAGGAGTGGGATCTGCCATGGGTCACAACTGCATTTGCTCTGCACTTGGAGTGAAGGGCAGTGTTATGTCAAAAATTAGCCATCAGCTTGAATGTTGTCTTGAATTAGGATCTTACAATGATAATTATTGTATGTACATTTTCATTGTCCAAAGCTATCAGTCAATGTAAATCACAGTTCTCGTTTTGATTTTTCCTATCATATTCTCTTTTTTTTAAGCAGTTTTGAATTACTTGTCTCATGTTCAATTACACTTCTGAAATTTGCTGTAACTCTACATAACTCTCTGTGGATTATGCTTAATCATAAATTATTTACATAACTCATTTGTAAGTCAACCTGTCACAGCAGGAATGATTATGGTAATGTCCTGCATAACTACAGAGTATGAGCTTAATATTTTTTTTTCTTTTGATCATTCTTTTTAGTGGAGGTTGTTGAGAGGAGGAAAAATTGTCACAGGTCTGTCTCATTTATTGTGAAGTATTTCCAAAAATATAACGTTATTAACCAGTAATGTCATCCTTATCGGATAGTTTAAGGACATGTTTTAATGGGGAAGAAAATAAATTTTTGTTCATTCTGTTTATTTGCTGTATATAGTAAATATCCTTACTAGTTATGAAGTTAAAAATTCTATCAAGGTATGGTAAGTACTGGAAGTAATTTCAATTGAGTTAACAAAGAAAATAGAATGAAAATAATTTAAAACTGGTTCACACCAGCAATTCTTCGTGCACTATTAACTGCTAAGATCTAGTCACAAAACATTATTCTGAGGAGAAAAGGTTTAGTGAACCCTAGAAATTGGATTTGATTTATGCCAGAAAATCTGCCTTTTCACTGCTTGAGATTTCTATGGAAGGAAGCCACAGTCTTTTACCAAATGGTCTCTAAGGTAACATCTTATAGCAGAGCATCTGAAACCAATTTGGTTGTTAATGAGAAATAGTTCTCACGGTGGTGGGAAAGTGTGGAGTGAAAGAAAAGGCTCCAAGATTTGGCAGTCTGTCTGTAAAGGCACATAAATAAATGTGTGCTGCTGCTCTGCTTATGAAATTTCTACGTGAATTACACATTCATAATTGCCTTTCAAATCTATAGGTCTGTTTCCAGATTTTATTGATAAGTTCTGCATGATTAGTATATTTGTATAGTACAGCTGAATAGTTTAAATAGCTGGCAGTTTTCCAGTGGAAATCTCTTCACTCCCACTGAAAAAATATTTGCATTTTTTGGGTGATAGTGTATTTCTGCTGCCAGAAGTACTTTAGTGGATTGGTGCCATATCAGAGCAGTAGCATCCCACTGTTAGATGCTATGGCAGACTCTGGGATTGTTGTGAAACATGTTCTGAGAAGTTGTCCTTATACCTGCCTTCCTTTCTAAGGTGCTGTCTATGTAAATGGAAGGTCAGTGAACAGAAATGTATAGTCATTTTACAGTAGATGATCTCAGAATCTTTTACAGTCAGAGCCTCTCTGGGATGGAGGGAATAGAGTGCTCCTGTCAACAGTGGCTCAGTGCCATTTCTTCCTTCCTCTCAGGAAGAGAGAAAACTGGCAATTCTGGCTTCCCTTTCCCTGGATACACAATAAACACGGAATGGCTCTCTCCTACCCTTTTGCCTTGCGGCAAGACTGTATTTTCCTGCATTTTGTTTCTTGCTGCCTGTGAAGACTTGCCTGAGTAGAATTCCAGAGTTTAAAATCATGCTTGCCTACTTTTTTTTGCTCATGTTACTGTTTCTGAATTCTGTGAGTGTATTCTGAGTTGCACAGGGGAAAAAGCAGTCCCAGAGTGACACTTTGCACTACTCAGTAGATCATATTTAGTAAACAAAAAACCAAACAGATCAGAAACATTACCAAAGTAAAATTTATACACTAAAATATCCATAATCCAGATAACTTTTACAGAGGCGAGAGAAACTTCCCTTAAATGACTAAGTTTTAGATTAACCTGTGTGCTGCTTTAGTTCTGACCAATTACAGAACCACTGCTCTACTCAGTGACTTTCTCTTATCACTGGTGTTGTCCTACCAGTTCTTCCAGCAGCCCATCATCTCTAGAGGCTGTATGCCCTCAAGGGCAGCTGCCCTACTTTCTGTACATACTGGGTGCCAGTCTGGGACTCTGAATAGAATATCCAAGTTATTTTGTAAAATGTGATTAAATTCTGATCTCTTAACTTGAAATAGGGATCTCTAGCCACCTTATGAAAACTGTAGAGTATAATAACTTCATTGGGAGGTTGTATTGGATTTCAGCTGTTGCAGAGTAACTGGCCCTGTCAAGGTAAAACTATGCCAAAATATGGCAGTAAAAACACTTGGGTTCTAGTGCTGTGATTATGTAGAAAGTGTCACATTATGTGTTTGTGGAAGAGCAGCTCTAGGGATGATGTTTGGGAACGTAATACAAAGATTCCAAGAGTCAAATTCATGGGGAAGGTCTTTCTGATCATTTGTTGCTTGACTTGAACACAAGTGTGATTTTCTTTTTTTTTAATTTTAATAAAAGCACTTAATAGATTAAATTATTTAACTGCTACTGATAATGGTTTTTTTGCTTCATCCCTTGCCCAAAATTTAGTGTCTTTTCTCCTCTGGGGAGTTACTCAGGTTCATGAATAATCCTAAAACTACTTTTTTGTTTGGCCATTGAACAATATGAATTAGCTTGTCAGAAGATCATATGAATACAGAATTAGAAGGAGGATGTGAGACAGACAGCATGGACAGCAAGCAAGGGTTGTCTGTCTTTGAGCCATTCAATAGAAGAGGCATTTGGTTTTATCAATGGGTTAGCAATAAACCTTTAACTGTATTATATGTTTGCACTAGGTATAGTCAATATTTTATGTTTTATCATCCCATTTGCTCACAGGGTAATTAGGAAATGAAACTGTATCAACACAAAAAAGTTATGTGTATGTTAGGTTGACGCAATGTTGCAATAGTAAAAATAAAACTCATAGAACCAGGTATTTCATGCCTATTATGGTATACAATATCATATATCCACAGTGAGTGCCTAAACATTGATAAAAGGATGTTTGATGCTTTTTAGAATTCTTTTCTTAAGTGGTTACTTGGAGATAAATCAGCAAACGAATGGCCATTTTTACAGGTGTGTTGTTTGTCAGCAGTTTTAATTTAGTACTGGGTACTGATGCCAGATCATCAGTCTCTAAGGTGACCTCTAAATATTCTGGTTGTGGTTTCATTAACAGGAACTTTTCTGATGTTATTCCACTGAATTCAAGGAGCCAAAGTTATTCATGTCACAGAATATTTTTGCATTTTCAGATAAATAATCATTTCACATTTCACACAGAACACAAAGACAGTCTGCTCCACAAAGGGAGGGAGAAAGCAGGAGGGAAAGTAGGTCCTGGTTCTCTTTTGAAAAACTGTTGCAGCTTTGGATCTCTGTCTGTAGTTCTCAAAGGAGAACAGAAGGTTTAACGAGGCTGAGAGTCAGCTGAGATGGTGCATAAAGCCAGGATGGGGGAGCAGTTGATTTGTTAGTTGTTTTGCATTTTTGGTGGGAGCAGGGAAGGGGAATGCTGATTTTGTAGTTCTGACGGTTTGGGGAAGGTGTTGCTGATTGGGGTGCTGGGGGTTCTCCCTGTAGCAACCGCACTGTGAGCAGGGTTCTGCCTTCCTAATAATCTTTGGGGCTTTTATGAGTTGTCAGAACATGTTTCTCACCCCAGTTTTAATACCGGTGTTCTTCAGGATACCAAGGAAGTGATGAGTAACTGTGGCAAGAGAACAATGTAACTAATGAAGCCTAGTTTTCAAAGCATTTGTATCCTTTGACCTATTCATATTTTCAGTGCGGTATCCTTGTCCCTCACAACCACCAATTTTCACAAAATCCAGGGGAATGTAATTATCTTGGACATCTTTGGATCTTTCAGGTTTAGCTGAGTTCAGTCAGTGAGAGAGCAGTGCTATTTCCTAGGAAAACAAGCTAAAATACTAGCTAAAAACTAGGAAGCTTTTCCAAACCTCTTTGTATTGTACATCATTTCTTGATTCTAGCGAAAAAATAGTAATAAACTATTTTTAGAAACAGTAAGGGGATGGAATGGGTGCTGGTTCTTACTACTCTTAAATGCAAGATTTTGTCTTTAAATGTACATGAACAATGTGAATTATATCTCTGTGAACAAAGGGTCACCCCAAACATGTAAGAATGTTAATGTGTTCAAATAATGCTAAGTATGTATTTCTAATATAAAAAATAGCCATTTCAGTCACTCCACCTTCTTTTGTCATCCTACATCTGTGAATTGTAACATATTTAACTACGAGTAAACACAAGAAAACTGATTTCTGAAGTGTAGAAGCTGTTATGTTAGTACCATAATTAACTTCGCAACCTGTCGTTCATGGTTAAATTGGCTTGCAAAATGATAGTATTAAATAATTGTTAAGCTTTCTTTTTAATTACTGTTTAGTGCCCCAGGACTGTTTTAGTTCTTTTTTAGACATAGAAATTGAGATAATTCCCTCCAGGCTGATTTTGCTGTCTTTATTTCCTGTGTAACAAGTGTGCATGCCATCACTGAGTGGGGTACAGTAACAGAATTATTCTCAATGTTCTTTCTTTTCCACTCTCTCCCTTTGACTTAAAGGGTTAAATAAAAAAAAAAACAAAGTTGTTTGTCCTAAATGTTCTTACTGAAATCCATTATGCATGAAAGGAGTCCGAGTCCATTTGTAAGACCTCTAAATGAACTCCATTCATTCTGTGCCTGGAAATGTCCATTCAGCCAGAAACAGACACAATAGTTACAACCTCATTTATTTTGCACCAAAACCTTCATGTTAAAAGTAAAGTGTTTGTTATGAAAAAGTATAGTAATTTTTCTAGGTAGTTATAAAATTATTTACTAAAATTCCTTTAGGATTTGAATAATGTAAAACTGTGTATTTACTCTGTTCCCATAATTGCAATTTAGTAGCATTGCAGTAATTTAAAATTTTAAACATTCATGAAGATTTTGAAATAGCCATTTTTAAAATGTTAAGTTGACCTGACTTGACTTATTTTCATGTAAAGCAAGTTACAGCGACATCTGTTTGTAGTTGTCTTGGAAATTAAGCCAAATAGTAATCATAATTAGTGGCTGTGGACAAAAAAGATTTGAAGTTTTGTCTTTTCAAACATTAAAACTTTGTTTACATTTGGAAGGTAAAGTACTTACGATATACATGTCAAAATTGTAGGCATATGGTATTATAATTTCAACACTTTAAAATCCATGTAGATAGTCAAGAATTCACTACTCCACATTTTGTCTGTCTTAAAGCAGAAATAGTCCCATTGTGATGGGCAGAATGTCTGATCCTCAGGTGTCAGGGTGTGACATCATTAGACTACATGAATGGGAGTGCTCAGTGAGAGTCGCTGGTTTTCCTTCTAGAGTTAGGAATGAGCAAAAATGATCAGCATTTAGGAGAAACCAGCTTGCCTTACAAGCAAGTGGGACTTTCCTCATCCTTGCATGCATTGTTCAAATGTGTTAGTCCTGCAGCCTCCCACGGGCGTTCTCTCCCCAGCTCAGGTTTGGGAGGCCCTGAGGGGGAGATCCCAGAGTGTTTCTGTGTGTCCTTTCCCTGCCAGGCTGTGTGCCTATTTGCCTGAGTTAATTTCAGAGCTTGCACATAGTGTTTATGTAGAAATAAATACTATGTTTGGAGGGAAAAGGAAAATTAAGAGCAGGTACAAACTTCACTTTATATTATTTTTTGACCCAAGGTCCTTTACTTATTTAGATTCAGCTGCTGTTGGCTGCTCACAACTGTTCAGGGCCCTTTTGAGGTCAGTGATGGAGCCATTTTTATGCCGACTATTGTTTGTTGCACTTTGGCCTTTAAGTACGAATCATCAACTTGGAAGGAGGTGACTTTGGTAGCTGACTGGAACTGACTGAGCATTTCCTCCAACAAACTGTAGAAAATACTGTTTGTGGGAAGCGTGTGAGTGAGGGTGAATGGTTGAGGGGCTCATGGCAGGAAAAACAACTAACAGGAAAGCATAAGGAGAGACATCATCCTCCTTGCTCTCAACCAGTTCTTTATCTGACAGTCCTCCTGCTGGTTGCTTTTCCTGCTGAGTCTCCTCCTCCTTCCGCCCCCTTGACATGCAACACACACATCCAGTGAATACCTACACAATGACAGTAACAGCACTTTGTTACTGAAACTCCCTGCATGCCCTTTCTGTAACTCTTGCATAGGATAACATTGTTTTGGTTACTGCTGGGCTGGACATTATGTGAATTGCACCTGCAATATGGCCTGGTCTGGGGCTGGACAATGCAGTAGTAACTTGAAGCTACCAGGAGTTCAACAGAGTAAAGGTTTCAGGATATGCTTTTCCCAAACTAAATTGATTTTAAAGTTGTATGTGGGTTTTTTATTACTTTTCATCTGTAGATGTTATGCAACTGTGTGAAAATGAAGTGGCATGTGCTGATTTTCCACAGTGGATGAGTTTTCTCTGGATGATTTTCAGCCTGACTTCTTAAATTACTTCCTGACAGTTAAATGCAGTTGATACTTGATTTTGGTGGAGTTTTTCTAATTGGCATCAACAGTGTCCCACTTAATGTATTTTCCCAGCTTAGAGATCTGTCAGTTCCCATTGTTTTTACTGTTGAGAAATGAAAATTGAATAAGAAGGGTTTGTGGCAATATATTAAAGAAAAGAAGCAAAAATTAAGAAGAATGATAAAATATGCCCCTTGTAATTCCCTGCTGACAGTTCTCTTCTGTTTGCTTAGGTACTTCCCACCAAGGTGGCTATTCCCACGGTGCTGTGGTCCATGCATTACAACAGTGTGGCATCCGTCACATTGACACAGCGAAGAGATACGGCTGTGAATCTCTCCTGCAGGAGGCCATCAGAGACAGTGGTGTGAAGCGAGAGGACCTCTGGATAACTACCAAACTCTGGCATAGTGATTATGGCTACGAAAACACAAAAAAGGCCTGCTTGGAGTCATGTGAAAGACTTGGTGTTGAATATCTTGGTATGAATCTTTACATACAGATCATTTATTGTGCCTTCCATGTGAGTATTTGCAAAGATGAGTGAATTCCTGAAAAAAATTACATAGTACACATAGGTCATGGAAACCAAATTCTGCCTATGCTTACACATTTGCAGGTTTCTTGTTCTGTTTTGTCTCTAGGGAGTTTACATGCATGCAATTAAGAGCAGAGATTTTTCTCAGGGTATGTTTTGTAAGATATATTTCATTGTTAAATTAATTGAGGAACAATTGTGTGATAAAAACACCCCAAACCTATGAAACAAGGATTTGTAAACTTGACAATAATATATTGGTAACAGGGTGACAAAAATGCCTGATTTTTATTGTGGCCCATTTTCTTTTTCTCAAGGAATGGGAATCCTTTCTAAAACTTTTTTGTAGATCTATTAGCTTTTTAAAATTCTGAATACTGCCTTTGATTTGGTCTATCTGATGCAATATACTTTGGGGAAAAATGTTAGAAGTACCTACAGGACCTTAGAAAACTAAAACTAAATGTAACTTACACTGATACAGTTTCAAATTTTCCCTGGTTGTAAACTTCTTGTAGTCAAAGATGTGATATTTTCACTCCCTTATTGGACAGACAAAGAGCTGCAATAATGATGCCAATTAATTCTTTGCAACAGGCCATAGGAGGGGAGGTACCTGATAAAAATACACATGCTTCTTCTTCCCTAGCTGGAGCAATGAGAATAAACTGGAGGTAGAGGAAGATGAATTTAAAGTAATAATCTAAAGTAATAACACTGGTGGAGATCATGTTTAGGCTGATAATCAAGAAATAATTGACCTAACCATCAGACGCTGCCTGTCAGTGTCCTGCAAACCTTCCTTTTGTTTATTTTCTCACCCTGCCCTGTCCCCCTTTTAGCAATAAACAAACTATAATGAGGAAGCAGACAGCTTCTGTGACATATGAATTTTGCTGAATTAGTAACTTAATATTAATGGCAGCTGTGTCCTGTGTTTACTGGCTTTTTTTTGCTTGGGTACTTTGCAAGATGAACAGGGAAAAGCTTATATCTGTTAAAGACAGATACTTGTATGCACATCTTTGGCTTCATTCTTTCTGGAAATACATTCATTCACTTCCTCCACAGGTACAGAATAATGAAAAATGAATTAAAATTTCTGTATTTTCTGTCCCATGCAAATGCAATGAGACTTCTATAAACCCAGTTTCAAGCCCTGACTTTCTCCTTTAAATTGAGAAATAACATTATTCCTTCTCTCTTCTTTCTGCTTGTTATTTTGTGTTTGCTTTCTTTTTTCTTCTGCTTGCTCTGGCACTAGTGCTGAATGTCAATGAGAGGAAAACTTGACTCACTTCCAAGAAGTCACTTTCAGTGATTCCTTCTAGTACTGTAAGTTGGTTTTATTTTCTCAGGTAGTAGACTGATTGAAGTAGGTGCTCACACAAATACTGAATTTACATGTTGCTGCTAAAGAAAAATACCCGAAGGAAGGAAAAGAATATCTGAGAGCAAGAAATGTGCTAATGCTGTCACCATGTGAATGAGTCCTTAAATTGGCATAAACAGAACTTCAGGTTGTGATATGTGTTCACATCTGAGGCCTCTTTTGCTCCTATTAGTAAGACAAATTAAGGGAGTATTACAACTGTCTTGCAATTTGTCTCCATACTAGATTTGTTCCTGTTTTTCCTTTTGTTTTGTTCTTTTAATACCCTCACCTATCTTCCCTCCTTCCTCACATTTCTTCCACTGATGTGCAGATGTCTGAAAAACTTCTAAAGCTCTTCCCGAACCACTTGGTCTGTTATAGTGACCTAATCAATGGAGGCTTCAGTTTGGTTTAACTTGACCAGTTTGTAAGGTGTGATGGCTTTGGAAATACTTCACATGCAAGTCACTGCTCTGTAGATGAGGAATGGTGACCTCCACAAGAAGGATGGGATGGCAAGTGGAGCAACAGTTTTGCCTATTTGAGTTTAATGCATGTTGGATCAACTCCACAATTTCTATTAAGCACAGCGAGAGAGATAAGGTTGAGTTCCATCTTTGGTGCTGGTGAACTATGCCCTTAGAGGAGGTCCAATACCTGGGATGTTTCACCAGGTTTGTGGAAAGCATCATGCCTTGGGGAGGTCTGTACCTCCTGTCAGAAGGCACTCGGCTGGAAGGTACTACTGGAAGGAGTTTCAAGCAAAAGGGCACAGTACCTTCAAACATGAACTTCTTGACTTTTTTAGTAATGCTTGGAGTAAGAGCATCCTGTTGGAAATTGAGGCTAATCACAAGTCTAACAGAAGTCATCAGAATGCAGAAGATTTGTGTGAATACATGGTTATGAGCTTGTAGAACTAAGCTCTGTTTTCATTCATACCTACATTTTGTGACCCTTTTCTGCTGGACAGTCTGTGCCATGGAGAGGACCTAAAATCCATGGCAAAAAGAGATTTGGTAATAACAGGACAATTTGTGCCCAAGATCATTTAGGAAAGTAAATTCTGCATTTACAAGCATGTGTTAATGCTGGCATTTTTTCTGTGAAATAATGATCAGAAAATATCAGAATGTCCTGATTTCATTCTATAATAATAACCAAATATATGGGGGTTCACAGCATTTCTGTAAAGATACATAGTTCATAAAGAAAACTGAAATATCCTAAATAATATATCTGTGATGTTAGACCTTTACGTGGAGGGAAAGTTAGGAATTGGGAAGACTGCTAAAAGAATAAGCTGCAGGAGCCTCAGCAGCTAAATGTGTGGCTCAGCTCTTTGTTCCTGTTTCTGTTCATTTTCCTGAGGATCCTTATGGATTATACAGTCCATCTATACAGACTGAATCAGAGACCTGGGAAATAGTCTAAAAAGAATTAATAAATCTGTGCAATATCAGTATGTAGAATGCCAGCTGTTGAAACGGATGAACTGTTGAAAGCTGTCACAGTGTTTTAAGAGAAAAAGTGCTCTATGTAAAATACTTAGGAAGTTTTTTCAGTAAACACTTTTCAGGCAAATGGTACCAGGAGAGCAGTGTTCCAGGATTTATGCTTGAACTGGTAGATTATATATCCATGACATGCTGGAAATTGGTATTATTTGTGGGTAGTGGTTGTAACAGATATTCTGTTCCTTGCATTTTTTAATGTGGTCCTCAACTAGCAGTCACAGTAAACCAGTATGAAATGGCAGCGAATCTTACAGGTTTGGCAGTAGCAGAATACATTGCTTGGGATTTGGATCTAACCACCAAAGTAATTTCTTCAATGTGATTGGTGGGTTACAGAATTCAGAAACAATTCTATTTTCCTTTTGACTGTTCCGAGTTTGTCCCATTCAGGCATATCTGACCTATCACAAATCCCCAGCTGGAGCTGGACAAATGCACTCTCAGCATATTCAGTATAATAGATGAATCACATGGAATGGGTGCATTATCATAATTCAGGTTCTGTATTGCTTCAAAGCACTTTGGAGTTTTTTTCACATTGTTACTTGCCCAAAAGAACAAAACAATAAAGATTGAGTGTGAAAGAAAAATACAGCATACCAATACTAAGTACAGTGACTATTGAGAAAAAGGAGGGAAAATACCATCATTACATTGAGATAGCTGGGAAATATTGAAAAAAATACTTCTGCTTTTAGGTGTGCTGGGTTCTTCAAAACTACATTTGTTTTAGTCACTTTTTTTTAATAATATATTAGGAATCTGAATAGAATTGCAAACTTTTTATTTTCCTCAACAACATGCTGTTGGCTTTTAAATGTGTAAAATATCTGTGTACTTTTAAGTGTAGAGGAACTGTGGTGATTGTAGGTGCTACAACCACTAAGAAGTAGTAGGCCATTCTATTTTAGATGTATGTGTGAAAGCAGTGTTAGTTTTTTCCTGCAGTGTTAGTTTTTTTCCTGTGCCTTGACATTTAAATGAACTTCAGGCCTTCGCTTACCACTGCACCGTTACAGCTCGATTGTCTGCACATGATGTTTTAAAAAGCTTTTAAATACAGAAATTGATTGTGAACATTTGGAGGTTTTTTCCCTCTTTCTCAAGTGCATCCCGAGACTGTGAATCATGGTGGATTTTTTGATTTAAGATTGTTTTTAAATACTATGTGATTGGAGGACATCTCAAGGTGTTGATTAATCTTTCCCATCCTACAAAGCACAACCTCATCATTCCCCACAGATAAAAATGTAGTCTGTTCTTAAAACCTTCAGTAATAAAGTTACACATTTCTTGATTACTAGAACATTAAGCTATTTCGATAAATTATTTAAAACTAATTTCTTGCCTCCAAAATGAATTAAAGTGTTTTTGTTCTCGTAATCTCCCAGGAGGGGAAATATTTTAAGCAAAAGAAAGTATGTGTGGGTGTAGGGTGTGAATGTGTGTATAAATAAAGATGCAATCAAAGGCCTTGGTTTGAGCAGGGCTTGCTGTTTTTGTTGGCCTGCAGGTACCGTGGAAAGTTTTCTGACAGATGCAGTAGAAGAAAGCAGAGCCTGGCTGTGCTGGGGGTGCTTTACCCATGCCTGGCACAAAGACTGTTCTACTCTTAATCTATGAGATAAGGTGCCTTTGTCCCACATCTCTGGTGAACCCTTCTTGCAGTTCAGAAAGACTATACTTTGTGATCTAGTAGATGCTTTCTAGCCCTAAATTAATGTCTTTCTAGATGTGAAGTACTTTTTATTTCAACAAAAAGCCCAAATTAAAAATAAAAATAATAGGATGATATGGACAACCCATAGCCGGTAACATTACCTTTCTAAAATAAAGGATCAACAGCTAATCAGGTTTGCACTGAAAAAGTCTAAGATACTAATACAGGGAAGGCTGATATGTTGCATTTTTTAAATGTCCAAGGTCAGAGATCTTTCAGTTACCAAATTATAAAATCTTTCTTCCAAGAGTGCTTCAGTTTCTTGGGCTGATTACAATGCACCTCTATATGGAAATCCATAATGTAGCTATTTCTGTGAGCATTTGCAAACTGTGATATTTCACTGAACAGTCAGGCTTTTGGAGAAGTAGCTTTTAGTGAAATTCTGCTGAAGTTTGATTTTTTTTTTTTGCTAAATTATGTGTTCCTGCATAGTTAAGCAGTTCTTACTAGTCTGGTTTGGAGAACAGAGTGAGCAGCAATTAAAGATACACAATTCCATTTTGATGTAAGGTAGGCATCAGATACCAGTAAATAAGCTCTGCAACAGTGTTTCAATGATATGCCAAATCTGGAACTGGTGTATTATAGAGAATTTCATGTTACCTTTTCCTCTTACATTTGTCACCTTTTCCTCTTACACTGAGGTTGAGTTTTTATTTTTACAGGTGGTAAACTAATGTACCAGCACACTGGAATAATAATCATTAGTGTAGTCCTTAAATGAGAATAAAAAGAATTATTTTTCCTTTTTTTTCCATATTTTTTCATTTTTCTCAAAGCAGAGAATCTGTGTTTTCCCAAAGAGGTGCTGTAGGTGAATGGAGTGATGTATTCACAGAATAAAAAACTCTACTTGTTGCAAACAAGTCTGGGGTTTTTTTGATTTCTTAACTCTATATTTGAACTGCCAAAAAAAGAATATTAAGTACAAAGAAAATGGTGTACATCTCAGTCATCCCAGTATTTTCTTTTTCTGGGTTTTTATCAGATTAATGTATGCAGCAAAGGCTAAAACCTGTTTGACAGGGCTGCCTGTAGTTACCTGTTTAATCTGCAGTTAGAATTTAAATAGAATTTAAATTTAATTGTTTTCCAGCTATCTCTTAAATTTCTCCTTCAGAAGTGTCTAGAAGTGTCTACAAACTTAAAAAGGAGTTATAGGTCCTGTCATTTTTGAAATTTAGATAATCTCATCTGGAACTCTGAGTCCAACACATGTACATTTCACATTGTAATTTATGTCTAACTTCTGCTGCCCTTAATTGTTAATGAGATGTCATAGAGTTCATTTACTGAAATGAAATGGATGTGTACAGTAATGATCACAGAGTAGGACTGGTATCGATTATGATGATAATGTGTTAGGGACCATTATGGAGGGAAAACGCTGTTTCATGTGATTTGATATATTTATTTTTTGCACATTTTAGTGAGCAGTCTGGTTCTGTTTCTTTTTTAGATCTGTATTTAATGCACTGGCCTGATGCACATGTGCCTGGTAAAAGCAATCGAGAGGTTCGAGCTGAAACCTGGAGAGCAATGGAAGAGCTCTATGAGAAAGGTGATGTAACAACAAAACCTGCCTCAGCAGAGGGAATTACAGTGCACTCAGGGATTTGGGGAACTCACAGTGAGAGATGTTCAAAAAACTTAATTTGAACTGGATGCCCATATTTCAGTGGAATTTGTGTGTGTAAGTTACGAGAATCTCTTTGGAAATTGAAATAGTTTGGTGTTGCTTGTAAATAATACAACGTCAAATTCTGTCCATGGGATGAATAATGGTGTGGATACTTGAGGAAATCTACTGATTGCTTTGAAATCTATATGCCACTATGGGACACCTTTGAACACTACAGAACACTTCTGTAGTCAGCTCCTGTGCTCTAAGTATAAATCATGCCAAGTTCCACTTCTTTTAGATTTTTTTTTAATTGTATGATGCCAATTTCCTATTTATTATATATTGTGGTATTTTGTAGTTCCTTTTGTGTTTCAGAGAAGTTCAAAAAAAGGAAATGGCTAGAGGAGGAATACTCACCTGCAGATTCTTTGGTACTTATGTTTGGAAAAAAATGCCAAAGAAGGGAGCTATTTGCTCAAGTTCTGATAACTTGATTTTTGGTCCACTGCAAACTTCAGTTCATGTTCATAGCAGTAAGAAGAGTAGACTGTAGATTTGAGAGGAGGATTTTGCTCCTGAAGTATGCAGAATTATTAGAAATGGTATCGTGAGGGAACATCCTGTCATGCCGTTCTTGGGCCCTGTGAAAGACCCTGCGTACAGGTTCAGAGAAGTTTCACAGATGGGGAGAAGACTTCTTGGACTGAGTAGCCCAACACTAACCGAGAGTTACTGAAAGAGTAATTGCAGCAGGAGAGTTGTACAAAGGCAATTACAGGCTGTGTGTCACTACCAGCTTTATCAGAGGCAAAAACCAACCTCTTCTCTTACAATTCAACCCTTTGTTTACTTTTGCTCTTCCTCTGGAAACACAGAAGTAAATTATCTTTGGTACATCTTTTGTTCTTGCTTTTCATATTAAGGGTAAGGAAAGTTGCCAAAAGTGTTTTCTGCCATACAACATTTCAGTTTGTAAAGAAACTGACCTAATACTTCAAAGCATCAATGACTGTTGCCTCCAAAGATGGATTATTCCACAAGGTATTTCATCTTTTTGTTGAGAATTTTTTTTCTGGTGAGTATTTAAGTAAGTGCATGTCATTTGTGCCTAGATATGCCATCTTAATTTGCTGCAAGCAGGTTGTATTTTTCACATTCTATTATTATTCCTATCCTATTGGCTCCTTTCTGCTCTTGCATGTGTCTTTGTGATCTTTCCTGTCTTGCACAACTCTTTCTTTCTCCATATAACTTCCTGATGGGAAAGAATATGAGCTATTCAGTGGCCTTCTAGGAAGACACGGGAAATACTACTGCTGGCCACACAAACAGAGGAAAAATTGCTTTTAATTTTTGTTTGTATGCATGATAACTCTTTACAGATATCCTATGTTATATTTAGTTTTCCTGAAGTTGCATTTCTTCAACAGTTTTATCAATTTGCATGTTGCTGCCCCTAGACTTTTTCTGAATTTAATCATTCTGTTAACTCATGATCCATTTAGCTGAGCGTAAGTTTTCCAGCTCTGGTTGTCTGAATTACCTCAGTTAGACCATACACAAGGGAAGGAAAATTTAATAGTCTGGTTGAGTCAAGTGCCTTAGAACATGAACTTCCACACTTTTGCTTTAGGGGATGCAGACTCTGGATGTCCTGACCATAAGTGTGTGTTACTGAAATGACACGCAGATGTTAACCACTCTGGAGTTGGAAATGCAATGATTCCTGAGCAAATGTTAAATAATTTGTTTGCATGGTTAACCACTAGATTTTCCACTGAAGATTAAACACTTGCTGCATATCTTTGTGACTTGCTATGTGTTATGTGACCAACATGTTAGCCTTAGTATGGATTGGATGTAGGATTTGGTCAAAATCCTTACTTTAGGAAAAGTATAAAATCTTCATTTATTGGGAGAAAAAATTACAAGTTTGTTGGGGAGAAAAAGTTATCAGTTATCTAGTAAACAGAGGAGTTCTTTGGTTCCTGTTGGCAATTCTGTTACTTTTTTTTGGAAATGTTTATTCTCGAAAAAAAATTAGTAGAAACTTCACATTTAAGGACTGACCATTTAAACAAGTAATGTGCTTCTGCAGTCAATTCACAAAGGTAATATTGAAATTATTCACCTTACTAGTGGGTTTAGCAACTAACTGTGTACACACTGAAGGGTGTCTGAAAGTGCAGAGAAAAACCTCTGTTCTCTGTAGAAACCAAATTGATTTGTGTTATGGAACTGATAATGCATTGGGATTAGTGACAAGTTAAAAAAAATCTGAATATTTGTCAAAATATTTTAGAAATACTTTAGGGAGCAGAAAGCGTGCATAAAAAAGTTAAACAAAACTCACAATGAGTCTAATTTTTGTGAACTCCTAAGTACCTCTGATTGTAGAAGATTTGTTGTTGCTACTTTATTGTTATTTGAATGCAGCATGTGCCAATGAAGGTGATGTGTAATCTGGTGAATACGCACTCACTGAGATGTGTGGCATCCTGTTTACTGTTTCTTAATCTATGCTTACTAATGATTCCTATGTACACTCTAGTGAAGGTGTGGAGCTGAGCTGTAACATCAGAAGATTACCACAAATAAAAAATAGTAGATTCAAGTGACAGGAGAGAACCTCTGCTATCACTGAAAAATCCCCACTCTGGCTTACCATTATACTGGGTTTGTATTTCATCAAAAGGAATGTGAGGTTAGCATTTTTTGAAAGACCTTTTTGTTCTGATATGATTTGAATGGGAAATGCGAACAGTTTAAAATGAGAATCTGAATAGTATTTGTTAAGCATCTGGTTACCCTCTCTGGCTGATTACTTACTGTACTGAAGTTTTGGGCTGCAATCCCTGGATCCAGTGTACTTCAGAAACTAAACAGAATCTCATTACTGCCCCAAGGTTGGAGTCTCAGGAACAACTTGAAAGAAGTTTTAATGTTTTAGCACTCTCTCCCTTGTGCTTGAATCTACTCTTCAACTGCCAAAGGCAAGTGGGCAGCAAGATCTCACTTTAGGTGAAGAACAATTTCCCAGAATCCTGGGCAGTTTTCTTGAGATTTTTCATGAGGGAGACATTAATTATCTTTGTTAAAATAACACACCCTGAAAGTTTTACCCACTTCAGGTGTTTTAATCCCTCTGAGTTGCATCTGGAACATGATTCTGTGTCTTTCTGGTTTGCCTCTGAGCAACAGACTCTGCCTAAACATGTTCATCTTTTCTCTTCAGAAGGTTTCTTAGGGTCCATTAAATGTTCTACCATCATCTTTCCCTCTTTAACCGGAAATTTGTTTATTTTTACCCTCTATCCTCTCTTCCCTACAAAGGTAAGGTTATAGTTTTAGTTTGCTTTTGTAGTATTCCTGTTGAGTAGCCAGAGCTCAGTCATTAAAGTTGCTGTTTACCCATAATATCTATCTAGGGAAAAATGTCATACAGTGTTGGTCAACAAATGTAGATACATATTTATGGTGGTACCCAAACCTATCATTCCATACCATGAACCAAAACTTTAAAATTTTATATACATTTCCCCAAATCATACTGAAAGTATATTAGAATGTTTATTGATCATACTGATAAATTATAACACTGCTTGATTCACAAGACATTCACATGCTGATTAAGAAAGAATTTGGTGCAGAAATTTCTGTTTTGTCTCATAGTCTGTTGTCTTTCATGTCTTCAGACCTGGGATTTGCATGCCTTTAGGCCTTGCTTCCAGGGGGAATTATGCCATCTCTTATGGTAGCTCAGGGATCAGAATCTACCACCTCATTTTCGTAGTCAGCCCAAGGGATCCAGAAGATTTTTCTAATGAGCAAACTCCCAAGGAACTTCCACTGATCAGCCATTGCAACTTCTTTATATTGAGAATTAGGAATGGGGGAGGAGAATATTATTTTCATTACTGGATTTAGAATTTTAGTAGGTATCTGAAAATACAGGATAAAGGTAGAGAATCTGTTTAATAGCCTGCAGACATGTTTTCCTTTAAAAGGGCTATGGGATAAACAGTGCTGAGGGAGAGGGGAGGAAAAAAAATTTTAAAAGTTGGTCAGTGAGACATTTGTGTATAATAACCAGTTATTTTTGTTGTAGCAGCTGAACTCAGCTAGGATTCTTGTAATATCAAGGCTATGGTTTGAATTTTTGTGGTCTCAAAATTGTCATTTTGTGGAAATATCTTCTCCAATACCTCAGAACAGGGGCCAGGCTCCCTACAGAATCCATTCCAAGATACATACATTGAGTCATATGTTCCCTTGACAGCTGCAACATTCTTGTATAGGCATTTGTCGGCTGGCAGATGAAAGCCATGTGGCAAACTGCTTTGACATCATGAATAGTCGTTATATGTGCTCACTGGTAATTGGTCTGTTCCTTGCAAAATGACCCTTTCCATATGCAGCGCCTTTAATGACCCTGATTTTGGCATTGTGGCTAGCCCATCATCTTGGCAAGCTTTTCATACACACATGCGCATGATTACTCTTCCCCCTATCTAAAAGTGCTGGAAAGAATGAGGGCTTCCAGTCAGCTTTTGCCTGAAGTTGGCAGGAGTAGTAACATGTTGGTTGTTCTGGGTTCAGATCCCACTGGGACTCACTGCTGTTTTAGTAAAAGTAAAATTGCTTGTCTTCTTCATGTTAGCAGTGCAGCTTATGCTGACATGAAATATTCTTACTTGCATCAGAAATTCCTTAATGTGTTACCAGATGTTTTTGTTATGATTATGTGTATGATTTGAAGAGAGTCTCATAAAGTAACAGAAATTGTTTAGCCCAGTAATAAAAGCTGTGTTACTATCGTCTTGGAAAAAAGTTGTGTTTTCCTTAATTTCCAGTGAGAGAAGAAATCTAACAACCTTAATAATGTTCTTGTCCTCCTCATTGTTTGGCAGAGACCAATTCAGTCATTGTCTTTTCTTCCTCCAGTTTTTATCTTTTCTTAAAAGTATGAGTGAGGGTTCAGTGAACCAAATACAGTTTTTTGTGCAGGTGGCACAGATTTCTAACACATCCTTTGCTAGGTGACGTATTCTGCTCTTATTCTACTAAAAATTACTTTAAATCTCTATGTATATTTTCAAATGATGAACAGCTGACAATGCAAACTGTTGTGTTACAGCACCACAAAATGTTTGCCTCAAGAGTGCTTATGCTGGTAAAAGTCATATATGAATGTATGTTCGTAAGTTGCACTAAAATTCTAATAGGTAAAAGCAAGTAACTAATTTGCCTAGCAACACTTCTTTTTCACATTGTGGGGAGTATTCTGTCTGTACAGACGAAGATGTCTCATGGGCTTGTTATTATCAGAACAGAGTTCAAAGATGTGTTTTCGTGGATTGGAGGTGGTTGCAGTTGGTGAGGATGTTGGTTGCACCACACCCTGTTGATCAGATAAGACAGCAATAAAGACGTATGCTACACCTATTTATGTTAAAGATCATAAAGAAATTTTCATCATTTTCACTATCTTCTTTAAAAATAAGAAATTACCAGAGAAAAAATCCTTTTGGTGTAAAGTGTAAAAGTGGGAATGAATCTAAACTTGCATTAATGTCTATGCTCATTTGTTTTGCTCGTTTTTCTTTCTTAATGTTAAGGACTTCGTGGGTAATTCTAAGTGTAAAAATAAGCCCTCAAAGGACATTGTTTCATGATTTGTTGCAGTGTATGGTTTGAGCCTTTTCTGCTAGCAAGCAAATCCTTTTTGTCAAAATTGTAAATAAACAAGTTAAGCAAAAAGATTTGAAGCAGATGAACATGTTTGTGTACCCACACAGAGGTCTAGAGGTCCCAGTGTGAACACAAGAACTCTTGTGAAGAAGGCAGTGTTGAAATACCTTTCAAAAGAAAGTACTTGTTCAAAATTACTTTTTGTCTCAATAGATAATGTACATGATTTGAGGAAAAGGCATAATTTATCTGGTTTGCATATGTTGAAGTAAAGCCTTAGATTCTTAGCTATTATAAATCAGTATTCCTTTATTGAGGTCAGTTAGGTTGCTGTCATTCATACCAGTTAGGAATTATTGTGCCCTCTGATATGGAAGTCCAAAAAGTATCCCAGTTCAGGAAACTGGGCCCCCATAGTTACAGGGGGGACAAACTATTTAGGCTTCTACTACGTGCTCTCTGTAACATTGCACAGTACTCCATATTCCAATAGCCTGTGGGCACGGAGCTGAGTTGCTGAGAATTTGATCATGTTTCCACATGATAGCGTGTGGTGGCAATATTGACTTAAGGTATAGGGAGATGGATTCTGTACCATGTTACTTTCTCAGTTTTGATGACACAGAATTCTGTGAGCCATTGCAGAATATTCTAGATATAAAAATGTATTTTCAGTCTCTTTTTAAACTGTGTTCCCTTTGCAGTATGATTCTACATGCTTCAAACTGGCATAAGAGAGTGGAAAATCTGCAAGAATTTTTTTTGTCTAATTCTTTTCAAAACTAAATCCTTTTTGGTGGATTTTTATTATTCTATTCTTGTTTGTAATATCAACTGTAGAATAAAAATATGTCAATATAACTAAGATAGTGTTGCATTGAAGTATTCAGAATGAGCAACCAGGGTCAGAGGCAGCATACAGTAAGCCAGTATTGCTGCATTGTCCTGTTTAGCATTTAACAATTGTGTAAACTGAACGTTTGTAATGAGTTTTCAGTCACAGAAGTTGGCAATTTGACTTCTATTCATGCCTCCTCTCCTGTTGTTCTCACAGTTTACCATGATTCACAGGTGAGCATAGCAGCAGTAATGATCACAGAATAGTAGTAGCAGTAAAGTAATTTTAAGGCAGATAAGCACCTCTACTATGGCAATGAATAGGCTAAAAGATCCTTTGGGGGAGGGAGGAAGTATGGTTTCTGTTTTCAGTTCTGCCACAGTGTTCCTGTGTGTCTCAGACAGGACACTCAGCCTGTTGGAGTCTGCGTGTTTTAGCCTGGGAAATGGGAACAAGTGTTACTTCATAGATTTAGAAGTTAATTCCTTATTGATTCTGTCTAAGCATAGTCTGCTTTATTTATCTAGGCTTTGGCTTTCAGTCTGCATGTGGGGCACGCTCAGCCTGCAGCTCTGATTTAGCAAATTATGCTGAAATCAAATCTTGTATGGTTTCATGAGTAATGTGATTTACCCCTAGAGAAGTTCTTTGGGTGTGTATCAGAGAGAATGTGAACCTTTCCAACCTGTGTAACCTCTGTTAATGAAGTTACAGTTACTGCAATTGACCTCTTGTGAAAAGTAGATCCATTTGTGTTTTTATTCTGTAGCCTGAATAGAAGATAAAACAGAATGGGCACTGTTCGCTGGACGTGGGAATTCTTGCATGCTCTGACTCATGTAGAGCAGCAGGGAGGGGGAGAAAAACGGGCTTCACAAACCTGGTATTTCCAATTTAAAAAATCTTTTTGATCTGAACTTTGTACATTTAATATTTTAGAGGGTATTTAGAAGTTTGATAAAAGTCTGTAGTAGTGCTAGAGAAAGATAAGGCTCACTATTGTACTAAAACAGTGTTGTGATGCCAAGACAGTATATTTATGCTTTTTTGTTGTACCAGTGCCTGTCAAACTTTTTGTAATTTGATAGTATAGAGATTAAAGGAAAAATTACCCAGTCATTCTCTAGGCTGCCATAAAAAATACTTTAAGCTTCGTATGCAATTATATTGCAAACCAGTGCTTCAGAGCAGCTGGGAGAAATACAATGTGGTGAAATTACCAGTGGGGTGGGGGCTGAGATTTTTTTCTGTGTGGAATAGAAAAGATCCTTACTCTTTTCCCATTGTATTCAATCATTATTCTGCCAATATGTTTTCTGATGTGTGTTGTGGAGGTTCATGATTGGTTTTCCAAGCTGGATTAAATTTTCAGTTACCCCATCATGGTCAGTTAGTTTTTAGCATGCATAGAAGAAGCAATGTTGCCAAGTTTTTCTTCGAGCCTGTGAAGTCAGAGTCGCCAGGAGAAGGACAAAGCCTCAGTAAGCTTTGGGAGCGAATGGGGAATGGCAAACTCTTTGTTTATTGCACCTGGCACTTTCTCAAAATCTGCTTCACAGGGGCCAGACCGCTCATTTCCTCAAGTAGATAAGGAGGATGATTTCTCTTCCTGAGTCAAAATTCTATGACTTTGTAAATAAGACAGTATAAATGTATATTTTAAGGGTACTTTCTAGAGTGATTGTTGCTAGCACATTGCAAACTTTTATCTCAGGAAGCCTGAACTTCAGGACTAGTTAAACTGGTTAAGCTAAAAGAAGTGTACACTTAAAAGCCACATGCTATCACAACAGCCAAGACATGAATTGTGCCTGAATTGTCTGAAATGAGATTTTTAAGCATACTGAACAGGCATTAAATTGAAAAAAAGCAGATGCCTGCCCCCCTCCTCAGGAGCGTTCTGGTGGTTTTGAGACCCATGGCAGAAACTGGAGAACTTACCTCTGTGAGCTCTGTGAGAGAGGAAGTGTAAGGAAATGTGGTGTGTGGGGGTGTGTGTGTCCTCAGGTTATTTCAAGGCAGTGAATTGGGCCACTTTTACGCAAGTTTTCTCAGTTTGTAAGTTTGTCGTATCTGTTGTTCATGTGATTTCATAGATTTTGTTTGATACACGTAGTCACAAGTGTCAGTCTGTCAAATAAGGCCCAGGAGCAGACCAGACCTTCATTTTCTAGTCCATCTTTTCTTAAATCTTCATGCTTAGGAATTAATCCAGCAGATGTAAATGTGGAAATAATTCTGTGTAATCTTCTGCTTTAAGACAGTCTTTCTGAGATTTGGACAATGCTGAGCAACTGTGTTAATCTTCTTTCAGACAAATGGCAGCAGTTCTCTATAGAGTGGAATCCCCTGATTTATTGTTGAAATGTAAGCTCTTTTTTTCAGGAAATTCCACTGTTTTGAATACACGTTTCTACTATGCATTAAAATAAGATTTTTAATACAGTTAGCCTGTGCAATTATTTTAATTATTTATATTATTTCATGCAAATATCTAAACACTGTAACATTCATGTATTGGACTGTAGCTAAAACGAAAGCAATGGTGTTTAAACAAAGCATTCTAACTTTACCAAAACTATATATGTGTATTTAATTAAAGTGAAATGTTTTAAACAAAAAAAAAAAAGTGTTAAGAAAATGCTGCGCCTGCAAAAAAAAAAATTCTAACTATTGTTTCTCTGTTTTCTGGGAAGATGTGTACTTTCTTGGCAGTTCTGAATTTAGCTTTGTGCGATGTCACTCTGAACACACAAATGCTGTAGTACTGATTTTAGTAGGAATGGCTGAGATGACTTTTAACACAAAGCATAACTGACCTGAAATTTCTTGATGGGAAATCTAACACGATGGAACAGACTTCAAAGTCTCCTATGAGAAAAATGGTAGAAGCAAAACATCTTAGAGCATTCTGTAGGGGAAAAAGAATAGAAGCTTTTTTGTGGAAATGTACAAGTTTGATAAGTCTTTTCACATTTATTGTCTGTGATTGAATTTTGTTTTATTTCAGGCTGAAATGAAAGCTTTATTCTTCAAGGGCAGTAACAGCATGGTTTTTGCAACTCCTTAGCTTTCAACAATAGTGTATAATATTTGGGTTCACCATTGTGTTAAAACTGTGTTTTTCTGACTGCTGTGGCATAATGATTTATTAGTGTTGACACTTCAGGGTTGTTTGTCAAAAGCTCAGGTTTTGCTCCTTCTGGCAGATTACATAGGAATTATGTAAATCACTATAATGCAGGTTTTAACCTAATTATGTTATACATCTTGAACAATGATAAGGGAAAGATATCTAGCATTTTAGTTGCTAATGTATTTTTATTTCTTTTGGTATTCAACAAAAGAAGGCACATTAAAAAGTGATAGTTTGTGTTACAGAAACTTCTACTGCTGTGCAGCTTGTCCTCTTGTGCTGCTAAAGTGTGTGAAAACATTTTTTTTCTTTTTCAGGGCTTTAGCAACCTGTTTATAAGCACTAGCAGTAAATTGTAACTCACAGAATTTCACAGAGGACTAGAGAAATTGAATTTCTTTCTTTGTGTAGAGATGTGCACATGCCTATACATTTTATAGAATTGGCCAGCTCAAATAAATACTGAATTAACAACAGTGATCAAACTTCTATATTAACACACCTTGAGACAGATTTTCCATCTGTAGAGTTACAGGCTAAAGTGCAGCTCAAGTCAATCCAAAGTCCACTAACCGAAGAAGTTAGGCTGAGTTCTGGCCCACAGAATCCACAGCCCAGGGAGAACCCTACTAGCCCAGCCACAGACGAAGCAGGGGCGAGAGGTGATGGCAGGCCCAGCCTGGGAGTTGTCCTTTATCATAGCTGAGGTTTGAAGAAAGACACCTGATTTCAGGACTTTCAGCTCTTCATTTATACACAAGCATACACACTTAAGGATTATTTAAAAAATAACCTTCATATCACCTAAATTAACTTCATTTGCATGTCAACAGAAGCTGAGAAATCTCGCTGCATTTTTAAGCTTCATGGTTCTTGTTAGATACTGCTCATTTAATTGAAGATTTTACACTGAGTTTTACGTAGCATCTTGTAATGAGCTAATAGAAATATAAGCAATGTGACATAGTTCATTTAGGCTGCATGTCCTTGTGTTGTATTGCTCACACCTTATTAGTCTTCAGCAAATGTTCCACTTTTCTTTAGTTTTGGCAAGCTGCTTGGAACACCATTTCCTTCTTTTCATTCTGGTGGAGTCCGATTGTTCTTTGCTTATACTACATTAGCCTTTCCCAGAATTTAGCTTGGAGTTTTTATACACTGGGGAGTTTCCAGTGTGTTTAGATTATAAAATGATTTCCTAGTGTGACTGTGACAGAACCATGCTTTCAGATAATACTGTCAAACGAGATTTTGGTGCTGTTTTTCTGTGTTTCTTTGCAGTATTTTGCTCCACAGAAATGATGCAAACAATCATTTTGTCTCTTGAAAGTGATAGTTTTCAAATTATCCTTCCAAATAGGATTGCCCCAAAACTTGTTCTGTTTTTCCTTAGGTCTGTGTAAATCAATTGGCGTAAGCAACTTTCTTATCAGCCATCTTGAGCAACTAAAGGAGGACTGTGTGATTACTCCACATGTTAATCAGGTGAGTGGATAAATGTATTTAAGGTATCTGAGTTTGGGTTTTTACTTTGGTTTTTTGGTGAACAACCTCCTCTCCACCCCTGTGCCTGAAACGCTACACCCAGACTAGTTAGTCATACAATTTCTTTTATTTCTATGTCCATATTGAAAGCCATTCAGGAAGATGACCTGGAGGGGAGGGAAGTCCTTCCTCCTATTTTCCGGCCCAGTTTTCCCAGGCTACTTGTTTGTGTCTGGTTTTAAGACACAAACAAATGGTCCCTGTGACAGCTTTTGGTGATAAAACAGTTAAGAAATAAAATTCAAGGAGCACTGAACATTTAGCATCTCCCAGGAGAAGACAATTTTTGAAAGCCTGTGTTCAAATACTTTTGTACTTCCTCTAAGCAACACTGAGAGCCCCAGGTAATTACATATCCGTGCAAGAGTGCTGTTTCCCTTGCTCCCCCTTTATTTCCTATTTCAAGATCACATTAAATTCAGTGAACTCCTTGTTTAGGCAGGTGCTGTGACAGCCTTGGCACATTTTTTTTGCTGCCCTAGGCAGATATGAAATGGCCACCTACACCCCGGCACACTGCCAGGGCACTTGACAACTCTTCCCTTGTTGCAGGTTTCTGCCTCCAGCTGTACTGGAAGTTCATGCTCCCATTCCTACCAGCTCCTGCCAGGGAAAGTGCTTATGCTAACATGGACGTGGGAACTGGAATGGATGGAGCACAGGCACATGTTTTTCCCCTTTGTACAGGTGTTCAGGATTTCTGGCAGCTGTTTGTGGTTTAATGTCTTTAACAGCCATAGAAAGGTTGCTCAGATTGTGACTGTCAGAACCAAACAGCTCTGATTTTAGCTGTCCACCAGACAAAAGGTTACTAAGGGGCAATTCTGAGTAATGTTAAATTAGCATAAACCCACATAAAATATTTAAATTCATTATTCAAAATAAGCCGTGAAATGCATGTTAACATGGGCAAGGTGATGACTGTTTAAGAACCAGTGGGTTTGCCAAGGTTCAAGAAATACGCATCTACATAGTCTTACTAGAATCTGATATAAGTTGTAACTGCCTGTTAAATGAGAGTAGTTCAGTGACCTACTAAAGCACTACTGGGGGAAAAAGTGTGATCTTGAATTTGTTTTGAATTTTCCTCTTACTCACAATGTCAAAGTGTTACCAGTCTTACTGTGTGAGTAGTGTTCATGGAGACAAGTTGTTTCTTGGTCCTATTTGACAGAACTCTTTTTTTTGTGGCTGAAAAAGAAGAGACAAAGTTGAGGCAGTGGTGATACTGGGGGGTTGGGAGAGGGTTCCTGCAAGTCATTTCTTTAAGGTGATGCACAGCACTGTTCTGGATTTAACATGAAAACTAACAGTGAAATACCCATCCTCTGCAAAGTGCTCCACTTCGAACAGTTTTGTTACAGCATTAATTTACACTTTTTAGATTTATAGAAATCTTACAAACCAGGTTTAGAAATCAGGTTATCTTCAAAAGAGTATTTATTCTGTTTCTTGCTTAGCGTTGAAGAGTTACTGAGTCTGATGGTGAGATTACTTAAGTACCATCAAATAACTAATGAATTCCTAAATTCAAATTGGAACTGGAAATGCTGTACTGAGTTCTTATTTCACTGTCCACTATTTATAATACAATCTTTTCCCTATATTTATGCATAAAATAGTGTACTCTTTCAAATACAAAACATTTTATTTCTAAATACAAAACATTCTCAAATAATCACTGTATAGAAAGTCTAAATATGTAAAAAACAAGTGGAGGAAAATCACTTCCCTTTTAGAATTTGGGATGTTCTTACAATTCCAGCAGTTCTTATGATGTTAAAATTGAAAGTTGTTTTTCCTGTCAAGAGGAGGAAGTAGGAAGGCAGAAGAAGCAAGCAACACCTCTGTTTTACAAGTCTCTCTTCTCAGTTCCTGGAAAAAAATCTGATATCATCATGGCTTTTAAAGAAGTAGGAAAGGCCTGTCTTTTCAAGAATTTAGTATTTACACATGCATGCACACTTAAAGATTATTTAAAAAATAACATTCATATCACCCAAATTAACTTTATTTGCATGTCAACAGAAGCTGAGAAATCTCGCTGCATTTTTAAGCTTCATGGTTCTTGTTAGATACTGCTCATTTATTTGAAGGTATTTATTACTAAGCAAGCACTTTTTAAAATTACAATATATTATTAAAAGTATTGTTACACTCTCTGTAAAATTATGATGAATACTTTATTCTAGCATCATGTAGAATGAAGCTTACAACCTAGAAGTTTCAGGTTTGTGTTCCAGAGTTTGTAATTGACTTGGCAGTAGTCAGTTTGGTTTATGCTCAAAGAAATCTTTGAAGTCTCTTTGAAGGCTCATAGGCCTGTCACTCATTAGGGGAAAAATACATATTGTAAGTATTTAATTAATATATGTGTTTCATCTAATAAAGTGATACACTAAAATCAAATATTAACTGTTCCCCTCTGAATTCCATGTAGGAATGCTCATCAATATTTTTTTCACTCTTAGAGAGCTGCAAATTACTATATACCTCAGAGAGATTTAGTAATGTTGTTGATATTGCCAGTAATTCTGAGCTTTATTGTACAAATTTGTACAAGATAGAAATGTATTTAAGGCATTAGGAAACAACCCCTTTGTGCATAAACTCACCTGAATTGTTCCTCTGTAGAGAAAATATTTATAGGCTCATGTTTCAGTTTTATAAACAGAAATAATTGTAAAACAGCATTCCCAGAATTACTGAATTCCAGATGCAGGGAAAACTTACCAGATGAAAGGGACCCACAGCAGGGTGGAAAGAGTAAGGCTTTTGTGTACCATTATCCAAGATACGACTTTCTGGGGCCATGTGGCACAATTGTTATTGGGCTCAGCTTTTCCCCATTTTGCTGTGACTGTTGCAAAAACGAGTGCTTCAATTAGAGGGTCCCCTGTGGCTCCCTGACCAAGTAGCAACTGTGAAAAGTTCTATAATGTGAACTGCAAACTGTTTTATTAAACAAATGCCAGTTTTTACGCACAAATCGCTTAGGGTGGAGTGCCAGAAAGGATCAGGATCTTCCTCTACCACCTCATGACAGACAGCCCTTGCCTCAGAATAAGTTTGGTGACTAAAATAGCAAGGGTGGGGCAAGGCAGGAAGTAGGAATTATTGTTTTGAGGGGAAGCACATGCTGGCCACTCACCGTATGCCTCTTGTAGCTCAGGATCCTAGCACCTTAAATTCAGATGCTACTAGAACCTTCCAGAATGTTTTCGGGAAAAAATACGTTCAAAAATGTTTATTTTATTTTATGCATTTGATTATTTTAGTAATGTATTTAAAAAGAAAAACACATGCTGCTACCAGCACAGAATTGCATGTGCCAAAACACATTTCACAAAACTGGGGAGCCTCTTGGTTCAGTGAAAGATGCAAAGTATAAGCTTCCCAGGTGGGAAGTAGTTGTTACTGTGTATTCTGTTTGTGAAACAGGCAGGTACATCTCAGCATGCTGCTCTTGCTTTAAACATTTCTGGGATAACACTGTGCTGTCTAAAATCTTACTAGACCCTCAGGTAAATTTTGCTTGCAGTTACATTAGTAATAAATGCTGAAATAAGTCACATGATGCATAGGGGCACTGCAGATTTTTCAGCATTTGATCGGAAATACATCCTTCTTTATTTAATATTTTCTAAGCTACATTATTTGCCATCCTTAGTGTAAAGAATGTCTGCTAAAATTGCTTATTGTTATTGTAATAGTTGAGAAGTGCACCCTGCTTGCGCTTTTATTTCTCCCCTCATAGTTCTGCATAAATACAGTGAAAATATTTTGTAGTCAGCTCAGGTGCAAACAAGTGAATAATTGTATGACCTAAACACTGCTCTTACACATATAAGCATGAAATACAAAGGGTACTCAAAGGTCAAGAAACATCAAAGGTTGAAGACATGGATGTCTGCTGCTTGAACCTTGTTCCCGAGTCCACCTAGTAATTTAGATCACAGCGGCTTTAGGCTGACTCAGCCCAGCCTTCCAGGGGCACAGCTTTTTCTTAGCACATGTTGAATGACTGCCAGCCTATTGTTCCTGACTATTGTTGTCTGCAAAGACAACATGTACTAAAGATGAGAAACAGGAAATGTTCATTTGTCCTCTTAGTGGCAGAAGAAATTTTCCAGATTCCATGTGTTGAGGTAATTGTTCAGGAGAGTATTTTTCTTCAAAATACGCAAGAGTTCGATCCCTGGAGCAATAGCGATGACCAGTCACAAAAATCCATAACGTGATTATGTATTGTGTAAAGGAAAACACTACTCATTTTCATCTGAATGCAGAGGGAGGTATGCTTCTTACAATGTATAAACTATAAAATACTTATTTAAATAACATTTTAAGGAATATTATAGAGGTTCACTTTTGAGTTGAGCTACCTGCCGGATTATGTGGCTCCTCTGAGATCCTTTGTAATAACTTCTGTTTCCTTTTGCTCCCAACAACTGTGTCTTTGTAGCTTGTTAATTTTCCTCTTTTAACTGGCTCGTGGGTATTTGTGATCTTCCCTCCTACAAAGGGTCTCCTTCACATTTCATACCCCGGCAAGGTTGCTTCCCTGCATAAGCTTATGGTGACAGTGCACACAGAATACAGGATTTTCCATGTACAGTCCATGCCAACAGGCTTTGCTTCCAAAGTCAGGGCCTCATCCTAAGCAAATTGTTCTGGTTGGTCTCTTGCAAACCCAGTCCCTGCTCACACCCCCCCACCCCTCCTTGCCTGTGCAACTCAAAGATTAGTAAAGAAACAGGAAAGGACGTAGATTTGGGGCAGAGAAGGTAGTCTCAAAGCACCAGTAAAAATGACGGGACGCTGACTCCCACTGTGCACTTGCATGTTTTTCTCAAACACAGATCGGAACAATAGTGCAAGTCCAACTGCAGGTCAGGCAGACAACTAACTGCTCCTTGTGCCTTGCTTCTGAGGGAAACAGAAAGTACACTGTGAGCTGTGGTGCCAATTACTGGCAATATACTTGTTGGTTAATACCCTTCATGTGTCTTCTGCCTCCCAGAAGCAGTGATTTCACTCATGTTGCATTTTTAAAACAGGAGAGAAAAGACACTTACCAGTGATGTTTTCTACAAAATGTACTCTCGAGGTTTTTACTAGAAGTTTGTTTCTGTTTATCTAAGGTTGAATACCACCCTTTCCAAAGACCTCAGGAGCTGGTTGATTATTGTAAGAGCAGAGATATTGTTTTCGAAGGCTACTGTCCTTTGGCCAAAGGTGAAGCACTAACTCATCCTACTGTCATTCAGCTGGCAAAGAAATACGGCAGAACTCCAGCCCAGATTTGCATACGCTGGAGTATACAGGTGATGGAGGGGGGTAATAAAAATGTCTCTCCTTTCTCAGGAAAAAAATGCAAATGGTTTGGGTGTTGTGCATCAAACCAGAATTTACACAGAAAGTATTTCTGCCTTCAGTATGTTGATATTGTCTGAACAAACTGCTGTACTGGAAATTTGGAATGTAGTAAGCAAATCATGCCAGTATTTTAAATATGCAAAGAATCTGATTGTAGAGAATAAGAACTTTCAATAAGAGGTGTTTTCAGAAGTAAGTGTTACAAGCAGTGTCAAGCATCATTCCACTTCTGTCTCTCAACACGAAGTACGAAGAAATGAAATAGTGTGTTAAGTTGATATAAACCATGTAGTCTGTGTTGGAAATTATTGCAGATAATTTTCCTCAAAACTGTAAATTTTAATGATGAGAAGCACTGTGTTTTTCAGAATGGGATTGTCACTATTCCAAAATCAACAAAAGCAGAAAGGATACAGGAAAACTGCAAGGTAAGATTTGGTTATGCACTCAAGTCTGACTTACATTCAGATAATATTTTTGAATACTTTCATTTGTCTTCCCATTTTCCTACACCAGTTTTATTCTAGGGTACCTCAGTTAAAATTGGCAAATGCTGGTACCATAAAATTACTACAATATCGTAGAAAGCCATAACTCAAAAATACCAGAAATCAACCAGAGAGCTAATCACTGTGTATAAAGAAAAATGCATAGAAGACCTTTTGCAATTAGTTTTTATTATTATTTTTATTTATTATTTGGCTGGTTGTAGAACATCCTATTCTGGCTATGGTTAGGTGCTTTTTGGGATAGGTGCACAGGTCCAATGGAAGGAGTTTGGATGCTGTGCGTGACACTGTGTGAAAGCTGTAAAACTGACCAGGGGATATATCTCCAAGGTGGAGCCCTTCCAAGGAAATCACAGTCCTGCCAGAACTGACCCTTCCCCTATCTTCTTCCTTCTACTAAGCATGCAGAAAAGGTCCCAGCGTGAAGAAGATGGACAAAGAAAAGTGGGAATGAATGAGGATTGGCAGCATGATTCCTCCCCTGCACCCTTTTTTTAATTTGCTTTTCATAGCGAATGGTTTTATTTCATTACTTGATTTTTCTCTCCATTTCTCTAATCTGAAAGTATGCTTTCTTTACGAGACATGAAACCCCACAACAACCTTATTGTTACTTCCAAAAATATTATTGGGCTATGCAATGTTTGGCAAATCAGGAGGAATCTTTGCAAGAAGACAGGAAACTTCTATTTTTATCAGTCTATGTGTGTGTGTGTGTCTGTGTGTGTAGATGCAAATCAACATACATTCATACATTTAATGAGGAATTCTGCTGGTGGCCATGCCTGTTTATATAGCTCCTCCTTGACTATTTATTCTGACATGTACACAGCCTTCTGTGGTACAAGCACAGTTGCTTGTGGTACTGCAGTGTGAACCAGATCAGAGAACATAACCAGGTTGAAAATCCTTCTTTTTATTTTATTTTCCCCAGTGATATTTTAAATCTAGATTAATTTTGTTTCATACAGAGTTTATTCTGTGGCACCACCAATTCATTTCACACAACTGAGGGAATATGTTGCAGCAAAACTTAAAACACTTAAAGTGGAGAGGAGGAGGAAACTGGCACAGTTACCAAATGTTGTTTATCACGTGTCCATTTTCTTGCTTTCCCCCAAGCCACTGTGTTGCCCTGAGTCACTACTGCTTCTAGTCAGGTTGGTGAAAGTACAGTTCTCATTTAACTCCTAGTATATAATACAGGGTTTCTAGTTGTGTGACTTGCCTGGTTTAGGCTTAAAAGTGAGCACTGAGATTTGACTGCGGGGGTCATTCCAGCAGACAGTGATTGTTGTATAATGCAGGATGGGAGGAGCTCATTTGGCAGGAGTTCAGGCTCCACAGGATCTTTTTATTGAGCACTAAGGAGCTCTGTCAAAGACAACAGAAGCAACCTTCTGATGATAATGTCTGAATAAAACACCTGCTAAGAAACCACTGACACTGTCACTCATGTTGCAGGTCTCAGCAAGTCAGTGGCTGCAAGAACCTGTGCCTGAAGGCAGGTGATTGCTTTCAAGTTTGATTTAGTACTGTGGCACTGAAGCGCTGTTTCTATATTAGCTGATCTGTGAAGGGTTTGTTAAAACAGAATCATAGAAAAGATAGATACGGCCTTTGTGAATGTCCTGATAACTTTCTAATAATTCTTTTTGGTTAAAGGTGTGAGGAAAAGAACTGTAACATTCTAAACTGAACATTGGGATGTGAAATACTGAGCTCAGGTTCCCAAAGCGATTGCAGTCAGAGTATTGCTATACCTCCAGCAGTGTCAATATAGAGTGCTGTCAAAAACAGCTTTGATACTACCCTTGTCTTGGACACTTGCCTGAGGCCAGAGTGCTACAAAACCATCTTAATGGAGTCTACAAATAAAAATTAATCACTCAGAGGCAAAGGAGCCAGTGGAGCCTGTCAGCTTAATGGAGTGTTTTTGTATGACAAAGTATAAGAAGAATTTCCAGAAGGAAAAATAGAGAAAACTTCTGCCTCAAATTGAAGTGAATCTTTGTCAGTTAAATATCAGAATATATATAAGGTTGCTGATTCTCTCTGTGTTCATGATGTTAACTGTATATGAATTCCTATAGGTGTTTGATTTTACAATAGCGGAAGGTGATGTTGAAATTCTGAATGGAATGCATGATGGGAGACATGTTTCCTGGGATCCAAGCCTTATTGAGTGAATGAAGGTTTGAGCTTTTTCCTTTCTCAGTGATCTGTGACTCACACTGTGTAATTTAAATTCAAAGAAGGTTACAGTATGAATATAATCATGATATTAATGTCTGCTATTAATGATAACTGATTTGAAATCCTTAAAATTGACAACACACAAAAGATATTTTTGAGGATAGTCCTTTTTTAATGCTGTCCAAGAGGTCTTATATTTCCATCTCAGATCCTGTTCCTTAGTTCATTGAAGCCCGGGGGAAGACTCTTGTTTATACCATTGGCCCTGCATCAGGCCATTTAATCAAAGAGCATGAGGAGATATCCCTTCTTGAAAAACTTGGGGGAAAAAATGCTACCTGCGAGTGTATAACCCAGGTGTTAAGTGTGAAATAGTTTTTCAAATACTTAGAGACACAATGTATGAAGAAGAAAAAGCTGGGTGAAAAAAAATTTATTACCCTAATTATAACAGTATTTATATTGTACAATAAGCTGGCAATCACCATCAAATATATAATTTCACTGTAATATGCAATACATGAGCATCACCAAAAAAAGGTGTATGTATATCACAGCATAATTATGGCATTGACTCAGAGAGTTCTATGCATATCACTTAGTAGCCTGTAGATAAAACAAGGCAGAAATCCTTCCAGAGAAGTCCATGTGCTAATAAAGTATCTGCAGGCCTGAGTTGAGCAGTGAGCTCTGAGAGCCAGAGGGGTGTCTGTTATTACTTACTGAAAATTCTGGTAAGCTTTTTGTGAGAATTAGTCTAGCTTTCATTTTGGGTTTGTCCTGGAAATCTGATTAAGAAACTATGCTGTTCGTCACATTTTCTTATAAAACTGGTAACTACAAGAAAGAGAGAAGTAGAGATACATCAAGTTTACAGATCCATTTTGAGAAATATGCCTTCAGTCTATTGGCTGAGTAGTCAACTTCTAGTCACAGTGCTTTGATATTTTAGGAGTTCCTGTGTCTAGAAAGGTATGGAAAATCTGATTATGATTTATATTGTGTGTGGACTTCCTGAGGCAGTTTTCCCAGTGCTTTTCTGCTTTAGTCTTATCATGAAACAAAGCTCCTCAGCTTTTTATCAAGAAGTGACTTACAGCAATCATACATTCTTGCCTGCATTGTTTGTCCTCAAAGTAGAGCTTCTGTACAGCTTGGCTTAAATTCAAACTTGGCAAGAGGTCCCATGTCAGTTAGAACAGTTCTGGGTTTTCTGCACTTATTTCTGACTGATGACCTCCCTGTTCTGAGCTAAATGGAATTCAAACAGATTTTCTTGTAAATGCCCAACATAGGGGACTTTAGGCTACAGTGAGGATGGCTTTAAATTCATTAATATATGTCACTGTTCCTTCTGCCAAAATGTTTTTTACAATATTTTTTGTGTCTGCTTCTGCTTTTGCTAGGAAGTTAAACCACCATTTTCTTATTCTAGGTCTCAGTATCTAAACAGTGCAGTGAGTAATGAATAATCAGTTAGAAATAGTATTACTAAAAAAGCATTATTCTTAAGGAATAGCTGTGGTGAGTTACAGCTTTAATCTGACACTTTTGTAACTATGTTCAGTCTTAATTGTTGTTGGTTCAGGACTTTTTTTCTGTGGTGGATTTTTTTCATTATTACTTTATTATTATTTTGTAATCTCTCGTAGCATTTCTTGTACTACCACGTAGGGCTTTAGAACTACAGAAGGGTTTAATTTTAACTGTGTACAAGGTCAAGTGTAATTTAAGGTGATAAGCTTTTTAAGTGCTACGACTCAGCTGACCCAAGCTATCTTTCTCCCAGGTGGGATGAGCAGTTTTGCACATTGTGCCTCACTAAGAGTCATTGTTTTCTGCTAGAAGCTATTAATTGCCCCAAGAGACTGGAGCCCTGTTACCTCCTGTGTCCTTGAGATGTATCACTGGAGCCTCTTCCTTTGAATACAGTATTCACAAGTTTTATACTGTGTTTGTTGATTTAGAATCATTGAGCAAGTCCTCTTTTGATCAGGTTATGGAAGGAAAGACAGAATCAATGAATTCATATTTTATACTCCTCTCTAAAACTAAATTGGAATTACTCTTGTGGTAATAGTTTTTAAGCAAGGGCTGTTGAAGAAGAGGTCCACATCACCTCCTCTAAGTGAACTTTTCTAAGTTACTGACGACATGGATCAAAGAAACAGGACGACTGATAACAAATGAGCAAGTGAGCAGTGGTGAGATTTAGGGGTAGCAGGGAGGAGTGATGTTTGGTAATAGAAGCAGAACACAGAAGACCAAAAGGATCTAAAAATGCTGAACATACAAAATCAGGAAGTTGAATTCCATTTTTTATTTCTTCCTTGATCAGCTAGCCTGGAGGTGCTCATTTTTTAAGGTTTTGTTTTATTTTAAACTCAGAATTTATCCCTCAAGTGAATTCTTGGAATTATATGCATATTCTCCCCCAGGGCTGAATTTCCTCCTCTTGCTCTTATTTCTGTAAAACAAACTTTTTCTAGAGAGAAAACTTTTTCACCTTTCTACAATGACCCTTTTTAAGACACAGCAATGCATCCATTTCATCCATGTAACCTGTTATCTTGCCAGTAGGATCAGGGAATACACCGGAAAACTGAAAGCACTTTTTCTTCCCTATCATGTAGGTCATTTATGGTAGTGAGTGATTGGGGCACTCCTTTTGAGTTGAGATAAATGTTTATTTAAATTAAGATACAATTTGTAAGTGCTATCTACCTAAGTGCAGTCAGCTGCTTTTGCAGGAGCTCTGTGGCTCTTAATGGAAGAGAACTCTCTTGAAACATACAGGAAAAATTAAAACTAAAAGTCAGTGGAAAGTGTGAGGCCATTTTCTGTGCAGCTAAGTAGCCTGATGAGTGGCTCCCTCTCTTCTTTTTTCTTGCTTTTTTTCTGATTTTCTTCTTCTATTTTACTGGAGATTAAGGCACCTAAAACTGATTCACTGGAAAATAGTGGAAATGGGTTTTTAAAGTGAATATTCATGATTTTTTTTTAGTTGGGCTGCATGAGTGTTTCTATCACACCTGCTCCCTAACATGGCTTTCAAGGCATTATTTTCTGACTAGCATGTGTAATAAGGAAACTGTAGTACTAGTAGGTTCACAAATTCACTAACCCAAGGAGACTGCATAATATTTTCCCCGTTTTTTGCACTGTGGTTAACTCATGTTTTTGAAAATGGGGATAAAGGTGGCATAGCCCTTGCTGCCACTGATTGAATCTAAGCAGTTGACTCTTTCTACATGGCCACACCCCTTTGAAAGCTTTGAAGTTCACTGCTGACTGTTGTGCATTGGGTAAAAATACAGATAAACCAACCTGGCAATTTTTTGTGTTGCTGTGCTGGGAGACTTTTTCTGTATCTAAATTTTTGCACTTTTTCTAGCCTCCAGTAAGATGTCTGCACTTCTGAAAGGAAACGTCAAGTATTTGCACTGCCTTGTAGTGAGTCTGTTATATTTATGATATAAAGGATGCAGCTTTACTGCTTGTACTTGGCATTGGCTGCTTGTCCATCTGCAGTATCCCATCAGACTAATTCCAATTGCCAGGACACTATAGGACAGTGGTGACTTCTAAGGGACCAGAGCATGAGAACTTATCTCCAGAACTTGACAGTGCCCATTGAAGAAAAAAAGAGGAACACAAAGCCTGAAATCAATTGAACTCAATGACACCAATGATACCAATGCCACTTCCCAGTGTGTAGTATGTGTCCCTCTGCAAGGCACTGTAGACATGGCCAACATTATGGCATCTGCTTCTCTAAGCAGCTTTGTGCTGACCTGTTGTACCGTATCTCAGGCGCTGTGCTTAAGAGGAATGTTTGTGAACTCAGTAGTGGCTTTGCCAGCCAGTGCCCTTTGAGAAACATTCTGTAGCTGAACTAGTAATAGGAAGTTCAAGAGAATATTAGCAGCTTTATCACCCTATTAATAATTGCTCCATGTATTAAAGTGTGTTACAGTTTTGGGTGCAATGATATCCATGTAAACTATTGCATGTCACTTTCTCAACTACTCAAGTAATCCCTTTGGACTTGAGCTTTTCCTAATGTTGTATTCATCTTAGGTAGTTTAAAAATAAAGTACAAATTCTCACAAAAATTAATATAGTAAACTTTTTACAATAGTTTTTTAAAATAAAAAGGGGCATTTAATTAGGATGAATGATCAATATCAAGAACTTAAAAACCAGACCATCTAAGTTAGAAGATGCTGATACTGAACAAATATGTGTGCTTTAGTCTTTGCAATGCTCTCATCACTTTTCTTTTTTCTCCAAAACAGGTTTTTGATTTCAGTCTAAGGAAAGAAGATATGGAATTTTTGAACACTATTAATATCAACAGAAAATTAATTAATCTAACCTATCCCCTGTGGAAAGGATAATTTAAAACCAGATAGTTCTAGATTGCAAAGGTGATGTAACTGAAGCATTAATTAATTGTAAACTGAACAATAAATCTGAGTTATTCTCTTAGGTACTTAGAGAGTACCTAATAAAATTCACCCAAGAATCAATATCAATGGTTTGTATTTACTGTTATGTTAACAAATTAATAAAATATTTTAATTTACTCTTTTCTGTGGTGCTTTTTTACAGATACAGAATTGCTTACTTTCAGCATTTTTTCTGTTCCCTCAGAACTTTCTGGTATAGCCCTCCAGTATGGCTGAGTTTAACCCATATGAACAACTTTGCTTAGAGATTTCGAAAAGTATTTAGTTACTTAAAGGCAAATATCAGAGCACGCTACAATGCATCTGAATTTTGACAAATTATTCCAAATATGGAATATTTTTTCAGGGATTGCAGTGGAATATGAATCTGACTTTTTCACTATTTTTTATATTTCTTGTAGTCATGCGAATTTGGGGGATTCTGGAGGCCACTCTTGATACTTTTTTGGTGATCAAACCTGCTCTCTTGGTACTGTTTCAAGGGTCCCCAGTTGTGACCCAGCACTTCAAGATGGAATGGCTCTCTTTGTGGCCTAAATTGTGTCAGAATGAATAAAAGTACCTTTTCCTTATATGGATAAAGATTTTTGAAGGTACAAAAGCATGACATGTTGGAGAAAAATCCTTTGCTAATTTGACTTGCAGGGATTTTCACTATCTTTTCAAGATGGATAGGGTTCAGACACTCCTCTGATGCAATTGTGAGTTGTCCAGCAGTGTTAGCACTGGGAGAGTGCGGCATCCTGGTGGTGTCAGAGGCCACCAGGCTTGGTATGCAGGCACTGGGCGGACCCCAGCTTACAGCTGCTTTTCTGACACGATCAAAGCATTTTCCTGCAAGGAAATTGCCCTGTGACTAGGTGTGTTTCTGCAATCCCCAGTACACTAAGTTGTCATTGGAAATTCCACAAGTTTGTCACAGAGAGTTGGTATTATTTTGTTGTTGCCATGCTCTAAAACATGAGTTTCTGCTCATCCTAAAACCTCAAGTAGCTGGGAGTATATACATATTCAGGGTCCTTGAGAAGAAATGCTTCTGCCTCTTTATGCTTGTGGACATGTTGCAATACATTTTTTAACCAGTTTACCCAGGTGAAGTGGCTGTTATGTGTCGGTTCAGTGTTCTGATATGTGCAGCTCTCCTGCTGGCATTTCAGAGCCCTGCATTATGGTTATTTCTGAAATGCTGCATGAATAACATTGTGTTGTTCTTTCTCCTAATCCTGACCATAGGCAATTCCAGAGTCAAGTTCTCAATGGAGCTACATATACACTGGATTTCTGTAGTGTATTTTATAGAAGTACAAGCTTCCTTAACAGCGGACCTGGCAGTGGGAGAGGTACTGAGAAAAAGTAATCATTTTGTTGGGGGCTTGTGCTATGGGTGGGGATGGAGTATAACCCTGGTGTAAAGCCCCTCACTGAATGGGTACCAGCAACCACATAAGCTTACCACTTGTGCAGTTTGAGCCATGTTAACCTGTCATCTCTGAGGCTTTAGACAACCTTCAGTGCAAATCCAGGTGATCTGGCTTCATTTGCCTGAGAAGAGTGAAGCTGTTATTTCAGTTTCCTCTCTGCTGAGATGTCAAGAGGGCTGTAAGTGTCTGTGGTCATTAATTTTAATGATGCTTTTTGTGATACAAACACCCAACTTTTTGGAATGGAACTAAAATTGGCTGCATATTTTGCCCAGTGCTGCACCTGGGTTGGAGCAACCCTCAGTATCAGTACAGGCTGGGGAATGCAGGGATGGAGAAGGGCTTGTGGGTACTGGTGGATGAGAGGCTGGACATGACCCAGCAATGTGTGTTTGCAGCCCAGAAAGCTGACTGTGTCCTGGGCTGCATCTAAAGCAGCATGGCCAGCACTGAGAGTGGAGATTCTGCCCCTCCACTGTGCTCTGGCTAGACCCCACCTGGAGTGTTGCATCCTGGTCTGGGGTCATCAGCACAGGAAGGACACTGACCTGTTGGAGAAGATCCAGAGGAGACCACAAAGATGGTCACAGGGCTGGAGCACCTCTCTTAAAAGGAAAGGTGAGAGAGTTAGGTTTGTTCAGCCTGGAGAAGCAAAGGCTCCAGGGTTACTTTATTGTGGCTCTTCAGTACCTAAAGGGGCCTGCAGGAAAGCTGGAGAGGGACCTTTTGCAAAAAGATGTAGTGACAGGACAAGAGAGAATGGTTTCAAACTGAACGTGGGTTTAGGTTAGATATTAGTAAGAAATTCTTTGCTGTGAGGGTGGTGAGGCACTGGAACAGGTTGCCCAGAGAAGTTGTGGATGCCCCATCTCTGGAAGTGTTCAAGGTCAGGTTGGATGGACTTTGAGCATCTTGGCCTAGTGGAAGGTGTCACTGCCTATGGCAAGGGAGTTGGAACTAGATAATCTTTAAGGTGCATTCCAACCCAAGCCAGACCATTCTGTGATTCTGTGGTTTTACACAGCCTCTGAAAATTAACTTGCTAGATGTCACATCTCTGAGTTGAGTTCTCTCAGTTAGTAACCAACAGCCCAAACATGAAAGCCTGTGCATCTGACTAATGAAACCCTGAGTCATTCGATCCTTTAATTAAAGCATGTTCCTTTAATATGTTCCTCTTGCTTAAAATTATGTGAGAATTATTTCCTAGAGGAAAATGTCTGGTGAATGCACTTTTACCTAGTATTTTCTCTATATTAGCAAAGTAAGGGGGAAAGCTTGAAATATCTAGGATATGTCAGGCAGTTGCAGGGGATGCATATGTCAACCTCAAACGTGATTTATTTCACACGCCTTTTCTGACAGTTGTAACTTAACGGCTGTATTTTCCTCCAGGCTCTCAGGAGGCTAAACATCTTTTCAAGTTTCTAGCTTTGTGGTAGAAGAGTAAATGTCTGTTTGCCGGTATAATTTATCTGAGTCATTCTGGGAGAGGCGTGGAGCAATTGAAGCGTGACTATTAGCATAAATAAGTCAGGGTCTCTCTTGCTGAGGGTAGAGTACTCTTACTGTCTTTCAGAGGAAAGCTGCTTCTCTGTAACAACTGCTACCGCTAATTGACCGGTTCGATGCTATGAACTGAACACCTGATATATTGAGCTCTGGTTTGTTGTGTTATTCTTTTGCATTTCAATTTGGAGTTAAAAAGAACAGAGCAAGGAAGAAAGAGGAAAATTTCTGCAATAAGTGCAGTGGTAGATTACCACCAGACTTCTCATTTCACATCAAGGTGCTTTTTCTTTTAAAAGTTTGAAAAGAGTTCTAAAACCTAAACTCCTTTCTCTGTCTCTATGTAATAACACTTTACCACTGTAAGTAATTGCCATTGCCAATTTTGTTTTTAAAAAAATGAATTTAAAACTTTTCTTCATATTTTCAAATATGGAGGTGTTTTTTCTGAACATGCATGAATTTTTTATTTATTTTCTCATGTGAAAACACCAACACCTGGTGTTGTTTGACAGTGGCAGAAAATCAGCTTCTCCCCCGTGGGTCAGTGCTGGCTTCTGCCTCCCCGGTGTGCAGCCTGGCACCATCTTTGCCCCATTGGGCCTGTGCCTCATCGAGGGGAGCCGCTGGTGAGTCACTCAGCGCCGCAGGAGGCTGCAGGCCACGAGTGCGGGTGGCAGCCACCGGGCCTGCCGGAGCAAACACACACCTTGGTGAAGTGGGAAAATGGAAGAGCCTCTTCCAGGTATTTCCTTAAACATGACTTCCAATGTCCCGTAAGAGGGCGGACGGAGGTGGCATATGGGACGCTGCCTTTGGCCGTAGCCCCGCTGTGCCTACTCGGGAAGGGGAAGGCAGATGGACGGTCGGGAAGCTGCCCCGCGCACCCCCGAGGCGCAGGGGCCGTGCTCGTACCGGTCGGGCCCCGCCGGCACCTCCGTGCCCGGAGTGCGGGGTGTGCCCCGCGGCGGCTTCCCGGGCAGCCACGGCTGGGGCCCGACCCGGCGTTCCCCTGCCCGCCTGCCCCGGCCGAGCAGGGCCGAGGCTCCCGCGGTGAGCTCTTCGTCTCACGCCTGCCTGGGCTCCCCCGGCCCCGCGGTCCGTGCCAGCCCAGCACGGCAGCGCCCGCGGCGCTCACGCCCGGGCGGGTGGGGCAGGGCCGGGGCGGGGTGGCGGGGGTGTCCCGCCGGCGGCGGCTGGTCTGGGCGTGCAGGTCCCTCGCGCAGCCAAGGGAGGAGTTAGAAGGGAAGGATCGGAAACGGGGTGGAGAGCGGCTGTAGAAACATTAAAACCACCGAGCCCCCCAGCCCGCCCACCGGAGTCGCTTCGCGGGCACGCAAAATGCGCAGGGCCGGTCTGGGCTCCGCGCCGCGCTTGAGCGAGGTAAGGCTCGGGGAGCCGTGGCCGCGCAGCCCCCACCCCGCGGGACGCGTGGGATCCCGGCGCTGCGGGTAGTCGCCCGGCGCGACCCCCGGGGTCCCGAAACAAAAAGCGGGGATGAGGTTGCCTGGGCTCCGCTGTACCCAGCTGAGTGCCGCGTCCGGCCGAGGCGGTGCGGGACGCGCGCTGGAGACCGAGCGGGAGCGGTGGGGGTTAGAACCCGGCAGCGGTGCGGTTGGAGCCCGCGAGCAGTGCGGGACAGGAGCGGTGTTAGTTGAAGCCCGGTAGCGGTGCGGGCAGGAGTCCGGGAACTGAGCGAAGAGTTGAACCCACCGGCCTCGGACCTTCTGCTCGGTCCGGTTAGGCTGTAATTTAACAACTCTGCCTGTTCTTTTTTTTCTTGCATGATACCACGGCTTTAATTCGTTTTAAATGTCCACTGGAAAACCTTTATATGTAAAGGGAGTTTCTTCTATATGTGTATTCCTTAATCATGCCCATTTCAAAAGCTTGCAATACTAGTTATTTAAATGCAAGGGTGTTTTTTCACATTCTTTGTTTCAAACCCATGGAATGGGCTTGCACTCTAGCTTAATTACATATTTTTCTTGCTTTTCTAAACTTTTTACTGCTGTGGATTTTGTAAAGAATGTTCTTACTTGTATTTAGCGAGGGCACCCCTTACCTGTTTACAGCTTTGAGATGATCTCTTGTTTATATATTTACCATTGTTCGAGATGGCATCAGTAAATTGCATAACTGCCCCCTTTCAAAGTGTATTCGAAAGTTGTTAATGGAGGGCAAAACAGGTCTCCTGTATAGTAATTTCTGTACAGGCTTTCACACTTATGGAGTTAAATCAAGTAAGCCCTTTCCCTTTCTAAATCTCTGCTGTTTACAAGGTGTGTTTCCTACTGAAGAAAAAGGCTAAAACTCATTGCTGGAAGAGCTTTGAGATCTTTTGAGTTGGAAGAAGTCCAGTAATACAGTCCTTGCTGACACCAATTTATCTGTTCAGCTCTGCATGATAGAACTTTATCTTTTTAGCTTTACCTATTGAATATGCCTAATCATCTTTTAAATGTGTTTTAGCAGCTGAATGAAACTGATTCATGTGTGAATACTTTTAAGACTCTGACATACAATTAAACTAGCAGATTATCTTAAAACCTTTATCATTTGTTACATTGTTTGCCTTCCTTCTTTTAACTCTGGGCTTTGTGCCTCTTGTTCTTAGGGCTGCAGTTTCTGAGGCCGTGCAGCAGTGCGGGGCAGGCTGCGGGGCCAAGGCTCTGCAAGGCAGCCCCCGGGTTTGTGGTCCGTGTCACCGTGCAGTGCTGCTGGGGAAGCAGCGCCAGCTGGGCACCATGAGCTCTGGCACCACTGCCCCGCTGAGGGTCGTCAGAAACCTCGCCAACACTGATGTCAACTATGTCATCAAAGAGCATTATAATTACACGGGAAAGCTAAATGAGAATGTGGACAGTGGAATTAAAGTGACGTCGGTGGTTTTTATCATCATTTGCTGCTTTATAATCTTAGAGAACATTTTTGTCTTGCTTACCATCTGGAAAACCAAGAAGTTTCACAGACCCATGTACTATTTCATTGGGAACTTGGCTCTTTCAGACTTGCTGGCTGGTGTGGCTTACACTGCCAACCTCCTGCTATCTGGACACAAAACCTATAGCCTCACCCCCTCCCAGTGGTTTGTAAGAGAAGGCAGCATGTTTGTTGCCTTGTCAGCTTCTGTCTTCAGCCTTTTGGCCATTGCCATTGAGAGATACATCACCATGCTGAAGATGAAACTCCACAATGGAAGCAACAGCTTCCGCTCTTTCTTGCTGATAAGTGCTTGCTGGGTTATCTCTGCCATCCTTGGGGGACTCCCGATCATGGGCTGGAACTGCATCAGCCTCTTGTCCAACTGCTCCACCGTGCTGCCTCTCTATCACAAGCACTATATTCTCTTTTGCACAACCGTTTTTACTGGCCTTCTGCTATCTATAGTGGTCCTCTATTGCAGGATCTACTCCATGGTGAGGACTAGGAGCCGCAGGCTGACATTTCGGAAAAACATTACCAAAGCTACTAGGAGCTCAGAAAAGTCACTAGCCTTGCTCAAGACAGTGATCATAGTCCTGAGTGTCTTCATTGCCTGCTGGGCTCCTCTGTTCATCCTGCTTTTACTGGATGTGGGGTGTAAAGTGAAGGCCTGCCAAATCCTCTATAAGGCAGAGTATTTCTTAGTGCTGGCCGTGCTCAATTCAGCCACGAACCCTATCATCTACACCTTGACAAACAAAGAGATGCGGAGGGCTTTCATCAAGATTTTGTGCTGCTGCAAATGTCCCCCAGCAGATTCTGGGACCAAATTCAAGAGGCCAATCATTGGGGGGATGGAGTTCAGCCGGAGTAAGTCTGACAACTCCTCACACCCACAGAAGGAGGACGGTGACCATCCTGAAACCATCATGTCTTCGGGCAATGTTACCTCATCTTCTTAGGAGTAACCATGGGGGTGTATTTCAGAGCCTTACTCTGAAGTCGGGGAGCTGGGATGCCTCCTGCTCACAGCAGCAGTGTTGGGCTGAATGAGCAAGTAGCATTAGTTCTAATGAGGCAAATGGTGCACTTGCGAGGCTGGAGTTCAAGAAATGGGACAGACTGTTCTGGCTTGAAAATCTTTTTTCCTGGAGCATGTTTTGTCTTTGCACTGAGGCAGCTCAGGATTGTCAGGCACATTCATATCCTGAAATCTCCTTAGTAACTCTGAAAGACTGATGCCTTGGTGAAATGATGCCTGGTGTGTGTGAGAGAAAGAGAGAGGGGGAGGAGGGAAAGGGAGAATGAATCTTTTTTTTTCCCCCATGTGAGAAGAATGTGAAGTTTTTTCTCCTTGCAGCAAACCACTGACACAAAGATCTTTCTGTACTGAATTTAGTGGTGGCTCTGGTATTGTTGGTTAGAAGTGTTTGTTTAGCACATAACATGGAAAGAAGAGATCACACAAATATAACTTAGACCATATACAACCATAATTCGGCATCACTTTGCAGAGATTTTAGTTGTCATAATGTTGTATTTGCAGAGTCCAAAGCTACTGGGGTGTAATTTAGCAAGATCATAGCTGTGAACTTTTGCCATCAGTCCATATTACATTTGAAGACCATGAGCTACATTCTGCAGTTACTTTCACCTTTACAATTCCGTTGGCTGCATCAGATTTTATGGAGTAGCTCAGAACAGCATTTGGCCCCATACACTGATTTCCTTTTTATTTTATAACATTAAATCAACTGCATTATCATGAAAAATACAAGATAGAACTAAATGTCATTTCTCTTCAAAATGACTGAAAGTATACATAATAGTAAAAAGTACTATTGACAACAACAGTAATTTTTCCTAAGAAGAGCTGAAAACTGAAGGGGCATTTCAGTGTCAGGTTTAAAAGCCTGTCCAAAAGTCAAAGATCAGTTGGAAAATCTGAAAAGAATACCTCGAGCTTCAGAAAAATAAAAGGAAAGTTGAAGTGAAATGACTATAGATAAATGCACTTCCATAACAAAATGCAATACATTTTGGCACATTTTATTAATGTTTATAATTTCAGCAAAGATGTCTATATTTTATCAGTTCATGGAAGAAGTACCTGTCATTAAATTGAATGTATTTGTTTTACAGCATCATTTTTACTCCTCTGTTTTTCTAACCTATTCTAATGGGGTTGAATGTGTACAATGTAAATAAGTTAATAAGAAGCAGGAGTCTTCATGCACCTAGAATATTGCTATAACAAAAGTGGTATATCTGGGATAGCTGAGAGAAATTGACTGATTTACAGTTATTGGCAATTCCTAGAAGAGTATTTTGTAAAGAAAATGTATTGCCTTTGTAGTAAAATTTCCAGTGCAATTAAACTGTTGGATTTTTTTCTGGTTTAAAAAAATAGTATTTAAAATGTTTCTGACTTTTATTGTTCAATTTGCACATAGCTTTATTGACTTCTAAACATTAATAAACTGATTTTTTAAAAGATTCTGTTATTAGATTACTAGTAGTTTTGTATTATCATGGTGGTTTTATGCCAGGTGTGTTTTTGTTGACAGAAGTCAGTGAAAGAATTCCTTGATTTCAGTACATGGCGGGATTAAGTCAATTCTGCAGGGACATAAGGCAGATAGCATCAATTACAGGACCATGTAAAATACAAGGTAAATGCTACTGAAATGCCATTAGAAGAATCTCTGGTAGCAATCCTTCTCCAAGAGCTAATGAAGTACAAACAGAAGGAAAACAAGATGCCTGCCAGTTGTACCATGACTTCCTGGAACAGAGTAAGTGAAATAATTCACTTGTTTCACCCATATAATTCCTAAATTTAATTCTCAGTTTATTGCAAACATGGGGAAAGTTTATGAAACACAGAATGATGGCCTCAACTGTGCAAGTGCTGCAGCTCCATTGGGTCCCCCAGTGAAGACCATGGCAGTGGAGTTCAATAGAGGCTGCGTTCCAAAGGCTTGACTTCCATTTCCTCTCTTGCGGCTGTTCCCTCTCAGCATTACCTTTAAGTTCCATGGAGTTCATACAGGATGCAGTTGGAGTGCGAAGATAAACCTCACCTTCTCGTACTGTATGTCATCACCATGCAGGGTTTGCTGTGGGAAACGAGAGCCTACTCACTGAGGAAGGCTCTGGGTCATAACCTCACTTCCTGAAGGAAATTCCAAAAATGCCCTGAAGACAAAAGAGTGGAAACAGGCTGAAATTTCTCTCCATCTGTCTGCCTGTACGGAAGGAATGATTTCATGTGTGCTCACTTCCTAGGCTTTTAATTAGTGACCTTAGCAGGGCTGGAAAAAGTGGCAAATCTGTATTTGCACACAAGATAAAGTGTCTCTTGGCTCAGGCCTTCATTTGGGCAGGGATGGTGTACATTGGGTGCTGACAGTCATGAGGGAAAGCACTGCTTTGTCCTAGGGATAAAGTCACTTCTGTGCAGAGCACCACAAGTACATAAACCATGAAAGTCCAAGTTAAGCCCTTGTTCTGCTACCAGTTAGTAAATAAAAGCAATGTGCAGGGATGCAGCAATGCATGGGGACATCTGAATCTGTGGGGGTGTTTTTATACAAAGGACTGAGACCCTCCTGCTCCTGAAGCCTTATGGACATTAAGGTTGTTTGTCCCACACATCTGAGATCCTGTGACAAGGGATGAGCTATATCAGCATGGCTGGGCCACTGACCCCTTGTGACTACCACCCACCAGCCTTGGCCCTTCTGTGCTGATAGCCCACAGGTGAGTCACTTCCCTTCACTTTGCCTTTGTTTCTGTATCCCTTGCTTATCTGCCTCATCTAATTGCACTGTCGGCCTTCTCGGAAAATGACTGTTTCCCCTGTGGATGTGACTGTGAGATGGGAGCCCAGTTTTGGTAGGGAACTCAAAGCCCTACGTAATTCATGCAATAAAAGATATGCACACACCAGAGTGTGGCACTGGGCCATGGGAAGCATTTCCTACACTCTCGGTCATGATGCCTGAAACTGGCTTCCTCCATAGACAGGCAACATCTATGCATGTAGACAAGATTCAAACAGGGAACAATAACTGTAATAAAATAACAACATTAATAACAGTAAGGGTTCCAGCCATGAAAAAAATTAGGCCATTTTGTATGGCTTTTCACTTCCTTCAGGGCAACTCTGCAGCTCCTTGGCCATGGCCATGCATTCATTCCTGTGCCCCAGCAGGTTAGGCCTAGTGTACAGCCTTGAAGGGTGCAACATAGAAAGCAGGCTTTGAGCCCCAGCCTGCCTTCTGTGTGCACAGAAAGGGTGTACAGCTTTGTCCTGGTGTTGGCCATGTGACAAACAGGCAGAGAAGATGAACTGAGAACTGAAAAGGTGCATTATACCAAATGTCTAAGTGAAACAGAATAGCCTCAATTATTCAGAGTAACCTGCCCCTTTGATGTTTACTCTTTTTCCTAGCTGTTCTTCCAGTGCAAGAAATAGAACAGAGAGAGAAAATTTTCATAAAATCTGTCTGTTGCTTCCCTGGCAACTCCCTGACTAGGTATGCCTGTGTGAGAGGCAAATGCCTGTGTGCTGGTATAGCAGAGTGTATACTGGGAAACAAGGAGGCTGCAGACAGAATGCCCACAAACCACTCAGCAGGAACTAACCTTGGGCTTGCTATACACCACTGGCAGCCAGGACCAAAACTAGGGAACAGAAAGGTGTAAAAATATTGTTATCCATCCTTTTCTTACTCTGTCAACTAAGAAATTTAGGGATTGTCCAGCTGTAACATTTCCTAATTTGTCCTGGAAGATCTCAATAGTGATTCAATTTTGTGTGGTCTGAGGCATTACCAGATGTTGTAAAAAGGGTCAAACTGACAAAGCATCCAAAAATGTGGATACGCAAACCAGAGCTATGTAACCTGCTCAGCTATGAAATGCTGGAAATTCCCCAAAGTTCTGAAATTTGCCAGGAAAACAGCTATTGCATTTCAATAATTCCCCATATCAGTTTTCTTGGAAAATGAAATTAATTCAATAGAACAAAACTGTCAAGATTTAAGAAACAAAACCCCCAAAACCTCCATCTAAGTTAAGTTCCTATAATCTGGTTCCACAAACTTTTCTAATCCTGTCTTTGTATTTACAGATGGAAAGGGTTTGCTCATTAGCTGTCATCTAATTTATTCTGACAGAACCTTACTTTTTACACAGTCTGCAAGAATTGCTTAGGATCAAGGAATCTCCCTTCAACTATTACTCTGTGCAGAAGGTTTTATATGATAACAGTAATCAAATCCACTCTGTATGCACGAGCTGGATATAAGAGCATGTGGCACAGTAAGCTGTACAAATTTTTGGCTGAATTAAGAAGTGCCTAGGGAGATCTGAAACTCAAGCAGCAAATATTAATTAAGATTGTTTGGGTGTGTTTGGGGGGTTTTGTTTCTTTGTTAAGTTTGGTTAGGTTTGGTGTTTTTGTAAGTTTGGAACATAATTAGTATAGACTTATGTGATCCACTGAAGGGAATTCTCTGTTCAGGACCCTCCCGCCCACAGGAACAGGGTGACACATTCCTTTTGTCTTGCAGACTGAAACACTATCAAATCAGCAGTACTGGATACTTGCCTTGTGTACAACGCAACAATGTATCAAAGCTCCCCAAGCAAAGTTCTGTACTGACACAGCTCTTACTCTGCCCAAAGGCCTTATACGAGTGAAGCGGGAAGTGTTTCCTTGCGCTTGGACTTTCCGTGCTACCTTCATGGGACAAAAGGCAGGAAATCCCATCAGCTACACCCAGGAATGCTCCGGCACGGAAAAGTCCTAATAAAGCAGAGCTCATAAAGCTCTGTCAACCCTCTGTGAACCTTCCACCAGGTTAGTAGCCACATAATGGAAACCTGACACAAAGGCCAGTATTTATTTTGAGCTTTTGAGAATGATTGCTTGGAAAAGATCCATTTTTAGGTGCACGGTACAATAACTATACATAAAAACAGCTCATCAGAAACGTGTGTGACCAAAGCCATGTTAAATATTAAGATGTACATGTAGCAATTGCAGTGTTTATTCAGAATTACTCCACTCAGCTAAAAGCAGCCTCAAAATACTGACTGCACAGCTTTGAAAACAAATAGACATTTGGAAAACACAGGCTAGAGGGAAATCACTGAATAAATACTGGGTTAAAATTATCTGCTGGGCTTTGTGAAATCACTGGTTAAAAAATGTATCACTACCTGTGAAAAATCTGGTGTGAACCACAGCCAACACTTACAGGTCCTGACCTGAGCATAAGCCAAGACTTCTTGACTTAGCAGGATACTGGTATAAATTGCTGGAATAGAGTCTCAGACAAAGTCTTGCCCACACTGAGCACCTACAGCTGTATAATGTGAAGGTGGGGGCGTGAACTGCTTTAAGCAATAGAATTTATATGGTTACAGAGAATATGCAACGAAAATATTCATGATGTGAAAATTGTATTTGGCACAAGATTGTGATTGAGAGTGTGTAGGAGAACAGGTTTCAGGGACAATTTAGGATTGCAGGAGTGAGTAGAAGGTAGAGGGCTGGACTAGAGTCTGATATTTTCCACTTGAAATGAAGGAATTCTGTCTGGTAATGCAGACATAAAGCTGAGGATTTTGAGGATTTTCACTTGTGAACTCTATCCTTAGATCTGTAATTCTTTTCTGAGCAACTCTGGGCAAAGTTTCATGAACCCTCCCACGAAAATATATATATAATAGACACACAAGGATGTTTACAAGTGAATACTTTGAATTTTGTGGTACAATTCAAAGAGCTGGTATCTAGGGAATTTTGCATAGGAGGGGAGAGTCTGTCAGGTCAATTATTACCCAGTTACTTACAGTATTTCCTTGTGTTTTGATGAGCTGGATGCTGCTTACTCTAAGGTGGAAGGAAAAAAATCTAGCAACACATGCAACTTTATCCTTACATTTGGGAGAAGGATCAAGACATTAGTTGGAAAACACATTCGGAAAAAGTGCTGAAAAACAACTCACCAGTCTGCATTGTTATCTTTCTTGCTTTCAGAGAAGACACAACCATGTTCTAACGATTTCTCCTAATCTGGTGACCACTTCGATGCCTGTTGCACAAGGAATCCATGTAAGCCATTTCCCAAACACCAGGCACATTTAGATGTTTTTTATTTCCATCCCAACTCCCACTTCTACTGCTGGTTCAGGCACAAGATAAGAAATTGCTTGCAGCTAGTGTGTATTTTCTCTCTCATCAGGGTTATTTGATCCATGCACCTTTTGAACAAATCCTTTATGTTAGCAGAGAGATATTACTTCAAAGCAGCCTACACTTCTGTTCCAAAAAGTCTAACAACATTTTCTTTTTTCATCCCTTTTTTTTTCTGCTGGTCTCAGAAATTTAATACATTTTGCATTTTACCAGTTCCCTTACTGTTTTTATATTTCATATTGCAAATATTGCTTGAGGGAATATTTCAGATTAAATTTTGTCTCAGACTGTCCATTTCCCAAGCACAAATGTTTGTATTTTATTTTGTCTAATAAATGCCATAAACTTAAGGGAGAGGAACTTGTTTGCACAGCCAAGGTGATAGTGAAGGAATACTGAATCTTTCAACTTGAAATGATTCATCAGGGGATGTAGCTCTGGTCAGGACTCTTCAGTGATACAGGGTGAAATTCTGCTTTTGACTAAACTTGCTGAAAAATGCAGAGGCATTAAAAAGGGTTCAGAGGACAACAAAGCAAGGCGCTTTAATAGGATGAACTAACATAAAAGGCTCAGTGAGCAAAGCCTTTTCCCACCACATCGGCGAGAATGGGGAAACAATACTCAGCCCATCGGCTACGCTATGGAAGTGTGCTGGGTGGTACAGAAAGAAAACTTTTTAAAGCTCCAGACAAAAAGCAGAGTCTGTCTATAGACACTAGAACCAGTTAAAACATGTAAAGTATCTCAGAGTATTTTCAAGGTATTTTGATGTTTGAAGACTCAAAGTACCTCAGTATTTCAGAATGTAATTAAGGATGGTTGTTTTTTATTGTTATTTTATTTCTTTTAAGTAGCACGACTCCTGTCCTTGAGCACGAGCTCTTTTCCTGCGGCACCCGCAATCACAACCGGACCCCGCAGCTCTGATCGCACCACCCGGGGCCAGGGGGCGAGCTGGGGCCTCGGCGCCCCTCACCTCCGGGAGCGGCGGCTCTCAGCGCTCAGAAAGGCCAGGAGCGGCTCCGAGGGGCACCTTCTCAGGCGAAAAACACCCTCCCTTCCTCTCCGACCTCTTTTAGAGGGCACCGCAAACGCTCCCGCTGCCCTCGCCCCCGGGCCCCTTCCTGCGCGCTGTTCCTGCGTTCCCCATGGTTTTCCTGCCGGCCCAGCTCTTCCTGCGCCGCGTTTCCCTTCCCCTCCGCTTCCCATGTGCCCTGTGCCGCCTGGGCTTGCTGCTGGGATGGGTCTGCTGCTGGGACTGGGCCGCCCTGCGGGTCCCACGGGGGAACCGCAGCGACCCCGAACCCACAGAACCAATCAACCCAACCCAAACAAAAAAACCCCCAAAAACAAAACACCAACAAAAAAAGAACTGGAAACCAGTTTATCGTGGTAATAGGTACATGAGTAAAAATGGGGAGAGTTTAAAGGGCCCTGAAGAAGTTTAAAGGGTGTCTCGGGCTGCGGGCGCGCCGCCGCAGCTGCAGCTGCACAGCCCTCGAAAGGCTCCAGCAGCGCCTGCGAGAGCGCCGAGCGCCGCCCGGGCCCCGCGAGTGCCGGGACAGCCGCAGGGTGTTAAACCGAGCCCAAAAGGTGAGAATACAAGGGCGGCAGCTGTAAAGCTGGCCACGCTTTTGCAGAGCCAGCACCTTTGTTGGCACTTCAGTACTTATACACATCCATTTAACGCAGAGTGTTTCAGCAGGAGCACAGAATCGCCCACCTCAGAGCAGACCCAGCTTTGAGGCGCGGTGAGGGGCTGCCCCCACCCGCCTCGCACATCTCCAGCCCCCCCGGGCACCTTCTCCTCGTACCAACAAGGGGGAGCTTTGTGTCAATGCGAAAGCAATCAGAAGTTTTTTGGTGGTGGTGGTGCTTTTGTTTGTTTGTTTTTACAGAAATGCATTGCAGGTCTGGAATTGTTTATAAAAGGAATTTTGTTGAAAGCTTGATTTTAATTTTCACTTAGCTGAGGCAGCACCAACTCAGCAGCCGTGGTAGGAGGTGGTAGAGCCGAGGGCCTGCCCGGGAGAGCCCCCAGCCCTGGCACGCTCTGGGTGCAGCTCAGCGTGGGCACTGAGGGAGGAGCAGGGAGGGCTGAGGCGCAGCACGCGGAGGCTGGACTAGGCAGGGAAGAGTCCCTTGGGTGTTGTGCCCAAGGGGAAGGTGTGTCTTGATTTCTACCCTCACAGTATGGAGACCGTGGTGTTTCTGTGGGAACAGTGCAGTAGTTGTGTCTCTGTGTGCTCGTGTAAGCATGTGTGGCTGCAGACACCTGCCCTGCTAAAGTGCAGGCAAGTGTAGATGGTGCTACGTGAAGTTAAAGCCCAAACTAATGAAGTCTTGATAACTGGAACTTAATTACAAAATTCATTGAGCACACGTGCAAAAGCTGTGGCATAAATCATTAACAAAGTGTTGATTTCAGTCTTGCCTTTACTGTAGTCCTTCAGCCTTACCTGAGTATTATCTGTGATCTATCTGTGGGCAGCCTTTTGGGAACAGGTTCTTGAAGACACAAGGCACAGAACAGGTTGGTTCCACCCCAGTTTGACACCTTGGGAATTATGATACAAATTAATGCTTATTCGGGGAGAGGACAGCTTTCTCACACAGACTATCAAGCAACCCTAACACTGGCCTTTGTTGATCTTGTGTGCATTTATGCAGATACTTTGTTGATAAAATAACTATGGTTTTGATCTTCCTTCTTGAAGAATGTTCCTTGGGACTGGGTCATTTAATCAAAACATTTATTTGTAGGGATAGAAGTAACTTCAAACAAACAAAGCCACACAGGTACACTGGAGAAGGCATAAGTATTCCTAGGTGTCGTGCTTTTTGTCCTGTTTGACTGTATCCTTGCATGAAATGAGGTTAGTAAGGCTCTGAACCACACCTGTCTTTAGAGCAAAGTGAAACAAATAGCAAAGCATTTTTAGCTGTATTTAAAGGTATTTTGGCATGTGCTACTTGCAACCCCAACCTTGTGTGTGGCCTCTACTCTCCTTCTGTTATGGGAAATCAACGTAATAAAACTTCTCCTTCCCTTCTCAGTGAATGTAATTGTTATAGTACAATGAGTCAGGAAAGAAACAATATTAACTTCAAAATAATGGCAGCCCAACCACCAGCATGAGTTCTTCCCCCCCACCTCCATCAATCAACTGGAATGCCTTAACTGTGTTTCCTCATTGTGATAATTTGGCAATAATTTAATGAAACTGAAAGTAGAGGAGTTCCCACAAATCAGAAGTAGGATTTTCACTGATATAATTGCAGGCATGAGACCTCCTATTCAGAGTCAGGGAACTGAAAAAAACTTGTCACCTGTGGCCATTGCCTGGGTACATCAATCAAGTCCATGTGCTGGGTTTTGGAAGTAATACAATTATGACTTCAACACGTTCAGAGTTTTGTTGACATAGGGAATGAAGCCTGTTACATTTTATGTCTGATACATACCTTGCATTGAATTTTAAAAACTTGCAACACTTGCAGATTCAGGTAACATTGTAATCCCTACAGTTTGTTGGGCTATAGGTGTGGAAAGGATGTCAAAAAGACAGAAACAAACATATCTTAGATTTCTCCTCCGTTCTGTTCTAGGGTAGCTGGCTGCTGAGCTGGCTTTGGTCTCTGATTGTGACCCTCTTTGGCTGATGGCATGCTGGCATGCTGGCATTGACAGCCCTCAAAGGTTGCTTATACTCTGCTGTTAAAACCTGCTGTTAGACTTCGAATTTTAGACAAAGGTGGAGGTAGTGGAGGACTCTGACAAGTCCTGAGAGTTAAATAAAATTTTTATCTAACAGAGATGGACACAAACACAGTTCATAAGAGGTTCATGAACAGATTTCCCATGTTGCCAGAATCATATTCAGGGATGCAGTCACTTACACAGATTGTATGTTGCTGCTGTGTCCATTACAAAAGAATGTCTGGCCTGTTTGACTAGTTGTGGTTGAGGTACAGCAGTTTCTGTCGCTGATGACATATGAGAGGAGAATGTAAACACTGTAATTTGCCATTGACTGCTTGTTCTGAGCATTTGCATTTGAGTTGAATGAGCTTGATCTGGAGAGTGATTTAGGAAAAAGGCTTGGACTTGCATCTCCCTTGATCCCAGAAATCTCTAAACCACTGCCACAGTATCTAGGGAATTTATTAGTTTGCAAAAGTGAAGTCTGAAGAGTGAGATGAAAAGCAGAAGAAGACCAGAAGAACAGGCTGCCTTTCTTGTTTCCATTTGCAGCTACACGTTTCTGGAGGTTTGTGTTTGAATTTAATTTACCTTTCACATGGAAGGTATGTCAAGTACAGACATGTCTCCTCTGTGCTTTGACCTGGTCAGCTGAACCTGAAAGCTGTGTAGCTGGATAACCAGAAGGCAGCCTAAGCTAATGTACCATATTTTCTGTGGCTTACAAGTTTGAGCAGTGCTAACATGGCTAGCTGCTGTCTGGACTTGATCTGTCTTTCATCCTACCAGCTCCAGATGCTTTAATTTATCTGCCCTCAGGCATGCAGATGTACCCAAAGCTGTTTTGATTGCAGAGCATTACTACAGTTCCGTTTGTGGTTGTTCTGTATTTCAAAAGCAAGCTTTTATATGTAAAATTCTAGGGAAGTTGAATTTAGACTGTTTACTTGTCTGTTCTGGAGAAGGATGAAAGTTCATGTTTTTTGTCTTGCTTTTCGTAAGTGCTTTGTTCTGTTGTGTCGGTTTGTTTTTTTTAAGCAGGTCAGGTGTCATTCCATTACTCCTTGTTTAGTGGTCTGTGACAGAATTCTGCTGATTGGTCTCTAAAAGGCACTTTTGCTTAGTCTTTGTTATTATACAACAGTTAATTAGCACTGGGACTATGAAGAGAAAGCATCATAAAGCAGAAAGGAGACTGCAAGGGTGGTGCAGGGATGATAGTCACTTAATGCAGATCCTATGCTCAGATCAAATTGTTCTTGGTGATAGATGGTGGAAATTCCATGAAAGTTGTTAAAAGTTCACCCCACTTACATGAGACCTGCACCTGACCCTCTCAGGAGTCATGGCCTAATACACTGATGCTGGCTCTCAGTCAGACCTTGAACTCTTGCTGTTACTGAAAGATCAACCATCAGTTTGCATGGCAGTGTTGTTGGAACAGCTGTGAAAAATGAAGTATTGTTACACTTTTTAATTTTTCCTCTGCAGCTCCTTGCATGCCGGCTCAGTTGTTGCTCCCCAGCATGAAAGGGAAATCCGGCAAAGTTGATCACGCCTTTGAGTTTCAGAGTGACAATTTAAGATGTTTAGAAAAACCAAACTTCAGCCCCACCCTGCCAGGCACAGTTGAATGTGTGGTTGAGCAAACCCAGAAAGTCTGCATCAGCAAAAAAACCCTCCACTATTTTGTTCTCTCATTCTTGAGAATCCAGAATAGAGCAAAATGAGTGAATGACAACTGTGTGAGGGTCTATTCTTTGCATGAAATGGAATTCGTGTCATAGCAGTGTTTGGGGGAATACAATTTGCCCCAGTATAGTACAGAATATACACCGCAGATGGTGTGCTTCTTTCCCTCAAAGTGCTGGTACTTAACAACTAAGGGGTGAGCTAACTCAGTCTCTGCTAGCTCAGTTAACTTGCACTAAATCAAAAACACACAAAACAAACAAAAGGTGAGTCCAGGGTGGTCACAACTCACACCTTGTAGGAGATTAAACACTTGACCTAATAGGAGATGAAGTTTAAGTTTTTCCTGTAAGTCAAGGGCATCTGCACTTTTTTGTACCAGATAAAATTTTTCTGTTTCAAGTCTTCACACATCATGTGAACGATGGGAATATCTACTTAAATACAGTTTATTTTTCTTTAATCTCCCAGAATGTTCTACCATCTTTGTTTAAAATTCAGGTTTTGGGGAAGATGAAAAACATCTGAGTCTGTTGTGGTTTTGCTCATTCTTAAACATAGGTGATACCTGGAACTTGGCTACTGTTTTTCTCAGGTTTTTAGAACCTGCCTCTACCTTTCTTGATTCCGTCAGGCATGGAAGGAGAAATGGCATAAGTCCATGAGAAATCAGTGTTCCCATGGGGTTATGGTATGACTGGACACAAGGGAAACACGATTGTGTGTTCTGTTAGGGATCAGTCAACAAGATCTACAAACTTCCATGTTATAAAATTGACAATGTCATAAAAACCTTAATGTTGCATAAAATCATGTAACAGAAAGGTAATCTAATATATTGTTGTACCTTTAATCATAATGAGTATACCCTTTCAACTTGTTTTGAGTATCTTTGTGAGTGAAGACTTGCAAGTTCTTCAGGCCATCTATCCTAGCACTTTGCTATTCTTACCACCAAAATCCCTAAAATTCTCTTTTTGCAATTTAAGTGCCTTGCTTCTTATTCTATCTACTCTGCCTGTAGAGGTTGCTCTTCCATTTGCCTTGTGGAAAATTTTCATGTCTTTAAAATCTGGCAGGCTGCCACCTCATTCTCTTAGTCTTTAGACTAACTGATCTCAATTAAAGCAATTGTTCCTCAAAGGTAATGCTTTTCTATGCCTTCAGTGATTTTTATTTTCCCCTCTGGACTATCCTTAATTGTATAATATTTGTGTGTGAGCATGCATATTTTTTAAGAATAAACTAAAAGGTCTCACAGCTTTGAACGGATAGTATTGTGCACAGGAAATAGCAATGCATGTGTGAATATGTGTTGTTACTAGTTTTAAAACTGTATTTTAAAATTAATAAGAATGACCCCTTTTAATAAACACTAGTGAAGAGAGTGTTTACACTAGTAAACAGGATTGTTTCAAATGCGTCAGATGTGTCATCAGTTTATCAAAAGCTGTTGTGTCATTTCCCATGAATGAGAAATATTGGCTACTTAATGGGGACAGCTTTCTAGTAGAACAAGAGAAATGTTCCCGACTGCTTTTGATTTGTCTACACATGCTCTTTTGTTGTCTGGTTCTTCTTGGTACTTGCTTACAGAATTCTGTGCTAGTAGAAATGAATTGTCTCTCTTTGGTGCTTTACTTCCAGCCTGTCACCTGCAAAGATTGCAGAGAATTTGTTCAATCAACTCAGCTCACAACAAAGTAGCAAACAGGAACCTTTCCTGTTTTCATTTTCTGCCCCAAAATCTAATTTAAAACCACATTCCTCTGCGACTGCTGAGGGCAATGGAATGTGTTTTCCTATGGATGAATGTTCTGTGTCTGCCCAGTGCAATGATTGCAGTTACCCTCATCTTTGCTATGGCCTTCTGACACCTCACTATTCCGATAACAACCAGATTATGGAGAGGGCTTCTCCAGGATTCACTGACAGTGACAGCCCTGGGAAATCCCACTGCTTCAGGATCTTCCTGTTCCTCCCACCTTCACCACCTGCTGCATTCCCCTCTCTGCTTCTAGTCTGTTCTTCTCATTTTCCTTTAAAAACTGCTCACTTTTTATGGCAGAGGAGAGCGGCCAGGAAGGGGTGCTCGCAGCATTGATTTGATCCTCCCACAGCTGAATTCTGTCTAGAAGCACTGTTTGGTTTGACCTTATTTAGATACCAACTGGTCAATTAATATACCCAGACTAAAAAAGAAGAGTTAACTGTTGAGCCTGTGATTAGGTAAGGTGTAATCAGGTAGCATGGGATTATAGGATTAACTAGTTAACTTCCGAGTTACTACAATTTACAGGTGCTTTAGTCGTCGTGGCTCAAACTCGCCGTGACTCTCAGCTTGGCTTTTAGCCGCGCTGCGGCAGTCAGGGGAACCGTGAAGTGTCTCAGGATACTTCCCGGTGCCCCTCGGCAGCTTCCAGCCCCTGGGAGCGCGATCCGGATTTCCGCGATCCCTGGGCGGGGCGCGACCGACCCCTGGCGGCGGCGGCGGGAACTGCCGGCACGGGGGCGCGGGGTGGCTGAGCTAGTCAGAAAAAGAAGGAAATATGCACAGAAGAGAGGATGCAGTCACTAGATTTTTGTTTGCAAAGGCAATAGAAAAGTTCAGACTAGTTTTTTATAAATGACCTGTGGGGCTATGACTGCAAATATATTTCCAGATTAGACAGAATGTGCCACTGAATCTTATGGAATCTCACTGGAGACAGTAACTGCCCAAGATTCTTAGGATTTTTTTATGGAGACGTTGTATATGGTACCTGGATTCATTAGTAAACTGTTAAAAATACATGTGTCAACTTCATGCCTCTGTTAATGGTATTTCTCAGTATTGCTACGGGCCACTGTCTTCCTTGAAAACAAGTAATATTCCCATTGAAAATGATGGGAAATAGTGAAAGTGGCAATTTGTAATGGAAATTGCATTTGTCAGCAATTTGTAATGAAATATTATTTGTCAGCTTCATCTTCTAGTAAAAACCAAGCCAAACCAAAGCACAACCGCCCCCCCTCCAACCTTAAGCTATGTAGGGAAGTTATCAATTATCAAAAAGTTGGTTTTAAATGTTACTTAGGTATACATATGAGATTTAAATATATAGGAGGTTCTGCTACCTTTTTATTAAAATCAGGGAAAAAATAGACATTGAATCCTGTAATCGATTAACTTCAATTACCCAATCTCCAAATTAGTAAGGATGTAGGAGGCTTATTAAGTAAAGAAACCCCCTTGTTGTTAACTTTGTTACAGAAATAAGTCATACATTGGAGAACAACGTGTGCATAAGGAAAGATGCTAAAGGCAAACACAGAAGGAAAGCATTAAAGATGTCAGATCTTAATCAGTTTTGAGGTCAGTGCAGGCATACAGCAGTACAAAATCCTTCTACCATTACCCCAGATTTGAAGAATATTGACATGTAACAATCAAAATCAAAAAAGACACACTAAAAAACTACCTGTGGAGTCTCAGACAGACTGGCAACTTTGCTGGGCCTGCAGTGGGATTCTAACCTTGTCTGAGCATCAGGTGGAAAATGTGAGACTGGGCCAGTTGTTTGAATGTGAGAAGTCAAGGTTGGCTGGTGACTGGGGAGACTCCATCCATCTCTCCTCTGTCTCTGCAGCCTTTCCTGTTCCATCTTCCACAAACAGGAGAACTGGGGGTATGTTGCCTTCTGTGCCTCTGCAGAGCTTCTGGCCTAGAAATAAGTTGCTGCTGCTTTCATATGGATGAAGGAAACGGTTGGTCTCCTGAAACTGTTGTCTGTCTACTCCTACTAGAAATGTGGAATAACATTGCCGTAATTATAGCCCATACCTGAGAAATCAGAGACTTCACTGTCCTGACATTCCCTAGGAGGAGCTCTCCATGTATGTACTCTTTACTTTTCCAAAATCTATTTATGTCACAGTCCTTGATGTATACAGCTTCTCTTCCCTGTGTGCTAAAACATGGAAACTGGCATATGCACAAACAGAGGTCAGTGAAGATTATAAAATTAAATTTAAAAGGGGAAGTTGAGGCTGAACACCAGAAAAGAAATTCTGTCAGTGAAAAGTATTCTGTAGTGAGTCCAACCTCCCCAGGGGAAAAGGGGAAGCTCAATCCACTAGACTATTTAAAACTAATGTAAAAGTCAAATAAATATGCAGTATGAACAGTTGTGCCTTGGCAATGAAATAGAACAGATGGCTTAGCAGATATCATCCATCCATAACAGCTACGGTTTTGTCCGTAAGATGTTAAATCTCTAGAAATATCCTGCACAGGGCTTGTGTCAACTGAAGTTGTAGAAGCCATTACAGAAACCCATATCCCTCTGGGGTTTATTTAATTTTTGTTTTAGAACAGCAGTAATGGTTAAAGCACAGGACATACACTGGAGGTAAGGAACTGGCTGGGATTAATGATGCATGGTTGTATGCTGTGCCATCGGTTTTTGTCAGCTGATCGTGTACAGAAAGGGTTCGACCCCTGCCACAGTCACTGTTACTTAAAAGAAATTTTTTTCTTCCTTCTCCTCCTGGACACAATCATCCTGCAAACCTAACACACTCACTTTGGTCTAAAAATAATCAAGTCACAGGGTGGATGCCTCTTGCTATGTCTTTATGTAATTTGATTGGCCCAGACATACTTAGCAATATCTTAGAAATGTACTGCTGTAATAAACAGTCTTATTAAGTATTTCATACCATTGTCCTAATCAATAAATCTGCACTGGACCCCATATCCTCTGCTGAGCCTCACCCATCAGCCACATCCTGGACCTCTGGCTTCACAGAAAATGTGGGGTTTGTGTTGCATCCTGATGATTAATACATTTGCACTGTTACAGACAAAAAGCGGGGAAAAGCTTCCCAAAAGTGAGTAGCTCTGCTGCAGGATTTGTCACTTGTGTGCTGTGTTCCTTCTGTGCTGAGTTCATGTGTGCCTGTAACACTGATATGTGCAGACAGAGCATGTGTGCTGCTGATTTGTGCCACTTCCAGCCTGCAGTATCAAAAGACTCAGTGAAGGGTTGTGCTGCTTTGAAACAGTTGTTAACCTGAAATGTGTAGTTTTTTTAGTGTTCATTTTTATGTCAGGCTTTAAAGCTTTACAGTGCAAGTTGACTTAGTACTGCAACGATAATATGGAATGCTTTTGCCAAATGCATGTATGTTTCCATGTGTCTTATGCTGCTAATGTGAACTATATAATAAAGGCCACCTGGGTGTAATGTTACAGTTGTAAAGCCAAACACCTGAGAAGTCAGAAAGCCCCAGGTAGCCCCTGCAGCGCAGGGGACCCTTGACTTTGACAAGTGACTCCTGGAGTGTCCCATTGCGGGGTGTTTGTACACCAGTGTTTTTATAGTTCCATTGCCTAGTATGAAGTGCTGGAATGTGCTTAGTGGGAGAGACTCCTCAGACAATTCAGCTCCCAAAGTCCATTACATTTTTACTGAATTAGCACTGATTAAGATTCTGGGAGGATTTAGTCAGTTTTTGGTGGTGACAAGGCACAACAAAAGTGTACTTCTCAGATGGACATTCAAAGGTAGACATATCAGAACTACCCAGTAAAAGAGGTAAATTTGCAGTGTTTGAGAAGCAGGTGATTTTGAGTGCTTGTTTCTTTTTTTTTCTCCTCCTCCTACTCCACCCCCCAGAAAACCCCAATGAAAACCCCCAACTCAAACCCTTAGGCTGATGCTGCAGACAGCTCAGTGGTAAATGAAGGCAGAATGTCTAAAGTTTGGCAAATTAGAAACAACAGGAGATTTTACAATGAAAATACAATTGCTAACCCGTGTTGACTGTGTCATTTGTCACTTTTCATTTAGATATTATGAATCATCAACCTGATCCTCTCCTTCTATGCAACAGAGACCTTCAGTAATACAGAACAGGACCAAACAGTGTAGGTAGCTGGGTTTTTTAATACTTGCATGTTTTAAAACACATAAAATGTCATGAGGAACTTGCTAAAATATGTGTGGTAGGTGGATTTCTAACTGCTCTTTGCAGCTTTGAAAACCTCCTGTTTTATACAGAATCCCTTTCAGCAAGCTCAGAAGGCAGAGACGGATTGCAATCCAAAGCACAGCTCGAATACGCATCTAGAAGCTTGTAAAAAGGAAGAACATCGTAGCTGAAGCTGATACCAGAGATAAATGTGAATTAGAGGGCTTCTGAGGAGCAGCTTTGGCACTGCCTTTAAATTGCCCTTTTAGAAATGCTTTTACCAGTATGTGATAAGTGTATGTTTAAAGGGGGAATGTATCTGGGGTAGGAACTGATTAAAAATTAATTTATAATAACAGCATGAAAAGTAGAAGAGGACAAGCTAATGTTTTATTTAAATGTCTTTACCACCCTATGTTTCTCCAGTGTAAACTTTGTTATGAAAGTGAAGCCCATAGGATGCAATTCAGTCAGAGCCTCCATGGTGGGGGGAGTGTTGAAATGTTTTTTGAGGAAAGCAAATTAAAAAAAAAAAGTTCTTTTATAGATATAAGACTAGCAGCATCAAAGCATCATATAGAGCAATGAAATTAGGAGACAGTTGTGTTAGTTTTGAATATGCTGTAATTTTCCATTAGTGAGAAAAAAGTGCAAAGGACAAAGCCTTTCACCGGATGAAGCCAAGCCCAGGAGTGCTGCATGATGGCCAGGGCTGTATTTCTGCATTTTTAATTATGGTAATCTACACCATCTGAATGCTGAAGATCTGCTGCCACATGCAGACTAACCAAATTAATGTCAAATGTACATATAGTGAAGCACAAAGAGCAGTGCTGCATATATCCCTTATCATCCTAAAGGCTGTTTTTGGAAAAACATCTGGGCTCTTTGAGGTTTGGCGGGTCTGAATCAGCTTACAGGAGGAGATGAGCTAAATGCAGAGCAGGCAAAAGAAGCAGTGTGAATTTTAGAATACAATCTTTATGATAATTAGTGGGTTGCTTCTGTCAGTTTTAACTAATCATGGTTTTTCCTGTATGCTAGAATTCTGGGTTAGGATGTTGGTCTAACAGGTATTGCCACTGGACCCAGCTTAAAGAAAGTAGTAACATGGCAAGACTGCAAGAAAATCTTCTGTCCCATGACTGCCATCACAAGTAAGTTACTACAAAACTGCTGCTAAAATACATGTTTATTCAAATGCTTGAAGCCTTCCTGTGTGTCTTTCCAAAACAAAACAGAAAAAAAAGAAAGTTAAGCTATGGATGGAAGTCAAGAAATAGAAGCAAATTCTTAAGGAAATTTTCTAATAATATTGGTTGTGGGGAGGAACGACTTCAGAAGAAGGGTAAATGTAGTAATGGGGCTGGATCTATTTAATGTCTTTGGCAGGTCCTTTGCTTCCTCACTGCCCCAGGGGTGGCTGGTATAACATTGGCCTGTTTGCCTCTGGTTTTGATTAGCACCATCAGTTCCTTTCTGAATGTGATTTTGTTGAACTCTCTTTCTTCTTGTGATCTTCACTAAATCTTTCAATCAATCAATCAATCAATCAATCAATCAATCATAGTGACCCTGTAGTATATATATGGCCAGCTCTTGTGAACAAGCTGGTTGGGCCCAGACACAGTGTCTGAAGACAATTTTTTAGAATATTCTGGTGAATAACAATCATATTTCTGGAAACTTTATTTATTTATTTGTTTTTAAATTCAGGTGATTTAGGATTTAATCCGCTTGGATTAATACTGTATTTCCATAGACATGGACAATGTGTATATATACACACATGGCTCTGTCTGTGAATGTGGCAATCCAAATTTTACCAGATACATTTCTATCAGTATAATTCAGCTTTAATTTAGACAGTTTTGTAAAGCATAATTTCTTTATTTCCACAGACATATGCTTTTTATTTGCTCCAGTTCAAGTGGGATTAAATTGGATCCCAGCATTTGTATATCAAAGTGAAGTCAACACTGTGGACAACTAATACAAAGTTGATTTTGACTGGGTGCATTGAACAAAATCCACCCCCTGTGGTGTGACACTGCTGAATCCATGATGAAGCTGATCTTCTGTATGTGCCCTGTGCAGGAAAGCCAACGCTGACAGTGCTGTATTTCCAGCAGAGGGCAGATAAACACACCTTTTCCAATCTGATATTAGCAAAGGAAAGTTCCACTGTAAAACATGGAGAGCAAATCTTATATATTGCAGCAATAAATTACGAATCTGTAAAAAGAAGAAGAAATAAAAACAAAACAAACTTTTCATGTAAAATTAAAGACAAACAAGAGTGAAAATTGGCAACATCAGTTTTTCAGTTGATGCTTGAGCATAATTCTTTTTTTAACCTTACTCTCTTGATATATTTAATGTTACTCCCATGACATCAGCTGTTTTCTTTCCAGTTTTTCCCTCTTTGGTAAATAGCATAATTTTCTAGCATTATGTAAATGATACATAAGGATGGGGCAATTGTATCTACTGTCAGTGTTCTCTGTTGTGCAAGGTCTACTCTTTATTTTTTCTTAGCTTCAGGTTCTGGTTATGCTCAAGTTTTTTACCAGATTTCTCCCAGCTGGTACTGCAGCACTCATTGCATGACCCAAGCACAGCATCTGCTTCTCCCTTGGACACCCATTACTTCTTTCCTGAAGCAAATCTGAGTAGTCTCTGGATTTGAGGATTTTAGTTTGGTTACTTATAAGCAATTTATCTGACCTTCCTTTTCAATATTGCACCAGAATGACCTTGTAACAGGCCCAGTTGTCTTTCAACATAGGATCTGTGGCTTCTGGGGGAGTGGAAGGATGTCATTCTTGCTATGAAATTAATTTGCTTCCTACAGAAAACTGACTCTCCAGCCAGGGAAAGCCCTTCTTCAGGATATGACAGAATGAAAAATTGTAGCTACAGGAATTTCAGAAGCTTGCAATTGTCATGCAGAGAAATTTCAGAGGTTCACTTCAGCCCAGTGACACCTGGTGCTTATTACTCAGTCTGACTCCTTCCCTCTTACACACAGGCCACTTTCATTTCCCTGTCATGGAAATGTTAACAAATGCATAAAATGAGCACTATGAATTTTACTATGTCTTTGTAGCTGCTTCCTATGTCCTGCAGGGTACATGCCCTGTCATTTCTGGGACCTAGGGCAGTATCAGAATGCCCATGTGATTATTTTGTGTATTTGAAATAGACCTTAATGCCCTGTTTGGTTTTAGTTAACAAAGATAAATACATCACAAAAAGAAGAAAGATACTTGACCTACAGCTCTTTCAATGTTTAGATGCATTACAGTTGTATTTTCACTGCATTCCCTGTCTCTAAATGGTGTCCAGGGACTCAAGATCAAACTATATTTTATTGCAGTAAAGTACTTCTTGACTTTCTGCTAAGAAAAAGTGTATCATGTCAGTTAATAGCTCTTGTTGTAAATATTGGTAAACGAGGGATAATTCCAAAACCAACTGGACTTTGCCATTTTTGTCTGCATGATGGTGTCACTCTTTATTTATATCCTCATAATGCCTACAAATTCCAGTGATAGACCTCTCTGTCTAGGTGCTGTCCAGTGAAGAACTCCAGTTTGAATATCTACAGATGCAGCAGAGAATTCAACACTCCTCTGCTTGGATAGTCAGAGGCTTTGACAATAGGTGGATTATTTTGCTGATCAAGTATATAGCCCAGACTTGTGGGCTTTAAAAGTCATGACCACTTCTCTCTTGGAAGAAAGGGACATATCTGGCCAAACTCCCTTTGTCTGTGCCTTTAAAAGTACTTATTCAGCATATGAAAGAAAGGAAAAGGGCTTGGGCTGGATTTTCCACAGCTGGTGGTTACAGAGAATTGCCATTGACGGGAGTGTAGGTTAAAAGTCACAGTGTGTTCTATGGTTCTGTGGTCAGAAATAGTATCACCACAGGCTTCTCAGTTCCCCTCTTTTGTTGAGATCTAACAAATGCCATCAGTCTGAACAGGCAACAAAGTGAGGAGAATCTAGAAAATGGCAGGGTTTTTTCATTTACCCCGTTATTCTGTTTCACATAATTATAGATGATACAAAAACTATTACAGTGTAAATTACTAGCTCTTTACCAACAATTTTGCGTTTCACATGCTGATCTTTTCCCAAAGGCTTGCACCCTTCTGCATTACATAGGATTGCTCCTGGAGCGATGGAATTGAATGTGAAGGGCCTAAACCTGTAAAAGGAAGCTGGAATTGAGGATGCATGCTGGATCTGGCACAGGAGGAGCCTGTTTGGCTGATTTGGCTGGCTAGCCCCAGGCTGTTGTACAAGGAGAAATTAGAAATTAAATCTAAGAAAAACACTCCCACCTGAACAGCTCCTCCAGCCATTTGCCTTGACTTTCTTCATGGCTCAGTTTAGTGTCATATCATCATTTCATAGCCTGAGAAAGCTGAAAGTTTAATCATTGCATATTTACAATTCCTCAGGCATTCAGACTGTTTCTGTGGAAATGGGAGGAGAGTAAGATGTATTCTGTAATAGAAGCAGATTACTTCAATAAGAAGAGTGGAGAATATTTTTATGGGGCAATCGACCAGCTGGATGTTAAGTCAGAGATGTCAGATGAAGTCATGCCTGCATACCAGAGACAGGCTCTTTGCAAGTCATGGCGCTATTTTTTTTCGCCACACAGGACATGTAAAGCCATTTGGATCAAATTGTTTGGCTTAAAGCAAGAGAGTGGTGATTTCTGTGCTAAATGGGACAGGGTTTTGAACTATCTGGAACAGAGAAAATTGGACTGTTGAGATAATGATGGGAAGTTTCCATGCAGATAAAGACGTCTATAATCTATATCCTAGTCATATGCACTCTTTTGTCAAGCTGAATAGTTAAAAATTTCACCTTTTCTGTGAACTAATAACACCTAAGGATTATCTTTCCACTCTGTCATAACCAAGAAATACTGTTCTGCAAGTGGAGGATAAAGATGTTTTAGGAAAAATTATAAGAAACTAGCCCTCCCTCCACCCCCCAGTGTTCTGGCAAAGGAAAACTTCTTTTGTTCAAAGTAAATGAGATGATCTAAGACACTTGCCCTATATTTTTGTGGCCTGTGAATCAGGAAGAATTATTACATGGAAAGGGTGGTTAATCATTGGAATGGCTGCCCAGGTAGGTGGTGAAGTCACTGTCCCAGGAGGTGTTCTAAAAGAAACTGGACATGGCACTTAGTGCTGTGTTCTGCTTGACAAGGTGGTGATGGGCCAAGAGGTTGAATTCGATGACCTTAGAGATCTTTTCCAACCTAAATTATTCTGTAATTCTGTAATTTGGGTGTAAACCTTTGGAGCTATTGGGGGACACAGCTGTTCACCCCCAGTGTTACGTTTGGTCACTACCAGCGTTCTGTTCAATGACTTACTGACACTGTTTTTCTCCAGCAGCAAAGAACATAAAAGTAAAGGAAAAGTCACAAACATCTTACCCTCCTTGTCAGTGAGGTCAGTGAGTGGTGTTCATTTTGGCAGCTGGTAAGCCCTCAGGGTATCTTGTTTTGCAGTATTAACCTGAACTACTGCATTAACTATAGGCTTTTAAGATATTAGTCTCAGCTAAGTGAAGGGAACCGAAGACAATGGCTGTAGTTTTAATTGCTTCTTCTTAACTGATTACAGATTTTTGCACATTTCATGTAGCCTTACAAGATGTCCATTGCTTGTTGGTTTTCTGGGGTTAAGAATATTTTTTTTTTCAACAATGTTTTCTCACCCAGGAAGTTTAAAATTTTTCCACAACCATTGGTAAATATTTGAATATGTTTGTGGAAATTGCAGCTCTGATTATTTGGCAAAATTTCATGAGCTTTTTAGAAAGCTTTTTAGTGTTTCTCAATCTGGCTACCTGGAAAAAGGCCAAACAATAATACCCTCACATATCAGCCTGCACACTAGCAAAAAGTCCTGCTGTTTCTATGACAACAAATACATTTTTTTCAGCTCCCCCAGATCAGTTCTGTGAGGTACAGTAGGCTGTACAACACACTAGTGGGAAGATGACAAGCCTTCCGGATTTGAAGGTGCACAGGTACCTCTAAAGGGTCATATTTCTCAGCCTTGGGTTGTGTTAACACTGTGGTAAGAAAGGGGCTGCAGTGCAGCAGAAATGCCCGAGTGAGCCCCTGGCTGGGAGCTCAGCACAGACACAGCCCACCCCGTGCACTGAGAGTGCATTTGCTCTGCTGACAACTGACTTAGGATGTTGGCTTGTCTTGTTCAAATGCTTCCCACTGAGTTGTAAGGAAGCTGCAGAACAGAAGGGAGTTTTTCTTAAAGAAAAGGCTGTTTGATTATCTCCTTCTTGTCAGCATTCAACAGGCTCACATATCACACTGAAAGAAATTAGTTCAGACTAGGAATAAATTTTCACATTTTTCTCAGGTCTTCCCTGAAGCTTTGCATCACATTTCTGAGGATGCTTTTTTACAGCCCATTCCTCTGCTCTTCCTGAATCTTCACTGAACGGGTCTTTTGCAGTCTCACTTCATCAAATTTGTACCTCACTGCTTTTAACAATTACTTTTTTAATGGTCAAGTTCCAGGTTATCTTATCCTTCCAATGCTTTCTGCTATCTGTGATCTTCACTGTTTCTTTCTCCCTTATCTTTCAAAGCTCAGCATTTTGGTTATCCCTTGAGCCTGGTTCTCAGCATCTTCTCTGGCTGTGTCTGCTCAGAATACTAAAGCTGAGACAGTTTGTGGGGAATTCCTGGCTATCCTTTGCACCAGCTGGCAGGGGGGCAGGTGGCAGTGCTGCTGTGTGCTGATAGCATGGGCTTGCTGCCCTCCAGGCACATCATTTAAATTTAGTTCATGGAGCTGCCGGAGTAGCAGCCCTTTGTGGACTCTTCTAGATGCCAGACTCCTTGAAACTGTTTAGGGGAGAAAAAACAGGCAGCTTGCAGCTCGACATCTCTGATGGCAATGAGCAGTCAGTGAACATGGCTGCATTTACTTTCATTTTTCACTCTGCATTCAGGACAAACACACTTCTCACCCATCTGTTGTTAGAGCTTTAGAAAAATCTTCCTTTGTTGCCTGACTAGGCCAAAATACTCAGAGTTGGCAGCAGGAGACAGTATTTTCTTCTGCATCATCTATTGCGATTTTAAGCTTCAAAGAGAACAAATTGTATCAAAGATGGTGCCGAACAGGCTCTGTCCTTACCCAGCTGTTAGTCCTGTGTCATGTGATCATACATCTGTAAATGTCATTTTGTGTTCTATGGAAAGAAGGCCTGTTTTTTAATCTGTTTTGCTTCAGCACTTGGTGTACTGCATTTATTGAGGCCCTTCCAAATTGTAAACTAAAGTGAGACAACAGATTCCCCCTACTGTCTCTTAAACAAGCACTGTCATTTATTAAAACATGATGACTTTACTCACATAAGTCATGGAGTGACAAAATGAAACAATAGCATAATGTTACTGAGTCTTTTCATGAAGAAAAAGCTGCTGAAATTCCATCAGGGTGTGAGTTTGACTCTAGTATATATGACATTCTCTGAAGTGCAAATGTGCCAGCTGTAGTTTGCATTATGTTCTGGATTTTTCATCTCATAATGGTGGGTATAATTATCAAATGGCCTGGAATATACACATCAAAAATATTAGTATTCCAGCACTCATGATGGGCCAGGGTTGAAATACCCCCTTGTTCCTCAGGGAACCCCAAAGTCATGCTAGCATCCTCCTGAGATTCAGGGCAGATATTTAAAGATAGACTATGACATGAAGACACAAAATGAAGGAGAAAGATGGGCTTTTCAGTGTTCTTAATCAAAGTAAATGAATCTTCTCCTAGCTGGAACTGGCCATGCATGTTTTTTAAAAATTAAAATAGTGTTACAGGCTCCTGTGGTAGACTTTATGTTTGAAAAGCCCAGGAAAAACTGAACTACCTGGAAATGAGATGAGAGAAACTTGATCATAGGATAAGAAGGAAAACTTTCAAACCCACCAATGCCATTTTGCTGTTATCCTGATGAAAGACCCAGAGAGAAGTGTGTGGTCACATGCTGGGGATGTGGAGGGCAGAAGAGGTAGGGGTGTGACACAGATACAAGATGCAGTGAGTAAAAGATAGCCAGTGAGACTGGCGTTTGCTTTTTATCTGTGCCTCAGCTAATTTTCAGAGAAGGGGACAAAGAGCATTTATAGATGCTGAAGGTGCTGGTGCTTGGTTACACTCTGGGAGACTGGTCAGATCCATTGGTAGGACTAGAAGCATTTCCAAAGACTTCAGTCATGCTCAGACTCCAGGAACAAACCAGTAATGTTACAGACCTCATATATACTCTCTAGTTGCTACAGAATTTAACGGGTGCCCGGAGGTATTACATGGACTGTGTGAATACCTTGATTGCTGAGCTATTGGTTTCTCATTTTTTAGTTCACATTTTTCCCTATGCTTTTGTGGAGATAGATCCATGATGAACACTCCATGAAGCTCTGCTGTGTTGATTTGAGCCTGTACCAGTTTCAGTGGAGGAAGGTACTGTTTGTCAGTAACAATGCATTTGGTCTGCTTCTACTGCCCCAGTGACTGTGAGATGGGCTCAACATTTGGACTTTAAGATTACATATAGATACACCTAACTGCTGTGTGACAACATGATGATGTATTGAAGATGAAGACAATTTATTCATGTTGTTTATTTCTCTCTGACCCAGGAATGAAGTCCAGTTGCTTTTAGGTACAAGAGAATAAACAAATGTTCTTTAGTAGAATCAATTTTAAAAGATGTCAACCAGAAGATGTCCTTTGCTGCCATGGCAGAAAATGTCAGGGAGATATCCAAGGACAGGAGGATTGATGGAAAAGGAATTGTCAGGGGAAATGTAGCAGGATTTTAAAGAACTGTGTATGGTAGTAAACATATTATATTTTTATTTGCCTTCTGCTCTGAGACTTAAAAAAAAAATCAAAGCAATTTTCCTTGCTGCAAGCTAGAACTGTAAACCTCATGAATACAAAATATATAGAGAATCCAAACACTTTTATAGTCATGGTTTGTACAAGTAGATAGGCCAGTTCTGTGAGCTGTTTGAGGAAATTTGCAGGTGGGATGGTAGGATTTGACCTTGGCAATATTTTATACCCAAGTAAGGAAAGTTGTAATTAGGATGTGCAGACTTGAGAGGGAAAGGTCAAATAATTCACTAAACCCCCTATTTAATACACAGTTCTCTGATCACAAATGTTGATGTGTGAGAAGTAGCATTGATTTAATTTGGTGTTTTAGATCCCTGCTAATACTGTAACACTTAATGGATTACAATGGAAAATCATAAGAAAGAAAATCCACAGGAAGAACAGTGTGATTCTTTAATTATGCAAGCAATAAAAGGGTTGGCTGATTTTCCTAATCAAAATCACAGGCAGCTAGAGAGAAGGGGAATGGTTGTTGTTTTATAGAAAGTAATATAACTTTCCTTTGAAAAATCATTCCTGCTAATGACCAGTGCATGACACAAATATTGACCAGTGCATGTCAGTGGGGACAGGGTGAATGCCACCAACCAGCAGTACCTGCCTGAGGCTTGGACAGAGGGTCTGAGTATAGGTCTGCTCTGCCACAGGTAGTGTTGGCAAGCAACAGCATGACATGGATGCCTGCTTCAGCACCCACTGACACTCCTGACATACCCTTTATTGCTTACTGAATTAATAATGACCCAGTGAGATTTGAACTGGCTGCTTAGGATTTGAGCCAGTTTGTTAAAGTCACTGCTGTGTTCTGGGAATGCTTTTGGGGTTCACAACTCAGCTCCTGAGCAGAGATGAGGAAGGGCACAGGGAAGTCTGCAACCCACTCACCCAGTCTATAGGTGCTTGAGTGGTCCCTTGGAGTCACCCTTGCTGTGATATGACACAGATTAAAGCAAGCCTAAGAAGCAGCTTTACGTCCTCAGTACATGACCCATGGTACACTTAGTCTTGTGCTCATAAGTAAATTTGAAATGAAATCTCTGCTTGAAATGCAAGGCTGTGCCTCAGGAGCCTTTACTGAACCCCAGTGCTGCAGGAGGTGGTGTGATTTATCTCGTTGTGGAGTTGGTGGCATTTGGCTAAATGTGACCCAGACCAGAAGCACGTTTCTGTAAGGAGCAGTAGCCATTACCTCCTCTGACTTAGCCCCATGGAGAGGTCAACCATTAGTGTGCAGGCAGGCTAGAAACACTAAGCATCTGTTCCCCAAAGTAGTCACCTAGGAAAAAGCTGTGATTTCCTTATGATAGGGACCCCAGTGAGTCCCCGTCTCATGTCTTGTTCCCATCTCCGGGAATTTTATTCTTAGAAGACCACTCCCAAGCTTTGCAACAAAATTATTGGATGAATTCTGAAACTTCTTTATCTTAACCTTACTATTGCATTAGTGCTATTTTGCAAGAGAGATGCAACTTCCCTTAGTTCTTTCACAGTATGTGGGAAAGGGGTTTTGCAACCTGAAGACTTCTTATACTCAGAGGCCATTGTGGCTTAGCAGATCCTGTCATTAGGTACAAAGCTCTTCACCTGCATAGCAAAGTCCTTATATTCCTGCTTGTTTATGGGTCTTTTGAGACAGAATGTTATCCACAGCATGAATAGGTGATGGGGGGCCTTGTGCCCAATGGTGAAGGTCTATAATGTGTGCAGTGGTGCAGAGAAACAGCACTGCTTCTTTAGGCATGAGAATATGCCACAAAGTGAAAATTTCAATGCTTGTGTAAATCTCTGCTTTCTCCCTTGATGGATGGGCTGGTCTCTTTCTCACTGTGCACATCACAGCGTCCATCTGGATTATTCTTAGGAAACAGAATAATTTTGGATTTGCATTAACTACATAAAGAAAAAAAAGACATATAATTTTAGGTGCTTTTTTTGGTGTGTGGAGCTTTGGAGGAAAGTCTTGTTTTTCCTTGCCTTGGCTTTAAGATTTGATGAGAATAGACACATGGCACAGTTTCTGCATCAGGTGTTTTTCAAAGTATTGTTTAGGATTGATGTAAACATCAGGGGTTCTGCAAGCAAGCTAAACTTTAGCTATAATTGAATTTTAAGCTTCTCTTTTCTTGAGACTGCATCTTGTCAAAATCTAATCTGTTATGCTTACAGACTAGCACAGCAACCCTCTCTACAAAGAGAAAAAGGTGAGGAAGACAAATGAACCAAAGCTGCTCATCTCTTCCATGTTGCCAATCCTCACTTTTTGTGACACTGGCAGCACTAAAGATGCAAATAGCAGAAGGGATGTCCAGTTTGCAAGGACATATTTTTAAAAGGAAGAGTTATACATAGCTGGCTCATTCCAGAGGACTGAAGTAACAGTCCATTGAAATGGATCCTCCACTCTTTTGAAATTTTGTGAACCCAAGTTACTGTCCCAGGGAAATCCTTCACACTTGGGATCTGTAGGGTAACTTGAGACCAATTAAATTACATCTTGGATTTTAGTGATAGTAATTCTTGTAGGGCTATGTCTATTAGCACATCTTTTCCTTATAGCCCTTCTTCACTAGCCCTGTTACATTAGCCTGGAGGCAGAAGCCTAAGGGGCAAAGGCTACCATTTTTATCCATGTCCACATATATTTTTTTCGTGTTAACTTCTATTATGTAATGTAACAGTAGTTTTTTAGCCTTTTCCTAATTTCTTTACATCTCTTCTTTTCTTCACCTTGACATGCTGGAAGGTCAAACACAGAACTCTGGCAATCTTGGCTCCTCAGCTCCGTTGTGCAAGTAAAGTGTTCCAACAGAACTTGCCTTGGGGAATGGAAAGAGGATATGGCCATAAATCCTTTCTGAAACTTTTATCAGCAGGTAATTTAAGGCTGAGCAACACACACGAAGCAACTCAACCCCTCCTGTCTCACAAGGACCACCACTCCATTTTTCAGCATCTCAGAGCTTTCTCTTGATGTTACTCAGCATTTCACAGCCAAATGTATAACTGCTGCTGCAGGGTGATTTTAATCCCTGCAACAGATGTGGCTGTTTAAGCCACGTCATAGTTCTGCATTGTTGAGAAACCTGTTTATAACAGAGGCTCACCAGCTCTTCGCGCATGGGTGTTAAAAGAGAGAAGTATTTGCAGGGAATACTTTAAAAGATAGAAACATAATCTTTGTGGACCCTTTGTCCATGTAAAAAAGCACTGTTCAATGCCACAGAAATTCGTAAACTCCAGAGGTGAGAATTTGAGTACACAGTTTTTTAGAACACAAACTGACAAGAAAAAAATAGTCTTAGCATGGTTTTTGAGAAATGCTATTGTCTTAGCACTTTTAATTATGGCATTGACTAAAGAGTCATACAGTAATTATCCAATTTTAATTTTTAAATCAAGTTATAGGGGAACAGGGAAGTAATGGCTTTGTTCATGCACTAGCAGTTATCTTCTGTTTACCACTACTCAGAATATCCCCGAATCATTTGTTATATCTGTCCTCCAACTGTGTTACAACTAAGACAACATTGCACTGAATTTGCATGCAGGCAATTTGGTTGTGTTGTGTTAACTCAAGATATGAGTATGGACAGGGTGAAATACAACTGGCAAATAATAAGTTTGAAATTCAAACAGGAATAAATGCCTGTTTCACTCTGAAGTCTGCTGCTAATAAATACAGTCTATTAAAAAGTGCTATGCAGAACTTAAAAACATGTTCACCAAACGGATTTACACATCCAAGCAAAATTAACTTTCTTCCATTTGTGACACATCACTTTAGGCACAGTAGTGTTTAGAAAATAAATAAAAACCTCCCTTCAGTATTAAGCCAAAAACACTAAAGAAGGAACTGCTGGAAACATGTTAGAGCTTTTAGATTTACTACTGGTTTCCTAACTGGGAATTAAAAATACCTTTTAAATTATTATGTCACCATTTGACTTCATTAGAAAATCATACAGGAGCTTGTTTATAATTTATCTTAAATTACAAGCACTTGTTTATGAAATGTTCTAAAACTGATGAGCTGTGAAACTGCACACCGTGTCATTTCCAAAACACTGTGAAATAAACTGTTACTCTGAGTTAATTGTTCCAGACTACAGATTAAAAAGCTGGGTGGTGCTAATGCTTGTATAGTTTGGACTCCTCCTTCCTAATGTTCAGTAAGTTTGTCTTCTGTGGAGATTAAAAAGTAGAAAATGGAAAGAAAATTAATTTTAAAAGGTATTTGAAAGGTCAGACCATATTATGCTCAAATTGAATCAAACTATGTAATGGATTAAGGATAGACTTTTTGTGCTAAGTGAGTTTTTCACTAGGATTTGTAATTATTTCTCCTTTCTTTGCTGTGGGAGCTCAGTTTGCAGTTTCTCCAAATGGCTCCAACAGCAGGGTTCAGAGAATATGCAGGATTCTTATTAAGAAGGTGACCTTTGTTATCTGGGCCCAGTGAAACAGTGGGTCACTGTTATAAATGTGTGCTTTGTTAGAAACAGTGCCGGAGTCACTACATATTGAATAGTGCCTGTGTTACATTTGTCTTTCTGGTTTGGATTGTTTTCCCTTTAATTTAAATCAATTGAAATAAACCCTGCTGACAGCCAAGCACAACAACTCTAAGATAAAACATAGTAGTGGAGAAATTGCCCGGATGGAAGTCAGTATAAACAACCTCAACCATCTGAACATATATGACAGCTGTATTTATTAGACACCTGCCAGTAGGAACACTCTCTGAATTTTATTGGCTCTCTGGTTGCTGTAAAACAATTGCCTTTGTAGAGACCTCATTGATTCCCCTTGGGTTGAGATGAATTGCAAGTTTTTTTCTTTTTTTTTTTCCATTTATATGTGAGCACAATCTTAGCTGTATTCTAAAAGTCTTGTAGATAAGAAAATCACCTGTCTAATTTGAACAACACATTGAGTAGTGGTTTAGTATGAGTTCAATGGAAACTTGTCCTGTTAGAAAGAGCCAATTCCTTTCACTATTACTTTTTACTGAGAGCAGTGCTGTCCTTTGAGCGAAATTCTTTCCACAGAAGCACTGGGAGGGGGGGTGGTGGTGGGTGAGAAGGTGGACAGAAATCTTTAATGTTAGCAGAGCTACTAAATTGTCATGGAGAAAGGATTTAGGCAGACTGAGATATAGCGACCTCATTTGTCCCATGTTCATCAGAGATTAATTTTATTATTTCCTTGTAATGATACTATGATAAATGGGAGCACTGATAACAGATGAAAATTTATTCATCACCAGATGTAGTTCTTCAGTGTGAATGACATATTTCTTCCAACAGTGAGCTTCAACAAGGCAGCATCCTACTGATTTCGAGGAACCTCCTGCCAGATATCCTGAGGCACTGATAACAGCCCTCACCAACATCATCTGGGGCCTCCCACCCCTGGAGCAGGATTTAAACTCAGCTCTGGGCCTCCACTCTCTCTTTGAGCAATGTTGCAGGTCTCCAGTTCAGCCACAGCCGTGCTTGACCTTGCCTATGGACTCTGGCCCATGCATGGGCTTCTTGTCTTGGTGGCAGAGCTGTCCTGTCACTGTGGGTCTGTCTGGAAATCTCTAGACTGTCTGACTCATTCCCCACCAAGCTTGGCCTCAAACTTGCTGTCACCTTGAGCCTACCTGAAAGCTGAAGGTCACAGTTAAAGCTGGCTGCCATCCCTGGAGCTGCCGTGCTCTCTGTCAGGTGCTGTGGGATGGGCCCTGCTGGAATCCCTGGCTCCTCTCCGCCTTCTCTGGGCTCATGCCTTTGTTTTCAGACACGGTATCTTCCACTACTTAGTTAGTTCATCTGCATATAATGCCACATTTATTAGAAATCAAAATCCCAGGAAAATTCTTCTTAAGCTCTTTTTAATTCAGGAGCACAAAGAAGCATTTTATCATACATAAATTGCAGAAGACAGATGCAGAATATCGATGAGAAAGACACAGAAGAAAATTTTCTACATTTGAAAAGTGTAAAATTTTAGCAGTACAGAAGTTCTATAAATCCTACTGCTTTAGCACCTGTGCTACTTTGGTAGCTCTGTTGGATTCAGGGTGTTTTATTTCTCATATTGATGCAATAAGTTTCTTCTAGTTTCTCCTAAACTTAGTATCAGTTTCTAATTTGATTTCTCAGAATGCTTATAACTCATGAGTCTGTATAGCTAAAAATAGTAACGTATCCAAGTATAAATCAAATCACTAGAGCCTGAAATATTCCTTATCCATCTAATCTCCTTAGATTAATACCTAGAGAAGCATAAGAAAAAATACCACTGTATGACTTCATAAGTATAGTGCAAACTAAATTGAAGATAATTGAAGCAAAGCATCCACATCAGAAATATGTTTTCGCAATAAAGTACAGGATATTTGCTCAGGGCTGTAATTTGGTTTGTTTTAAAGGTGTTGAAAGATGTATTACTCTAGTCAGGAAAGATGTATTGTTTGTAACTAAAGAATGAGAGTAAGTTGTGCGTGTAATTATATTTATTCTTTAATAGGTGTACTTATATTTATGCATGTGACTTCTTACAAGAATTCAGGGTTATACTGAACAGGGCTGGAACTGAAAACTAGCTAGAGCTGAAGGAGTGCCTATGAGAGATAAACTCCAGAAAATGTCAAGGGTCCTTGAGTACAATGCAGCAATGAAAAACCTGTGATTTGTTTTTGTAGCCTCTGCTGATCTGGTGAGGGTTATTCATCCTACACTTGCAGCTAAGACCAAAGGGAACCTTTAAAATATTGGCATAGGGAAGAGGAGAGACTGAGCAATTTGCCAAGGGCTGCCCCGTGAGCCCTTCTGAAGGCTGATGGGAGTGCAAAGATAAATGGGAATGACATCAAGTGAAGCAAGCTGTCTTTGCCCATGGCTGAGATGGAGATAACTGGGTTGAATAAGACTCAGTAGTACTTTCAAGGAAAGGTTAAAATTTAGAAAAGGCTCAGTGTGCAGAATATCCATAAATACCATGGGAATAGGGGCAAGTATAATTTGGGTTCAAGGTGTACTTGAACTAACTAGAGAAACATCTTTGTGACAGGACAATTCCTCCTGTGTGAGAGGTTTTCATTGAGCACTCTGTTATAATTTATTTGTACTATGAGTATGTATGTTCACTGTTTGTCTTCTTTTATAATTTTTAATTGACTCTGACTTCTATCCCAAGGACCAATTCTTTCTAAGCACAGAGTAAGCTTATCACCCATGAAAAGGTAGCTCTTTTCTTTAAAGTTATTTTAGGCTGGATCGGGCAGGTATTTGTGAGGAATGATATAGGTATATTTGATTATTTCTTGATGTCCACTTCCAACACTGTGATTTTAGATACATTTGAAGTTAGAGCTATGGATACATTTTTAAATTAATTTTTTAATTTCTGAAGAATCCTTGTTTTGATGGCTTAAATAACCTTCAAATCTGAGAAGTCATTTCAGCCAGAGCTGTCCCTCTGACACACTGAATTTGGCTCAGTATCTTGAGTGCAGCTCTATGCATGGTCCATGCACGAGAAAAGAGAAGGATCGCCTTCCAAAGTTGTTGGAATTTGGCAGCCTATTTCATACTGAATGCTTGTGCTTGCACAGAGAGATGAGAATACATGTGGACAGAAACAAACCCCAGCTATACTACAGTCAGTATTTATTTTCAGACAGTAAGGCTTCCTGTATTAAGTGCTTGGTGTTCTTAATTGGTTTCTTATCCCTCTGATCTTTGTGAATTTGGCTGTTCACCCCCATTTCCAGTAGAAACCATCTGCAAGATGTATTTGCATATGCTGGAACCTCATAAATTCATGATTCCTTCTTTGCTGTCTCTTGAGCACTAGCTCTGTTTCTTTGATTGACTCACTGGTCTTGCTTTCTGCATGGCTGAAACACTGTGATGCAAGACTGGCTGAGGCAAATACAGGCACACACAGAGGCTTGTGGATGTGTGCTTGAAATTCCACCAAGAGACACCCATGACTTTGCAAGGCAATCCCTTTGCAAGCACTACACAGCCATTCTTGCAGTAGCCCTGGTAGGTGTCCTATCACAACCACAGAAGGCTGAAATTAGGGTAGAGACTGTTAACCATCTGTCCTCATCATGGTGTTGTATCTGGATCCATGAAACAGGCACCACACAATGCTGGAGGGGGTTTCAGCAAATGTTTAGCTCTGCAGAGCTTCATTCAGATCCTGTCTCCAGGTTATAAATAATGGCTTCAGATTCACAGTTTCCAGGTGTAATCTGAACAGCATTTACGTGTTTGGATCTGTGTCTGACAGGTGTTATCAGAACTCAGGTGAGGACAAGTGCGCACAGCCTTGGTCTGCATTTCCCTGTGAAGGGAAATCCCTTGGCTCTTCAGTTCCCTCCCTGTGCAAAGGGAAGCTATCCAGGGACACCTGTTTCCTAGGACAATGCTGATCAAGCTGAGCAAGCTCAGCCCCTTTCTGGATTTGTTCTTTAGTTTTACCGAATGGAATTATTACAACTTTTGTGAATGCTTTGGGATAAAAGTGCAAATGTTTGACTCAAATGAAGAGCAGTTGAAATGATTGAAGTTGAAAATAAGTAATATGGGGGTTCACATTTAGTTACACAGTTCAGGAATATGCTAGTACTGGGGAGGAAAAAAAATGCAAAAAGAGTTGCCACTGTGTGAGTGGCTTTCAGCTTGGCCTTCTGCAGCAAATCTGGGGCAGCTGTGGCAGAAAGCACCAACACGTGGCTCTCGGAGCAGTGCCAGGGGCTCCGCTGTGGGAGGCAGGAGCTCTCTGGAACCAGCTGCCTCCAGTGCTGAGGGGCTGCAGCCGCTGCTCTTGGAGGAGCAGAGCCCTCAGCCTGGGGCACGGCCTCAAGCCAAGTGCTCCTTTTGTTTATGAGCTCCTTCTTGCTGTTATTTTCCACCGAGTGCTGGCTGGCAGTGAGGCTCTCTGCAGTGCGCTGTTGAGCAGTCAGGCTGTTTGCTGTGTGGCTGTGGTGGGTCCTGCTGTGCCGCTTCACTGCCTTCTTGGCAGGTCCAAGCTCCCTTGCTGAGCTGTCTGGACCTTGGACTCCAGGGCCATCTTCAGTCTCGTTTTTCCCCCCTCCTCCTCTTAGCTTCTGCTGCAGATCCCTGCACAGTTTTTAAAGCTCTGAAAGGCAAAATGTTGCATCATTTAATACAGTGTTCCCAAGAGAACTGAAAGTAGCAGATGGTTGTTATTCATTCCAAATTTTAACACAGATTAAGAAAAAATCTTGTATTTGAACTGCCTTCCTTATGGACTTTTCCCAGTGTTGAGACTAAAGATTTTGTGTTTTTTAAAACCTCTTCTCTTACAGCTTGTATTTTAAATAAAATTTAGCCCTTGTGTCTTTATATGGTATGCATCCATATGCTTGTGTGAGGCTGTTCAGGACAGCTTGGCATTGAGACAGGCAGCAGGGCTGTGGGGGCTTGGTAAGTGTGAGAATAAGAGTAGGAAGGACTCAGTTTGCATTGGCGAGGTTAACAGTAGTGTAGGAATCTATTTTGAAGACTTTATTAAATTTTTTTGTGTAGCCAGGAAGTTGGAAGGTTGATTGTTTAGAAGTAAAAAAGAGCAAAAAAAGATACAGAATGAAATAATTTGCCAGACTGATTCCGCTAACGTACAGAAAAAAACCCCAGTGGTCTAGTCTAGAGCTGATGGCAGGGCAGCTCTGCTTCACAATGTTACCACCATTATAAAACACTGCTTCTTAAAATTCCATTTTATGTCTTGGGTGAATATGGTAGAAATGCTTTGAACAGGAGGGGGTAAGTTTTCCCAGCCTCTTGCTTCTGCCACACTGATACCTCTCTACTTTTGTGAATTCTCATGTGAATGCAAATCACTGTTATATCATGTTCTCCCAAAAGAATCTTTCCTGCTTGTTAATGTGTTCTGTAACATGAAACAGCCTTTTAAAATGCTATGAAATACCCTTATTTAAATGCTGGGACGAAGTGCTGTGGCCTGTGCTTCAAACTGTCATAAGGTGCAGTGCCATTCACTGCTCCTCCCCACTCAATGTGCAATGGAACTTGTCTCAAAACATACAAAACAAAGTTTCCTGGATTTTAGACTTCCTCTATCTCCTGTGTTTATCTGAGAACTGAAGTAGCAGTTGAGGGCTTCCTCCTCACCCCTATCAGTTTGTGAGTCTTTGTGTACTCATTGATTTATGTGTTGTGGCTCTTAGCTGGGAGATGATTTTATCTGTGCCCTGTAATATTGACAAGTAGCTTCATTATTGACAGAAGTCTGTTTTGTTTTGATTTGTTCTGGGCTGTCTTGCAAGTGTCCTTCAGTGTTTTGATGTGTAGGGCCTCCTTTCTGTGACCCCTTTCAGCCACTCCATTAGCAGTACCTTTGTGTGTGCCCCTGTGGTGTTGTTTTCTGAAAGCCTTCTTTTTTTCAATTCTGCAGTGATAAGGAAGACTGTTTCAGCTTGACTCCAATTGAACATGAGAGTGCTGCAGTGTTGTGGTGATGGCTGTGGTTATAAACAACTGCAAATGGATTTCTCCTGCCTGGTCAATATGGCCAGGGAGCAGCAGCCAGCCTAGAGGTACATGCACACGGAGTTGTAGTAGGATGTGTGGGACTGTGTGCCGGTGATAGATGTGGGTCTAAACCATCAGAGCTGGCAATCCATGGTAATTTTATAAGCTGAGAATTTAATAGACTCTAAGAGGAGTTTGAGAGGCAATATTGTGGCTGATAATCTGCCTGAAAAATCGTGTTCACGCATAATTCAATGGAATTACATTGAGATTTATGCCAACTCTCTTCCCCTCTTTGACCTCAGTAAGCTCTTTGAATCACAGCTAAGACAGCTGTGATGCTGGAAGATGACCCTTATTTTTATGTATTTCTACAACCGAGCAGAGTTCAGAATGTGTACTATATGATCTGGAGAAGAGATGTATTCTGTCCTTCTGATGTGGCTTCAACATATGCCATTGTTGTTGAATAGTCTCAGGAGGGACTGTGTTCATGTCTGCATATGTCAGAAGACAGGAAAGGCATCCAGGTTTCTTCTTTCTCAGAGAGGATATTATAGTTGTTTGGATTGTTCACACACGGAAAAGGAAGCATTTTGTATGGAGACATTGCTTGGGAAATGTTTTTTAAAAAAATCTCATCTATGGAACCTTTATGTACAGACTGATTTCTGTGAAAAGTTTTGAGGAAACAAGGCCCTTGTATAGGGAGTTCCCTTCTAAACTAAAGAAAGGTAAAAAAATTAGCAGTGGCTAAGTAGGTTCAGAGAAGAACTAATAACAATAGCTTATCCATTTGTCTATTAGAGTCAGTGGTAGCTGCCCTCAGCTGTAGGTTAGCTATTGGCAAGGCCATACTAATACCCTAACCCAGAGGACTTGTGCTACTTCGGCAGTGTGACTATTGACTTGTCAGTTCTTTGTTTTCAACAACAGATTGTTGGTTTTGTTTTTTTTGTTTTGTCACTAAAATAATTTTGTGGGGAAATAAAAGCAAACCAAAACAACAAAAGCCAAAACACAAGTAGCTTTCATGTTTCCAGTACCCATTACATGCTGTTCATAATGCTCATTCAGCATTTTTTTCTGATGTTTCCCATAACCTGCAACCACTTTTGCTGGATAGGTTGTTAGTGGGACACTCAAGGATAAGCTTTTCTTGTGCTGTAAAGTCATACCTCTTAATTAAAGGGATACAAATACCTGAATAAATAGCATTCTGTTCTATATAATTTTAAATAATTTAATGTTTGGGAACTCTTACTTAAAGTTTTAGGATGTTTTCAAAAATACTGAATAGGCCGAAAGGAAATGGGGAGCAAATGGAAAGCTGAAGAGTGTGGCTTTATTTTTAGTTAGTGATGTCAAGAGGTCTCTTGATGATTTGTTCACTAACAGCCTTTCTGTAATTGTGGAAGTGTTTGTCATTGTTTCAGTGCAATAGCAGTGACTGCCTATTGAGAACAACACTGAAATACCATATCTCATTTTGCAGTGAATGAGGGGAAAAAAAGCTTTTCATTATGACGGTTGCTATTTTTTAGAGAATGAAACTGTTAAAATTATTTTATGAATTCTAATTAAGAAAATATTTTTAGTAAATGTACCATTTGCCAATTGATCCCAGGTTCTGTAAATTCTCTTATAATGTAGTGGTCACTACTGAATAGGTTTTTTAACAGGTCATTTTAGACAGCGATTTGCAGGAACTCAAAGTGCCTGACTCGGTTGTGTTTTCATTATGATTGTTTAGCTAAGTAATATAGGACTTCTAAATGTGATTGCATGTTTTCAATGTCTTGGTATTTGAAGCTTCTACTTTTCACAGTGGTGTGGTTGTGTGTCGTCCTGTCCTCTCCCTCCCCAGCACCACCATGTCACCTAGCTTGGTCTGGTAGGGGAATATCCATAATTTCGATGAAATGTATTAAAGATTTATTGTTTGGCAAACCCCCAGAAATTGATTTTGCTATGTCATCATTTAAAATGATGGCTGGATATATGTGGCATTATTTCCTTTGCATTCATGGCATACAAGAAACAGAAATGGTGTTCCTAAAGGCATCTTCATCTTATGTCATATCTCAGACTTCACTCATACTGTGCTAGAAATACTTGTGCATGCTGGAAAGCTCTGTAAAAATCCAGAGCATGTTCCTGTTTTCACTACTGGCATGATCCAACCTCTGTCTGTCATGTTTTACAGATCTTGAAGAGACCTGGATATTACTTTTCTGCTGCTTTTCATTGAAAGCTATGTTTTCTAACTTCTGAGAAAGGCAATTTTGCGGTTAGGGGTGCAAGGTCGTGTTCAGAATTGGTTATTTCTATAGTAGTTTGATATGTTACTGGGCTAAATTGCTTTGCAAATCACATGGGCCTGTGAACTGTAAATTAAAAAATCCTGGTCTAGACTATCTCAGATACTTGTTTATCTAAGATTCTCTTAGAATCTCCTGTGTGAAGGGATTCTATCACCTCTGTAAATCCAGTTTTCTGGGTGACTCTTTCAGTGAAACAAAACATTTTTCTTAAAATGGAATTAAATTATGTTCTTTCCAGTAAATGAAGTTACTTGTTACCTGTGTTAGTTAATCAGCAGGCTTGGACAATCACAGTTCCCTTCCTCCAGCTGTGGAGGTGTGTGTATGTGTGCACATACAGCTCTTGGCAGCTGCCCTGGGCAGGGCTGCAAGGCCACTTGGCATGGCCACTCCTTGGCTCAGGATGTCTGCGTTTGTGGGGGGCCATTGTCGTTGCTGTCATCTGATAAACCAGAACCCTGAGAGAACAAAAGAAGGTCCAAAGGTGTGAAGGTCAAGGTTTTCAAAGGTTTAGATGGGATATCTGCAGTGGGGTTATTGGGCTTGCAGTGGAGGAAGCTGCAGAAAAGCAGACTTGGCTTAGTGCTTTAGTCTGTCCAGGGCCTTAGAGGGCAGCTGTTCTTACAGCAGCTGGATGTGTGAAGTAGTCTGAGGGTGCCTGACTCTTATAGCATGTTGGCTTTCAAAAGCAAACCATTACATGTTCTGGGTATCACAGATAGGAGCACCATGAAAGAAATGCTCTGTTATCGTTTGAATACAGCAATTACTTTTTTGAGTACTGTATATTTAGATTTTAATGAGAAAATGAGTACATGTTAAATCACAGAAATCCACTAAGTGGGAAAATTATAATTTGAGGATTTTCTTTGAAACGAATGTCTATTTTGTCAATTGCAGTGATGGTACCTGAAGTTAAATATGCTTTAGCAGGCAATCATTCTTTAACTGTGCTATTTCAACTAGCTGAGTTACTGTTTGATTACAGCAGCTGGCAGGTATTTCATCATCAGACCCATGTATTTCCCACTCAGTAAGAATTTAACCTATAGAATGCTGAAAATTCTTGTACCTGTGCTTCAGTTTTGACTGTAATTCAGTTTGCACTGCCTAGATCAAAGCCTCGAGGTAAGGCAGGTTAGATCTGTCCTGTGAAGTCTGAGGGGGATTGTAAAAGTGATTGTCATACATTTGGTAATTGAATTTGTATTGCCTTGTGCTATTTCATGTTAAAATTCCTCTGTATAGGTTTAAAATAACATTTTTTGCAAACAATAGTCTCTTATATTTGAGTGTACAATTATTATGCTCAAACTTGACTGTACAATTTATGTTAAAGTTAACTGGATGCAATTACAGAATCTTGCCTAGCACTGGCTGAAATAATGGGACTTAAACAGTGATACAGTAAGTGATGGGTTTTGTAATGTCAGTTTATAATGATGAACAAAACAATCTTATTTTTACAAAAACCTGTATCTTTTTTTCAGAAAATATTGTCTTACTGGCTATCAAGTTAAACTGGAGCTGAAGGAAGCCAGTAGGTGTGTGTTCCTAACTTCCAATCTAATTTCTTTTAATAAAAAAGACATAAACAACACATGTGATAAAAAACCTTTGTAGGAATTATTTACTGTGGCCACATGTGTAATTCATTGGAAATTGAAGAAAAAAGTCTGAGTTGCAATAGCTCTGATGGAGGTCTTGGAGGAAAAAAAAGGAGGCGGAAAAATGAAGCTCCTGTAGAGATAATTGAAGCTGAAACATTTCTTGTGCTCTTGAGAAGAGTTGCAGAAAGCAAATTGTATGAGAAGAACAATGGGGGAAATGTCATGTGTCAGCGCTCCTCATTTTCTTCTTGGCTGCATGCCCAGTCTCCAAACTCGTATTAAGCTTTGCCATAGCAACAATATCAGTGAGGTGTTTTCCAGTCCAGACTGTACTTCTTGCTGCAGGTTTAGAGAGCAGAGATTTGGAAACTGTTTGTCTGTAATCTTCTACTTCACTAAACATGAGCCTTTGGAATAAGTGGGTGACCAGAAAGGTTAATAAAAAACCCAAATCTGTTTTCAAAAAAACCAAAATGGACCCAACTCTGCAATAAAATTGCTTTACAATTTTTCCTATGAAAAAAAAGTATGGAGATTCTATGCTTAGAAGGGCATGGAAACAAGACAGCTGTGAGTTCTGACATTCCCCACTGAAGAGAACCACAGCAAAGCATTGTTGAGAGCAACAGACTGAGGATCACAAGGGTCACAGAAATTTGGTGAGAATACAGCCAGTACCAAAGAATTTAAAGCTACTCAGATGCATGAATTTTCCGTGTCCAGGGCATTTTACAATCTTCAACCTGGATTCTTGCTTTGAATCACCATAGAATACCTGGGAAGTTCAACTTTAAAGAGGCAAGGATACAGCTCACCACCTACAAGTGAATTCACACTGAAGCTGTGATCCTGTGGAATTAATGCCTTTTTTTTGGCATGTCAAATAATTGAGAAAAAACATTAGAAAGGCATGATTTTGGCATCAGATGACCTGGAATTTTGCAGATGCAAATACAAGATTCCTTAAAGTTTTCAGTGTGTACAGCACTGTTTTGCTTGCAAATCCAAAACATAGCATCACACCAGCTACCCTGCTGAGGAGAATTAACTATAGCTGAGCCCAAACCAATGCAGTCCTCTTTTACCAACCACCCCCCTTACCAGTTATGTCATTGTAATTATTCAAGGAAATATTTAGTGAGTTGAGTTAGGCAGCTGAAGGATGAGTAAAAAGGAATGCTTTTACCAAGAGAACCACTTCCCTTTGACTGGCATATCCTCACAAACAGTTGTATGTTCACAAATAAGGCAGGAGGGGATGGAAATAAGAAATAAGGTGTAATGAATTGTTTGTGCGGATGCAGGCACTGGAAAAAGTAGTCAAACTGTTCCTCATTAGGTGGTTTGCTCATCTAATATAATTGAATCCTGCCTTCAAGGGTAGTGCAGGAGACCAAGCTGTGGATGCAAAGGATACGATTTTGGGGGGAGAGAAAATTTATTAAGTGTTTGCAGTGGAATATGAATGCATAGTTTATTGAACAAGTACATATTGAGGTAAAATAACAATTCTTTATTAATTTTGAACTATATGCACTTGGTAAGAGGGAATTGACTTTCAACTTTTCAATACACATTTAGAAATCCCCTTATGGGAATGGTAGCATATAAATTGTCATCTGATACTTTTAAAACATATAAAGTGGGATACAGCTGAGTGCAGGCACATTGTTTTTAAAGCTTTGTAGTGTTATTTCACTGAATATTCAGTCATTCTGATGGTTGGTGATCAAGACTTCATACTGAGAAATACAATGATTCTAATGTCAAGAACAAGCTGCTCTATTAGCACTAACTGTATTTTAGAGAGGGAGAGAAGCAATTGAGCCTCTTTGATGGATCTTGTGTGTAGTTTCGGTGCCAAAGAGAGTAGCTGCCTCCACGAATATTTGTCTAGCACACTGTCTTTGGATAGCCCAGGCCATTAGAAAAGGGGCATAGGATGGCTGTGGATCTCTCTTCCCCAGCAGCCATTAAGCTGTGCCACATGAGCACTGGTACAGTTGGGTGGTGAACTGGAACAGAAGATTTGCTCTGAACAATCCCGTGCTTTTTATCTGCATGTATTTGTGTGTGCCTGAAAGGTATAGTTCTACACAAAAACATGAAGAGATTGCTTTTAACTACTCTTCTTACATTTAAAGTTTAATTCTGATTTTATTAGTTTCTTTGCAAGTCTGATCTAGTTTTCTCCAGGAGAATCAAAAATGTATGCACAGCAACAATATTATTGGTGTGTCCCCAACAGAATGAGGCAGTACCAAAGCCAGTAAACCTGGATTGATGTCAGAGCTTAGCCTGGCTGCAGTAGAGTAATACAAGGCTTTAGGATGCTTCACTACACAATAAATATTTCCCACCTAGTGCTTCTGCTAGTTTAGGTATCTCTACATTGCCCTTCATTTTGTGATAGAGACAAGCCTGGAAAAATATGATAGTTTGCAATGTTATTATAGTTGTATATATTTCAGTCCATGATGCAGATATTTTATAGTGCTCTGTGCTACAACGTTCATATTTTGATGTTCCTTCCTGCCTGGAGGAAAAAAATGTTTATTTGTTGTTTTGATATGTAAACTTTTATTGATACTACAGAATTTGAAGGAGGAGGGGGAAATGAACATTTTATAGTTACTCTGGAGCTGAATGAAGGACATGGGGAAGGCCAAATGGTAAGTAGAAGCAATGTTTTCTTTAGATGAGATCATTCCACTCACAAGACTTTTTTATTCGCCCAAAACTTCTGATGTCAGTGTTAGCCAATCAGGTCCCTTCTAAAGCATCTAATTAAGCAGTTTATTTTTCAATAACTACTAAGGCCAATAAGAGTAGATGGTTCTCAGCACTTCAGAAATTTAGGCTGCTTCTTTCAAGTCCTCAGTGGAAATGGAGATGCCTAGCTTTACAGCCTACACTTGAAAATATTGATCTTGCCTATTAAATATAAACAATGTCTTTAATCTTGCAGAGTACGACCCACAAAACTTTTAATGCACCTTTCTGCATGAAGAGATTCGGTGGCAGTGTGGAATATTTTTAGAGCTCCATGCTGTTTGTGGCATTGGCTCCTGAATGGGTGGGTAAGTTCCTCAGCTAGAGCTCCATAGTGCCAGTCCCCAGCTGTGCTGGCAGCCCCACAGATCTGGTTTCCACACTGCACAGAGGCAGGTCCAGCATGTTCTAAGCTGCTCAATGACTGTGCATGTGGAGCCAGTTCTAGGCCTGTGAATTGCAAGGGTGGGATAATGATATGCAAGTCAAATAAAGGCAGCAGCAAACTCCTTATCTCTAGGATCTGTGGTTAATTTTCCCCTTCTCCAACCAGTAAATGAATTTTTTTTTTTTTTTTAATAGCCCTACTTCTGTTAGATCCAGCCTTCCTGTGCAAGCGGAACACAGAGTTAGGTATCAATGATATGCTGCCCTAGCTGAATGAGGATCAGAATGCACAGGATGTGGTAACTTATTTCTGCCTTCACATGTCCCTGATTGTTGAGTGACTTCTCAGCAGTGAGTACTCTGTTGAGTGCTCTGGTGGTGTCACTTGTGTGACACTCATCAGTCAGTGAGTGACATTGAGTTAGAGCAGGGTGTTCAGTGAGACTGTCTGAGGCTGCATCTCTGAGACAACAGCAAGAGGCTGTGGAAAGAACTGCGCAACACAAATTTCAGGGTCATGGTGAAGGAAACGGGGATTTGAGGCCTCTGAGAAGGCTTATGAGACTGCCAACAGAGAGAAAATTATTAAAATTTGAGGGCTGAGTGAGTGACTTACTCACAAGAAGAATATAAAAAGAAGTAGCAGTTGCAGTCAGTTTCAAGGCAATGTGAAATAGAGAGAATTGTGACAAAACCCTCCCAAACATCTCTCATTTACACTCATCTCTATATTTTTTGTAACAGGATTATAGAAATTTATAGCAAAATGCCAGGAAGACATAGTAAGTCCCAGGACTGCCTATAGAAGCAGATCACCTTGTAAGTACGTAGCATTTTATACAATTATCACACTGTCTGGTTTGCACAAAGTAGTCCAACAACAGTGAATTGCAGTTGTTCATTGCTTCTTAGTAAAGGAGGCTGCTTGCTTCTAGTAATTCTCTATTATATCCCTAAGTAGACTGTATTACTTTCGGTTTCTTAATAACCATTTTATGCTTTTTTAATAATAAAGGGCTTGCACTTGGCTAGTGTTGTCAAAAGAAGTACTTCAGTCTGTTTTGGTAAAGTACAAGAGTTGTAATTTTAGTGTTAAAAATGGCCACAGAAAAGTTTGTCTTTATTTATATTATGTTTCTATTATGACTTGCAGCTTTCAGGGAAAATATATCATTTGCCTCCTATTCTATTTCCTCTTTCCACCCTGGGAAAGAAGATGGTGTTAAGTTTTGAGCCTGGATGGCTTCCCAGCTGTCATTTCTGAAGCATGTGTTAAGTAACACTACTGGTTAGGGTGGATCTCTAGTACTATTGTGAATGGCACACATTATCTGGGCGATGATGGGGGATTTTGCTTCAGCTTTGGCTTCTGCTCAGTAGTTGCATTCTATCATTTCACACATGCTGTGTATTCCATCAAGCTAATAAAGCAGCTCTTTGCTATGCATGACCTGCTCTGTAGCGTGACTGACTGATAACTGCAGCACTTTAAACCTGGCACGGTATTATTAGACCTGCTGCCAGGCCTTGGTTATTTGTCAGAAATATTTCTTGTCACTGAACTTCAGATGGATGGAAAGTAATTTTATAGGGTCATTGCAAACTTCCTTGATGTGAAGTGCTGGGATCTTATCACAGCCAAGGCATTACCTACCAAAGTTACGGTTGTGGAGATGTGTGTTGATACCAAAACCCCCAGGAAAATGCATCCCCCGTGGTACTGTGTCACTCTGTCTGTATAGGGCATTAAATCACTTCAGTTTTGATCTTTGCTATGAAGAAATTTATCGAGTTGATAAGTGACATTTTTCTTTCAAATACAGATACACCTTAATATGAGGCAAGTAAGATATAATTTGGGAAATATAGGATGTCTGTATTCCTATTTTTGATTAAAGGGTATGATTGTTTAGGAACTTCTCTAGAAATAAAGTGGAGAAAGGAAGATGGAATATGGTACAAAGGTATGAAGAAACTGAGAGGTCTGTGGGGAAAATCAATAATATGCTGAAACAGAGACATAGAGGTGACTCACTTGGTTTCTGCGGTAATGACTTTTTCCTTGTCTTGGACTCTGTTCTAATGAAAAAATAACAAGTTTTGAAAGGCCAGCTTGAAAAATAGCGCATTGGTGCTGTATAGTAACTTATAGTCACTGATAAAGCAAGGTTGTCAGTATGTAAATAGAGTGGCAGAATCCATGGAAATAGAAGCTCTATGTGTGCATGAAGAATCTACTTGCAGTAAACAAGCCTAAGCCTTGAACATTCTTTGACTTACATATGCAAATAGCCTTCATTTGTTACCTTAGTACATAAGTGTATCTTTCACATTCTGAAGGCAAAGACTTTAAGGGTATGTGTAATGTAATATACTTATAAGCAATATTCTCATCATTCTATTAGAGGCTTTCTGGAAAATATAGTACCAAAGTAAAAATACAAAGTGGAACAGCAGTAGAGGATCTGTCAGCAAGGAGGGCTGTTACAGAAGCAGACATAATTTGCTTGCCATTGCTATGTTCAAATCCAACGGTCAGATTTGACCTGCTTTTCTGGATGGCATGTTCTTGTATAGGATGGAGAGTAATACACTGACAATTAAATCCTATGTTCCCTGTAAACACAGGTCATTTTATAAGAAGTTAGTGTTAAAGACTGAGGTTCCAAAGCAGATTGGATGACTTGACTTCTGACTGTCCATTATCACATACTTGAAACTGGGGTTATTTTCAAATGTGCCAAGTGTAGAGATAAATATTTTTATTTTCATAATTTATGATGCATGATGAATTTTGAAACTCCAGCCAATATTCATCTCACTTTTCTGCAAGAACCATTTTCATGTTAAAAATGGTACTCCAGTTCATGGTATTTTTCATTACAATATCTTTGAATCCTAAGAGTTGCAGTACAAAATAATTATAGGAATTTGAGGAGTCTTAGTATGTGAAACAATGGCCTTCTCAACTGCCTCATGGTGGCTGGGAAAAAGCAATTACTAATGTATCTACTTGAAAAATATTTTATAGAATGTTTCTGACCATGAAAGAAAAAGTAGGAAACAAACCTCACTTCTCTTTAGACAATAATGTCTATTTTTTATTTCAGTGAGAAGTAATTCAGTTTGTAGTTAGTTACTAGATGGCAGATGTTGTACAAATATAGAACGAAGACAGGATCCCTGTCCCAAAGACTCTGTAATCTGTGTACAAACAGGCAGCAGGTGGGTGCAGCAGATGTGAGAAAACAGAACAATGAGATGAGTGGGAGCATCGGCAGGATCAGAGCTGACTGCGTTGGTCAGGTTTTAGATGCGTATCCTGACAAATGGCTGTTTGGAAAGACCTAGAAGAGTATAAAGGGTCATTTTGGAGAATCCTAATTTACTGTGTTACTTATCCTGCAAAAACATAATTAGCTATTCAAAGCAGAATTCAAATACATGTTTAACTTTCTGTATCCTCAGATCTCTTTGGTGGTTTGAAGTAGAGCCTTATGGAATGACCTGTAGGATTAAATACCAGTATCTCAGTTTTAGCAATCATTTAGATAAGATTGGAGCATGCTTCTAATAATCATGCAATTTGCAATTCTTACCTGCAGCTGTTTAGGATTTATCTTTCTGAACTGTGGAGTCATATCTTATTAAGGTCTGTCTTGCAAACTTCGTGTTTCTGAATTAATATGCAATAATCTGTTCAATACATAATGAGGTAAAGAATATAACATCATTTTTAGTTATTCTGTTATGGCCAAAAGATATGATTAATTACTTATTTTTTATGTTGTCTCTTTATGCTGAAATTTTGTGCCTTGCTCTCAGGGGTTTCATCCTCTTTTATCTTGTCATTTTTCTTCCTTTCTCTTGCCATTAGACCTCCTTTCCATTACTTGCTGAAATGCATTTCAGTTTCCCTGTAAACAGTGGCCACACTTTCCATTTTTACTGTTATTATTTAATTTATATTTATAGCTACAAAGTTGTCTATTCCCTATACTAAGTATTTTAACACATCTTTAATAGCATAGAAACATATACTTTCCAAAGCAGCTACACAATTTGGCAATAAAGCCTTTCAGTACTAACAGGTTCTTTTAGCTTCGGGTTTTCATGCTAACAATATAAAAAATAAATATGTAAAAACAAGCTATATGAGGCAAGAAAGGAAGTATTCTGCTACTGCTTCGGAGCTGGCTGTGATGCCTTTTTAAAGTCATATCTTTCCATGTCATATAATCAGTGTCACCACTCAACACAGTTAAAGCTGCCTACAGCCAGATAGTCAGCACTGAAGTCCCAGACTCATGGATTGTTGGAAGTTGAGGGAGATTATTCAAGGGAAGTATCACTACACATTTACTCAATTTTTATGCTTTTTCTGTTGGCTACTATTGTAGAGCAGATAGAACTAAATGAACTTCTGATCTACAGAGGCCATTATATTCTTAGTCAGTGTACTCTGATAGGAGCAGAAATACATTTTACAGTTCTGTGAGAATACAGAGATGGAAAATTTCCTGCATTATTTTAATTTGACAGTGTTGGGGTTGCCCTCTCACTTTACTAAACAGTAACCTTTTTTGCTGATCTAATTATGAATTAATAAACATGTTCATTAAATGAGGGAAGACAATGAGAACTAAAAATTTCTTTGAGCCTTAGAGATCCCAAGCAATCTTGTGTTAGTGCTGAGCTCTGCAGTGTGTTTGGGGAGTTCTAATTATTCAAAGCCTCAGTTTCTTGTCTGCAAAATGTGCATAATATTATTTTCTTCCTCACTTCCTTTGTTTATTGAAAACTCAGAGAGTTTTAGCCAGAGAGTATTAGCCAAGGCTTCAGTGGAGCCTGGAAGCTCATGTTTAACATAAGCAGTAATAACGAGAGCCAACCACTTCAGCTGTTACTGAGGGCATGCAGTGTAATCTGAGCAAAGGAGACCAAGGGCATGTTTTCAGGTGTTTTCACAGATACAGACCCATGTGCTACAATTCTAATACTAAGGATTGCTCTTTTCCTGTGAGAAAATCCATGTATTTGGGTCAGGTCTTGGGAGTTTTATCTAAAAATGACTTCAGCACTAAGTCCGAGGGGACAGTTTCCATGAGAAAGGGCTACTGGTGTAATCACAGTTTGCAGGATTAAGACTATTAAGTGTGACCTGCAGGTAAAAGTAGTCAGACTTTGTAGTTGAAATGCAGCAGTAGTTTAAATTCTGTATTTCTGCACTTTAACTACTGATTGTAACCTTTAAGATTTCCTCAATCTAAGCTTTTGGTGGTGTTTAATTATTGAACATATGTTAGCAGTCACTACACAACCCATTCTTCTGGGGCAGATTGCAAATGCTCACAGGCACCAAGCAGTAGTGAGTGAGTGACTGCTTTTTACAAGTTTAATGGCCATAAAAAAGAAATAAAAGCTGGAAAACCACTTCTAGAACTCATATATACACACATCTAGCCTGTGTGAGAGAGGCTTTTGTTTTCTCTATTTCTTTACCTGTGTACATTTATATTAGCACTTAAAGACTGAATTCCCACTGAACCCAGTCCCAGGACTTTAAATGTATTTGCAGTTTTGCACAAAATTGGATATATCTGACATGACACGAAATTATTTTTAATGAAATTAACAGCTGAAGCAGATTGTTACTAAGTTGTGATTACTGAGAGGTTTTTAGTTTTATAATAGTCAAAACTTACAGTGCATGCCGGGGTCTGTACCAGCCCATTGTCCATAAAATAAACCGAAATTATATTGTATACTTAAGGAGTTTTTCCTGGGTTTTTCTTCTCACCTTTATTGTGGGTGGATGTATTTTTTAATGCATTTACAGAGCTACATGATATTCGTATTTGTATTCCAGTCACTGCCTACACTTGCTCTGTTGCAGCTGGGGATACTGTGGAGGAATTATTGGAGCTGTGGGTTTTTGGAAAACCTGGCTGGGGACATGGCAAGAGACAAAGCTGCAGACTACTAGGGATTTTTGGTCCTGAGGTATTGCTGGAGAGAGCAGGGTCTTCAGAGAGCTGGGCTTCTGATGTGCAAAATAAATAAGCAAAGAACCCTGGGGAATGAAAGTGAGGATCTCAGCTGGGAGACATTTTTTACTTCAGTTTCCCCAGCTACCTCTCCCAGCAACAGTGCTACTTAAAGAAGTGGGGTGTTGTTCCAAGGATGGGAGAAGAGTGTGATGTGAAGAGAGAGGCAGCTTACTAATGTGGAAGAAGCTGTCAAGCTTCATGGATCTAAATATCTTCTGCCATTTCTGGTTAGCCTTCTACACATATGCATTTATAACAGTCATGCGGTGTATGCAAACAATGACTGCCGGGATCTCATGTACTATTAATATGTAAACCTAATGTCTTCTAGAAGAGTTGTTTTCTCACACAAAACATCACTCATTTGAACTTTATGCTTGAAGTTATTTAAATTGGATGTAATGCAGTTTCTTCAGAAGTTTCTATTCAGAAGAAGAGTTCCTGGAAATGCTGGATTACATTTGTGTGACGCACAGAATGCCTTATTTTTATTTAAAATTGAATAAAATATAAGCTGTACTTCGTTGGAGGGTCCCCTCCTCCCCAGTTGTCTTCTGAAAGTAAAGCTATTAACTGAACAGGAGACAGAAGAATCAGTGTTCAAGAACTTTATTCAACAAAAAGTTGTTTACCAACTTTGCCTTCTATAGGCTGAAATCCCACTAATGAAAGTACTGGTTTGTATAGCCCTTTGGCTTGTTAGGGCATCAAGAGTTTCTGCTTTCTCTGAAAATGGCAGAATTAAAAAAATCTGTCATGTTTTGTTTATGCTTTTAAGGCATTCATAGTATGAAAAGTCTCTAACAGGACTCCATGTCATGGGGAAAAAAGTCACTGTCCTTGGCATAGGATCTTCTGCATTTCAGTGGGAAGAGCTGTAGTGTGGTAATAGATGTTCCCAGTGTTTCAAAAGGAAAGTGAGTTATTATGAGAACTGTACCCTTTGTTGTTCTTAAGCAGCTAAAGATGAGTTTTATTTTGTAATACTGACAGCTTTTTCAACTACTTTACTGTGTGTGGGGGTTTTGTGTGGTGGTTTTTTTTTTTCTTTTGAACTGAGATCTCAGTTTTTAAAGGTATTTGGGTATTGGGGCTTCTGTAGAACTGGTTTATTTCTTTTAGTGGAGCTTGTGCACCCACATACCTTTTAAGAACTTGGATACAGGTACGTTTGTGTTGTCAGATTTCTGAGCACCTTTACAAATAGGGTTAAAAATGCCTAGTTAGTTCTGTTCAACTCCCGTCTTTAAGTGCGGAAGCACAGGAAGCTACTGGAGTGTGTTCTCTGCAAGACTGTTGTGGCTGTCTCATCACAGATGCCCTAGAGCTCAGTTGAAAGCTTACCAAAGTCGATGGAAAGAATCTCTTTAACCTTGTAAGCTTTTTATTTAGCCCCTGAGCTTGTTAGGCCTGTAGCTGTCACTTTATTTTATGTTTGTACAGTTCTGGGCACCACAAGACTATTCTTCATTGATCTCTGGGCACTGTCACAGCAATACACAGTTAACTTAAAAATATATTTATTAAGTTTTTTATTCATTATTTATCACCTCTCATTTCAGTTATGGTGCTTACTTTGTGTAGTTATGAGCTGACGATTTGGAGTAGAGAAGTTCAACTTTCTGTTTCCACTCTGATCACCTTAGGTTCTAGTAAACACTTTTAAGGTCACAGGGCTGTTGTTTTGGAAATCTATGAAACCACAGTATCTCCTTTTGCAATAGGCTGGAATAAAAGCAGACTGTGTAATTGTCATTTACCTTGTGGTGGAATGGCAGGTAGCTCTAAGAAAGAGACAGTGTTGTGGGAACGTCCTGGAAGCAGATACAGGTCAGGCTCTGGGTCTGTGCAGCAGTTATGACTCCTGGACACTGCTACAAGATGCATATTATTCTAATGAACTATTATCTTTGTCAGAAACAGTGCGCTGCAGTGGAAAGGACTGGTATTTAGCAAGCTATGGTGCTGCTACCCTGCTCTGTAATACGAGCAAAGTACTTCACCTCATGGTAGCTCAGTTTCTGTGAGGGGAAAAGCTGCCTCCACCCCAGGCAGCAGGAAGAGAGGACTAGAGCTGTTGAAGGATTAGTAGAAACTCCTCAGCTCCCTCATGTTTCTGTGGGTGCTCTGCAATGACAAATGCTGGTCAGGTTGTTTGAGGGAATAAAACAAGCAGCTATGGGAAAAGCCAAGTTTTGTACCCATGATGCTGTAAGTTGTGCAGTAAGATAGGGAGAGAAGAATGAAAAGCTAAGAAAGAGAAAAGTATAAGGCAAAACCTCCAACAGTTTAATATGCATAAACTCACAGACAACTCTGGAAGCAAGTGTTTTGGGGCCAGGCTCCAAATGCTTAGTGCGTTCCTGGGCTATGTGCTAAAATAGCTATACATCAAGCTGATCTGACATCAGGACTGTGGCTGAGGCTTTGTGGTGCTGCCAGACAGCAAAGGCCCTTCCACTGTCTCAGCACTCTGACTCTGTGACACAGCTGTAAAGTCAATAACCATACATAGGGATATAACCCAAATCTCTGAAAGATTGAGGCCTAGGCCTTCCTCATAAGCTGGTAAGACTTTCTGCCTAGATGAATTTTTTGCTCTCAGATCCTCTCCATCTTATTCAGGCTGTTGCGAGCATCCACAATGTTGAAAACATCCATGTGCTGAACCACACTTGTCTAAGAAGGTATACAAAAGGTTTGCCCTTCCTTCTGCAATAACTTCACAGTGCTCAGCATCTATTTGTAATTTGATTCTGAAACAATCCCCTATTATGCATCATAAGAATGTTTCCATAATAGGTTCAAAAAACACGCTCAAAGTACTGGAAAACCTGAACTCATACTTCCAAATAGCACTTTGTTCAGTAAGGGAAAAGATCGAGAAGCCAAAACAGCTCCTCAAATCTCCAAGAAGGCTGTGATAAGTTCTAAATATTTGGAGTTTGATGGCCCTTGGTGTCTGCTATTGGTGTTTTTTGGATACTAGAATTGGAAAGAGGATTGAATAACTTAAAATACCACACTGAGATAGTTACGCTGCTTCTAACATAATGCCTGCCTTTTCTTGGTCTGATTTACTTTCCCATTTGTGTGAAATACTTGTGTTGCTATGATACCAGGTAAGTAAGATCTTGGTTTGTGTGTCAGTCCTTACATTTCTAAATATCTTTCCCTTTGCAGTTGTTGCATTGATTAAACATTTGACTTCTGTAAATTAGTTTAAAGTCAGAGTGTGTACTGCACTCTGAGGTGGACATAAAGAGACACAATAACAAACAGCAGCTGTCCTTAGATTGCCTAAATCAACAGTTGTATTAAAAGCAGAGTAGGATTTTGTTGCTTATCTCAGAAATTAGAACTTGTGTTAAATTCGCTTTTTAATTTTAGCCTCTCCCTTTATATTAATGAATATCTTGTTGCAGCTGAAGTATGGGTAAAGTTACCACATTCTGCCTTCTGTTACCTTCCCCAGCTTCTGCTGTAATGATACTGGGGCAAGAGAGGTCAAGGCTTTCGCATAAAAGGGAAGGGTAAAACATGCCTGAAAATAGCTCTACTTTTGGAACAGTAGCAAGATATAATGTTGGTGGATCTGGTAAACAAAAGCACGTATAAAACCCCACTGCCATGCCCACAGTTTCTTTCTCCCACTATAAAATTCCCTGAACTCCAGCAGGTGGCAGTGAGCAACAGCCTGAAATTGGAATGCTGCAAAGTGGAGAATAATTTCCATCGCTGAAACTTAAAAGATACTGGATTCATTTAGGAAGTAAATGACACAGATGTGGCAGGTCCATTCTAACCAAATGAAACACATTTTTCACAGATTGGTAGCTTCTAAGTCAGCCCTCGAAGGTGACATCTTCCTGATCCCTACCTTGCCTCTTCCTATTTTCTCAGTGTGTGGGCTCTATAGCTTTATGCTGTGATGCAAGGGTTGTTAGCTTTACTACATACAAAACAAATCACTCTGTGAGATTAATAGAAATGCAGAATGTGTTTTGAATAGCTCATTTTGCATCTAGGCCTTTTTTCATGGAAGGCATAATGAATGGAAGTGGGATAGGCGATTTAATTTATTACAGCTGTCAAGCAGTGAGCACTGCTGCACTTGATTTGTTTCGGTGCCTCGTGCAGGTTGCTGCCCAGGTGCTAGTCATTACACTTCATTTTGTGAACTACTCAGGTGGTGAAAACGTATAAAGGAAAAGGTTAGTTTGTGGAATGGGAGCTTAGTTTCCTTTTCTATAGATGTGAAGAAAGCACCAGAAGAAAAAGGAAAGTTATATTCTCATCAAGCCATTTTGCACTGAGGTAAACATTAAGCCTTTCTTTAATTACATGATATTGGTGGTTAAGTCAAGACCTAAATGCATCCTGTTGTACCTTGGTATGATTTACCTTATTAGAAGGAAGTAAATATGTTTTGACATAAGCAAAATATAATCTGAAAACCCAGGTTTACTAACTGAGTTTGTTATTAATTTATTTACCAGCCTAAATATACAAATCTAGGTCTTGAGTGCTACTGGCAAAGAATGACATCTGTGAGCACTGAGGTTCATTTTTTATTTCTGTCTTTCTCTGCTTAGGCCATCTGCTCTTCCACTGAAGTGAGGGGAATTTTTGTATTTCAGGTATTCTGCAAAGTCACTAATTTTTAAGGATCCACACAAACTTTTTGTGTTTTAAACTGAAAAAGACTGCAAAGTGAGACAAACTGCCTTGCAGGTGTAGAGAGCTGCAAAGGTCCTTCTCACTTAATTGCAGTTGGATTAATCTGTCCCTCAGAAAAAGAAGGTGAGAGTTCTATCACTTCTCTCTTGACCTTTTCTGAAAGTCTCATCAGTGTGTCTATCAATGTTCCTGGCTTGAGTTCAGGTGTGTTTGAATCATACTTGCCCTGGAAGAAGCATGGCTTAGCTTCAAGAGTTAAAAGTGAGGTCTAAAAGGTGACAAGACATGCTTCCTTTTCCCCCATCAAATTTAGCATGGGGAATGGTGAATAAGCCATGCTTAGCTTCTGCTGTATGTCACAGGGAGAAGGAAAGACTGCTGCATAATTATGCTGTTGGGAGAAAAATGATGTCCAGGAAACACCAACAGAAGGTGGCAACCACATCTGGGGCTCATGTAAAGGGATGGTATGATCTGACTGGTATATGAGCATAGTGTGAAACCTCACAAAGTGAAGGGAGTAGTAATATTAGCTTTGGTTCTTAACTTAAACCTGTGGGAATTAGAAGAGATTTTTTTAGCTGCATGTGTAGTCCCTCATCTAGAAAGATTTTTTTTTTTAGATGTGATTTGAGGTGATTTTTGTGAATTAAATAGAAGTAAAAAAAAATAATGAAAAAATCTGAAAAAAAGAGGGGACTTAAGGTAAGTCCTTTCCTTTAGCCTACTTGGAGCATTTTCAATATTCCAGTTTTACTATTTTTTTTCATTTATGCATACAAAAATGACAGAAGGTGCAAAAGATAAATCACTCCTAAAGTGAAACAAGAAACTTCTGACTTTGAATAAAATCTGTCAGATTGAACAAAAAGAAATGTAGGGAATTCTTAGTTCAAATTAAGATAGTGTGCTCTGGGTGTTTTAGTTATCTATTGCCATGAAAGAACATAAATATAAAGTAAGAAAAATACCTACTCAAACAGCCTAGCTTAATACACAGCAATGCATTTGTTTTAATCAGGTTTGTTATTGAGAAAGTTTATTACAGTGCAGAATATTATTACAGACAGTATATTTATTGGCGTGCTCAGGAGATGGTTATGAGTGTCAGAGAAGGGCAATCCTGCTGCTTCCTAATGTAAATCAAGAGCTTGGGCCTAAGCATGTAACCAGGGCTGGATGGATTTCAGAGGATTTAATATGCCAGTAGTACCAGAAGTTCTTACTGTCTTTCTATAGTTATGCTCACCTTTCCTGCCATGATTGACTGCCAGTGCCCTGGAGAATAATAAAATCCTCCCTTTTCAACTCCTTCTAAAATCCTAATTATACACTGGGAGCAGCAAGAACCCTCCCTTTCTCTGCAGCTCTCCAGCAGAATCCCTGCATTTGAGGTGAATTTAGTAGGAATAAGGTGCAAGGAAATGGTCCCCTAATTTCTGTACAGTCCTCCTTCTCTAGTCCCACCTGGATACCCTGACACTCTGGATATCCAAGGCATCCTGTCACAAAGAAACCTTCCATTGGTACACAGGGAAGATTGTCTCTCTCAGAGTAGTTTTAAGTAGCCACTGAAGTGGGGACTGAAATCCAGGTCTTTCCCCCACTCCAAACTACTTATCTCAATAGCAAAACAATAAAATCCCCTATTTTTACCTACTCTCCCAATCTTCTCCCTGAAAAAATAGTAAAAACTGTTAATACATTAATTTGAAGACATTCAAAATGAGGGAGTGCAGCTGTTTCCAGTTGCTTAATCTGCACTTGTGAGAAACAGGGGCATAAGTGTGTTTGTACTGCACCAGACCAAGGTTTCCTCCAGCCTGTTGTTGGTGCCTAAGGTGGTGCGTGAGAACAGGATAGGACTCCCAATTTTCAAGAATTTCAGTGTCCACATTCCCCTAGGAGGGAAAAGTAAGCTGAATCTTTGCTAGTGTAAGCCTTTCCTCTTCTGATTGTGCTTACCATTTAGATCTTGCTTGACTCCAGTTGAGGATAATTTGCAGAGATGGCAAATGGAGGAGGTCAGTTTGATGAGACTGTTGTGTTATTTCTTGCCTTGGTGCTTCTTGTGGGCTAGCCAGCTTAAATGGTAATTACCTAAATTCTCAGAGGGACCTACTGAATTACCCAGTTTTGAGGAATTACCATTACTTTTCAAACTATTCAAAAGCACATAAAATAGGTTTGTTGTCAGTGTGAGCTGATATGATGTGGTTTCGTAGTCTGGGATGAGAAAGTAACTGCCTCGTCTCTGCTAACTCCAGATGCTGCTTTTTCTGTTGCCAGAGAGGTGACTGCCTCAGTGACCTCTCCTGCCATCACTAATGCATCCTTCCTGAGTGATGGATTGAAAGGTGCACTTTGCATCCTCACTTGTCAACACAAAGGAAGCAGTCTCAGCCTTTGAATACAGCAGCCAGTCTGAATGCAAAGGCAAAATTGAATTGCAGGAGATGGCCTATGCCACTAAGGGCATCATGGTGAAGCAGAACTGAATATTCTTTTCATAAACTGGAATACAGTAAAAAGGACAATGAGGAGCCCAGCTCCTGTGTTATACCTGTGTGACTCTGACAGGGCATTGGTGACATGAATACATCACTATGCTGGTGCTAATTCCACAAGGAACAGAATTTGGACAGTGTTACACAGACAGGAATAGTAATTTATGGAAACTTCAAACACACCTAGGTAATCTCTGTTTGGCATGTTTTATGGGATTCAGGTTTTTGGATGTTGTTGTGGAGACGGCAGGCTTTATCACCAAGTTCCTCTGGATTAAAAGACCACTCCAAAACACAACCCCCAACATTTAGATATCCTGTCCCATGCATAGGTTGTTTTCACTGCAGTAAGTTGGATTATTTTGTTGGGAATTCACTGTCAGTTCCATACAGCTCTTGTGCCTTTTGGGAACTGGTGAGATTATCCAGGTGGTATTCTGGACTTTTGAAAAAGTGGAAGAGTGCACTTTAACCAAGCTGATCAGTGGAGTGGCATGTGAGGAGACTGCAAGGTGATGAAGCCTGTGAGAAGGACTCAATCAGGGAAAGTTGTAGCGCTAAGGAGGAAGTAGATGTTATTTTTTACATCTTATATCTAAAAGAAAATGTAACAGCCTAAAACATTTTAATTGAAAAGTTTTAAAAAAAATCTTTAAGATGGATCCAGAGCTTACATTTTCAGAAAAATTAAAAACAATTAATTTCTTTGTAAGTTTAAGAAAATGCTATGTGGCAACTATACAGGTAGTTTCTAAATGGTTGTCTAACACTGTTGAAAAGGTCAATTTTAATCTTCTTCCAGAACTAAATTAATTTTGAAAAATTATTTTTATAAAAGATGCTTGATTTTTGACTAAAATGTCTAACTTACTTCCACCACTATAATTTCAGGTAAATGTTTCAGTATTCAGTAAATGGAAACCTGAATATCATCTTTCTACAGGGTAGAAGTTCATAGCATTGGTTCCGCTTTATTCAATCTCTGACTTGACAGAAAACTTAGTGACTTGGCTGCCCATTGTGGTAAATTACTTGTCTTTTGTCTCTCCCAAGCATGCTAGTTTTGCACTGACAAACTCTGGAAATCTCTCTTAACTTATCTAAACCTCACATTATCTTCAAGATTTTTCACTGTAATTGCTGGCTTGGTCTTAGGAAAAGGACTTCATTTTGGTTTGGATGGAGCCAGTTACTATTAGTTTCCTGCTTTGAAGCAGTATAGGTGGGATATTTCTGTTTCTACAGTTGCTTATTATTTCTATTGAGGTCTTTGATAATCCCTGTTGTGTCTTTCATTTAACTCCATACACCCAGCAATACAAAACTGAGCAGGCAGAATCGTGCACAATAGCAACACTGAATTCCAGCTGTAGAGATCAGTAAGGTCCTAGTCATCAAACCTACATTTTCAGCATGTAACAAATGTGTCTATGAGAACAAGAAATCTCACTTTAGCAGCTTCGTGAATTAGTATTTGAAAACTAAGGAGACAAGTAATACTGAACAAAATATTTTTTGGACTATGTTAACAGGAACTACATATTTCAGTTTATTTAATCTTGAGACTGTTCGCAAGTGGAGACAAATCACAGGAGTAATTTTAGACACACTGCTCAAGGAGGAAGCCAAAGAGTGGTGGGAGATGCTGCAAGCCTGTTCTACCACACTGTGTGAGCAGCCACTGTGTCTGGGTGAGGAAGTCACAGAGATGCTTTAATTCTTGAAGTGTTTTGGACTGTCTGTCCTCTATGAGCCCCAAGCACCAGAATGTGCCTAGAGATGCTTCTGATTTTTCTTGTACTTGAGAAATAGAGTGACAGGGCAGGAACTGTCCTGGAACCTTTAGCAGGGGTACTAATTGAAGAGATGTTTGGATTCTATTCCAGTGACAAGTTACTTATGCATCAAGAAATTATGTCAAAATTTGAGGGTATGGGCTTCCAGTTTATACCATTGGGGAGCTTGACCTGCTCCCTGAGCAGGTCTACACTCTTTTGAGTTTATTTGTTTACAGTCCTTGGTTTAAAAAATTAAGAACTGAAAAGCTGAGGCCACAAATAACACAAACTGGTCTTCAGAGAAGGAGCAGTGTGGTTTACTTAATTTATCTTTTAAGAAGGTGGGAATTAGTATGTAAGTGTTGGTGTTTTCTGGAGTTAGCTGCAGTAGCTGGAGTCTCTTTGAGGCCCTGCTGAATTTGCCGGTCAGTACCAACAATTACAAATGTTGTGAAATGAACACCTAAGAAATAATTTAATCCCTTAAACAGTCTGACGTTGTGTGCTTTCTGAATGGTCTGACAGGCTGGTGGGGCTCAGTTATGTTGTGTGAAGACATCTGCAGTATGTGGCAAGATCCACTGTGATTGATCTGGCTGAAGCAGTAGTGTAGTGATGGATGTAGATGGTGAAGACAGGGCGTGAAGTGTTGGATACCAGAGAAGGAAGTTGAAGTGAATCTCGTTAGATTTTATTTTCTGTTGCTCACTGTTTTGGCCCATCTGCTACTCTTGTAAAAAGAACAGGTTGGCTGCAGATGCAAGTGTTGCTGTAATTAACAGTGCAGTGTGATGTGAAGAATTTAGTCAAGTGCAGGAGGATGGATGCCAGACAGGCCTGGCTTTTTTGGCTTGCTGACACCTTATTGTAAGTGAAACTTTCATTAGCTCATTTGTTGCACCACTACTTCCATAAGTGATTGTCAGCTAGGAGGATATATCAGGCTGTTTATAGCAACAAGGTGAGTCAGGATTTTTTAGCCTTCTCTCTGTCTTTGAGGCAAGGCTGACAATCAGTCCCAGCTAGTAACAGATTGATGGCTGCTTTGAAACTGTGTCTTGTCACTTGTGAACTAATGTGGTCCCTTGACGGCCAGAGGCTTGAGTGGGCACAGGAATTAATGGTGCCACCTCTGTATGGGGTTTGTTTATGTATCTGCAGATAAGCTGTTGTTGACTGGTTTTAGGAGTAATTTTATATCTAATGTTTGAATTACCCAGCTGCTTCTTGCCAGAGGCTTTTTTTCTGTAGTTAATTATAGGATTATAATTGCCAATTAAATGATAAGCCACAAAAGAGCTTGTATTCCTGAACGAGTGGTGCATGCATTCAATGTATTGTGCAGCACAAGTAGCACAGACAGTGACACAGGGTGCTTAGGGCTGCTTTGTGTAAGACCTGAATTTTTTCTATTATGTATTGTGAATTAAAAAAAGGCACAAGATGTGAAATGGAGGTGGGATTTCTCTGTGGACAGCGCAATTAAAAATTGTAACAGAAAAAGAAGAATTATTTCCTTCTCCAGCCCCCCTCACCCCCACAAAATTCTCCTTCCTTCCCCTGCTCTGAGTCAGTCCTTCCTTGTGGTTTGTTTGTGTGGGCCTCCTGGGGCTCAGGTCCGTTCAAAATACTCTGTTAAAGTGCAGATGCTATATCGTTCTCAGGTTAAATTAGTGGTGAGAAGTGAAAGTAGTAGAGGCATTGTCTTTAAATAATTCTTTGTTTTCTTTGAAGATCTATTGCAACAGCTCAGCTGAGATGCTCCAGAACAAATCAAAATTGACTGGGTGTTGTCTGGCATCAAAAATAAAGTGTCATTTAGCTGAAATGTTAATTCTGTATTTGTTTCTTCTCCGAGACAGGACAGCAATTTAATTAGAGTATTGCACTGGAGGAACATGGCATTTCTTGATTATGTTTATAGCACAATGATGCAAAAATATCTTCCCTACCCTTTAAGAGTTTTAGACCTGAAAGTGTGTATTAATCTGCTTGTTGATCACAAAGAGTTGTTTTAGCTTGACAGAAAAGGATCAGAGGAAATGTAGTTGTGAGAAACTTGATGCAGATGAGTTGTATTTTGTGTGTGTACAATAACGAGGTGTGAAGAGAAGCTATTTTGTCATAAGAAAAGTAGAAATTTTTTTGTCTGCAGAAAAGAAAGGTAGGCATCAGCTTCTGCTGGGGTGTAAAGCTTCAGTTTCACTTCGTTTCTGGCAGAATCAATGCTAAGAGAGTTAAATTCTAGTAAGACTATGGCCGTGGTAATGTGACAGTAAAGTCCCGTTACTCTTTAACGGCCAGCCTTCAAAGGCAGACAAATACCCTCTTTGTTTTGTGCATGCTGAAGAAGTGTACTTGAAGCAAGAATTTGCTGTTAACCACCTAACCAAAGGGTTATTATTAGTCCAATCTCAATGCTAACAATATCCAAAACATCTAGTTACTACACCTTACTTGTGATGGTATTATAAATCAACGTATGTAAACTTTGTCATCTCCCCATTTTTGGTGTTACCATTTATTCCCATGTGGCTTTGTCTCTGAAGCTTCATGAGTTAATTTTCCTTGAAAGGAAGAAAAGATTTTACAATTGGTTGTCAGCAGACTGAGCCTTTTGCTCAGGAAAATGTGATGATAGTTTTTCTCCACGATTTTGCATCTTCTTGAGGTTGTTTTTGTGTAATTGCTAACAGTCTGCTCCATTGCTTTTCCTCCAATGATTTGTGACATTGTATTGAAGGTCTATTATTTGTGTTATGTTTTGCATATGATGGATATTTGTTCTTTGGTATTCCTAAACCAGGTTTTACTCAGTTCCCAAACTTGCACACATTGTAGTGACTGTAAATCAGTCTTCTGTGATTTGTTTTTGTAGTTCTGTGGTCTCTGTGTCATTCTGTGCTTGCTATTTCAAAGCTTCTTGTAATTTTCTCCCTCTATTTTTGCGCTGATAAAACATCTGTTTCTCTTAGATGTCAGTCAGGCTGTGGTTAACTGATGTTTTGTGAGCACAAGATAGTTCTGTGTTTCACTTCTCGGGTCGCTAAGAGTTCACGCTAAAAATAAATGACTCACCAGAAAACACACATTCCAACAGCCACATAGACACAATGCTGTGGTAGCTCCTTGCTGCAAATATCTTCTATTTATGGCAGTATCATTGGCATGTTATTGAAACTGCAACAATAAATGATCATACAAAATTGTAGTGGCAAAGCAATAAGAATTATTATTTTTATATATTAGTATGATTGTGTGCTTAGAAAATAAGATATCAAAGAAGAAAAGCAATATCTGAGGATGTGAATCTATAGAGTTTATTGAGGGTGATGTGGATGATTTTGCTATGTCACTATCTTTATTCATTATGCCTTATGAAAAGTGAGGTAAAAGAACTAATTTGATTTTAGCAATAAATTTTAACTCTGCTTCTGGATTTCATCACCAGTAAACCTGTGGTGCTGTGATCTTCTTTATTTTTAATTGTGGCTAGCCAGAACCAGGCTTTGCAGAATTAACTCCAACGTGATACCACCTTGCTTCTGACTGAACCAAGATTTTAGGACAGTGTAAAATCTACAGTTTGACTCAGACTAATGAGGTTCTTTATCTTCTGCAGAGCTGTGCAGTTACAGAATACTTCTCTCTTGACAGAAAAAATACTTTTCTTCGGAATTTTCACCAACATGAATGTATTATTAAAAAAATCCTTCACTTTCCATTGAACAACATTTGCTAGGCAAATATTTTACTGTGTGATTCCTAGTCTTGTCTAGATTTTGTGCATCTGGACTCAGTTGAATTCTTGTTAAAGGTGACGCAGAGGCATGTGGGTGCTGCAGAGAATAATGGAGTGAGCATTTGAATAAATTCGGAGAATGGATTTCAAAGGGCATGAACACGTACCCTTGTTAACTGGGCCACAAAGCTTTGTGGGCTCTGGGTCTCTGCTAAACATTTCACAGACAGGGAGATAAATGCCCTCTGCATTAGAACAGTTACATCTGACTTTGGAAAGCTCAGCACAATTTCTGAACAATGAAGCAATATAATTCTAATTAGATAACAATTCCCAATCACCAAGTTCTTGAGGCCTGGATTTTAAATCAATATACTGCTGGAACTGAGAGCAATGCAGACTTGTGCATTTTAATGTCTTGAGGAACTGGTTTTTAAGGACAATATTGATGTAACTTACCAAAAAAGTTTAACATAGACACAATTGTACAATGAGAATGAAAGAGAAATCACAAGTTCTATGGTATAATAAGAATGCCTTATGAGATTTCATAGAGGGCCTACACAGGTAAGAATGCAAATCACCATAGCATCAGTGACATTAAAGGGAATGGTTTCTTTACTCCCTCTTCGTGTGACATGGCAGGTATATGCCTTGCAGAGAGCAAGATGCATTTGTTTGGGATTCAGCTGATATATTGATACAGAGGAATTATTCACTGATATCCTTTTGTGATGTGAGCATTGCACTAGATACTCCAAGAACTTGCATAGATCTGTGTTTGTGGTCATGGGCAGAGGACCACCTTTGGATGGAGCTTGCTTGAGGAGCGGGGCCTACACTTACCCCTAGAGAAATCTATCTCTATCTCAGCAATTTTGTTGCAGACTTGAAATGAATCACTATCATGTCTTGGAACCAGGGACAAATGTGTTGGTTAAAGGGAGCTACAGTTTGTAAATAGTGTTCAAAGTTGTCAAACAGGCAGCATTTATTAACCAGACATTCTGTTTTCTGAGCAAACTGGAGAAGAAATCTTGTGTGCTGTGTAACAAGTCTGAAAGGGATTCAGTACAGCAGGGGAACAGATGGCCAGCACTGAGCAGGCTTTAATGCTGTGAAATGAGCGGCGTGTGCCAATGAGCAGCCAACGGGGGAGAGGAGCAGTGAGAGACGTGGTGTCAGCGTTGGCTGGGCTGGAATGGCCAGTAATTGGAGCTGGGTCATGGTTATCCCCTGAGTAACATTGTTCATATTTCATGAACAAGAATGACTTTATGTTCTAAAGCACAGGAATGTAAAGGAAACAAGGCATCTACAGCTGCTACAAAAGAGTGAGCAGGCATTATGTTATTGGCATGAATTTTAAGTAAATGTTTTGTATGTTCATAGAACAGTAAGAAATTTTTTGCTGATAATGTCTCATTACCCAAGAAGAAACCTGCACAAAAAGGCACTATGTTGATGAGAATCATTTTTACTCAGTAATTTAATTTCTTATTCCTCAGTTCAGTTTTCAAATAAAACTTTTTTTTGTAACACAATTTAATGTGATTTCCCCATATTCATTAAGAAAATTTTCAAGTTTTTGAAAGGTCCAGATTAAATATTTCAGTTGACCCTTAAAACACACGTTTTGGTTTGTTACTGACATACAAATTTAACATTTTGTTTCATCTTTGGATGAAAATTATTTTTCATGTCAAATTCTTAGAAGATTGAGCAAGTTTCCTGGTCCTCCAGGTTGATTGTGTCTGACAACAAGAATGATGTGTTATTTGATAGATATATTAATTTAACAATAAATACGCTTATAGGAGCAGTCATGAATACTAAGTAGAGTGGCTCTAACACAGCAGTTACTGGCAGATAAACATTGCCTGGTTTTTGCCTGTTTGAAAATGGAAAAGTGCTGTATTGCAGATCAGAGTTAAATTGACAGCTAAATTGGTGAGCTGCAAAACTGGTGTCTTACATTCTGTAATAACAGCAAATAGTGTCTCGTCAGTCTGACCAAAGTTAAACATCTTCTCATGGCCATTGCCATCAATTACAATGCTGAGAGTGGTAGAATTGTATTTTTATGGCTTTGAGGTTTAAGATAAAGAGAAAAATGAGATGTTGGATATAATGAATGAGGCTTGGATTAGTTTTCTGCTAATGTTTTGTGCAAGTTTTTGTTGTTATTAGTCCTCTTAAGCTTTGGAGTCATTTACTCTGAGTCACAGGATGTTGTAATTTATTTCCATTAATCAATGTTACACCTATATGTATGTGGGGTCTGAACAATATAAAGGAGTAATGAGGCATGATGTTTACTTTGCATTTTGTAGGAATACTCATCTCTGAAAGAAATGAACTGAAACTTCTCTCGGGGGGTACTTATTAATGCATTTCACTGAATATGCTTTTTTTCTTTTTACCTCCCTAAGGAGAAAGCCTTTTTCCTTTGGTCAATTGAGTATGGCACAAGGGTAATAACAAGTCTAATGGATGCTGTAAACCACCACTTTTTAATGCATAATGTAATTGAATCAGAATATAGTGTCTAGACTGATGGAGTCCCTAGTGCTTTAACAACTGAAATTATGATTAGAAAGATCCAGATAATGCTGACTTCTCATACATTAAGCTCCTATTATACAATTTCCTTTCAACAGCACATTCACTTTAACTTTTGAATTATGCAGTGCCATCTTAAACAGTTTAATATTACACTGGAATCAAATTCAAAGCTTCAAGAGGGCTTTATCATTTTTGTGGAAATATGTACAGAATAAATTTGTAGTGGTGCTGTATGATTAATATTCCTCCAAACAGCTCTCATATCAAATTCTGCATTTAAAATTATGTTCTCTGGCAGAGAGCTTATTGGAAAGCTAATGCTCCTCTGTTAGCCATTACTGAACAGAATGTAGAGCAGAAACTGGCTCAACATTGTGGGTTTAGTGTGGATGAGAGGGGATTCCACAGGCTCTGGGATAGCTGGGCCCTTTTCCTCCTACCTAAATAAAAAATCCGAAGACACTTTTCTAAAAAAGTGTATTGGGGAAGGTGCTCTTAAGGATCCGTAGATTGCCAAACCAGTGAGCTGCACATGAAATATGCTGTTTTCACACTTCCAGAGAAAGCTCCTTTATTATTATTAGCTGAAAATATACTTGATATGTGGTAAAAATAGAAATTTCTAAGTTTTGTTAGCTTTTCTTGAGGTGATTGAAATGATTTTTCAAAATGGTTGGAAAGAAAACAATTATTTCTACAGCCATACAAAAATTATGTTCAAAGTTACTGTAGTGGGTTTGGATAAATGCAAGGCCATGCAGGTGTTGTTATTGGTGGTGCTGAGTGGGAGCTGCCTACAGGCTCCCTCTAGCACATTTAGGAGGCTGAGCTCATCCTGCAGCCCAGGCATAAGCCCAGCACAGGCCTGGTGGCCAAGCTGTGTGTGTGGCACAGCACAAGTCAGTGCCCACCAAGGTTAACTGTGAGGGGAACATCCAACAAGGTTTCAGATTGGGGTGACTGCAAGAGGTCGCATCTCAAAAGACAGCAGCCAGAATAACACAAACTGTGTGGATAAACTTGTTTCTGGCGCATATCCTTGAGATAATGTGTGCCAAAGGACAGAACATAATATCTGGGAAATGCTTAGTGAAAACAGGCTAATCATCATCATCTCTGTCTGTTCAAAGACTTCGGATGGCAATTAGGTAATTAAAGTTCCTTCTGTTGTCTTAGATTAGAAGATATGCCTGCTCAGTCGTTATGTGGTTGGTGAAGCTGTAGTGTAATGAAAATTAAGCATTGGCCCACACTGGCTTTTTGCCTTGCCACTGTGGCTTGACAGAGGTAAAAGAGTTTGGATTTACATGTTGAGAAGCGCTGTACCTCGAAGGAGATCAGACTGCAGAGCCAATGTACAGTGTTCAGCCCTTGGGAGATGGAGCTGAGCTGTGGGAGTCTTTGTGTGCCACAGTACATGAATATACAATTAATTCCAGTATGAAAAATCTATTAGCCCTGAGAATGTGGACTTAAACTAGTACCCCTTGGTGTTATACATTCTTTAAAAGTTTGGCATAATGGAGAGAGGCTGAAACTTTGATTGATTTTTCTTTTTTTTTTGTTCTCTTAAACCTTTCGGATTTTAGTCCAACATTTCTTCAAGAAGCTACTTGCATCATCTCAGTGGATATGGAACCAAACTTTAGTGAATCGAGCATCTAAATACAAGTGGAAGTTGCCAAAAATTGCACAAACATTTGAGATGGATGCAAGTATACAAGGAAGTTATAATGGCAAATGCTATGGAGCGTTGATGATGGCTTAATCATACATTATCACCTTACTTTGTATCTGATAGGCTTGTTCTATTAATGAAATATGTCTATTTGTGCACCTAGGAATGCTTTAATCAGGACTGTGGGCCAAGTGAGATTTTTCTGAAGATCTCAAAAAGTCCTAAGGATCTCTGTATTGATAACAAAAGCAGAAAGTTTTGTTGAGCCAGGATTTGACACAAATTGAGGCTGACTGAAACTGTCTTTTTCTGATTAAACTGTCTTGGGAATGTGAAGGTCATAATTTTCAGAGTCTCAGGTTCAGAGCTACTTATCTTCTAAAAGAATAATACAAAGGCAGATTATGGTTATAGGTAGATCATGCTCTATTTCTATAGTTGATGCTGTTGAGATTAGCAGGCCAGAGATTTCAGAGTTAAATGAAAAGGATAAGTATTAGATATGCTCTAGAAATTTTTGTGCTGCACCACTCTATTCATGGACATCTGGAAGTTTGTGATCTAACTGTAATTCCAACCATGCTAGATGTCACAGAAATAACACAGAAATACATTATAAAAACAAAACAAACACGCTCTTGCTTCAATAGAGCAACATTTTGTGAATGAGTGTCTTCATTTTAACTGATGTGAATGACTCAGGCTGCAGGAGCCCCATGCCAGAAACAATCAGCCAAATAGCTTGGCAAGTGTTCTGACAAATTGCTCTTGCTGGCAATAGTTTTGTAACTTTAAATGAGTATTAACTAAGCGACAGTCTTAATTTTTCAAGTACTAGCTGGAAATAAAGTTTTAATTCCATTGTATGTTTAGTAAATAAAACACCAGGACTTCAGTATGATGTATGTGTGAACAAATAGATTAAAATCCCTACTTAGTGCATTTGGGATTGTAAATCCCTCTCCGTGGGCTCCAACACCAGCATCAAATGGCACAGATGTTGTTGTCTGTTTGCTTTTCTGCAGAATTGTTATACATTACGGAATATCTTGGGAGGTTTTTCACTATTCAAATTGTTTATCCCAAATTATTCCAGTTGTAAAATCTTGTTCTTGTTTCTCAGCAGCTTTTCTTCCCTTGTAGTAACAAATATCTCTGAAGTCAGCTGTCACCAGGGTAAGTTTTAACTAAAGGGAAATGCACATGCCCTTGATGGGATTGCTTGTGGCTTTCCAGGTCTCTCAAGCCTTAAATTGTTAACTAAACACAGGTGGAAAAAATAGGCAAATATTCCTTCACATTCATGAAAGACAAACAGCATCATGCTCGTGTGGCAATCCAAGTGCAATCCCTGTTAACCCAATAACCTCCTGTCCAGCACGCTCTTTACATCTTTGTTTTTCCCTAATGGCTCTTACCTGCTGTGTGCTTTGGCAGGGGAACACGGTGGCTTTTCTACAGGAGACTTTGACTGCAAATCCTGACAGTTTGGCAAGTGTCCATCTGGGGTGCTGGGCGGGAGATGGGAAACATCTGTAGAGCTCTACTGGTTTCCCTCCTCTTTTCTGAACGAGAGGACAGGAGACTTGTTTGTAGAGAGTTAATCCATAACCTCTTTGCTGGTTCCATCCTCACCCCCACCTGTTCTAGCAGAAACTCCCAAGTATCTTTTCAGATGTTAACCATTAGAGAGTGTCATCTGCATCTCTTCCTGTGGGATGAAAATAGTGGAAATAAAAACCCTGTAGTTAAAATGCTTGTGCTAAATTACATGGCATCGTATTTGTTTGGAATTGTACCAGTGCATGGATATGCACTTTGCCTGCGTTGATGGAGATTTTTAAATATTTTGAGTAACATTTACCTAACAGGAAATGGATGAGAAGAGCACGACTTCATCACATGCTAGAAGTTCATTTCCCTTCTGCCTGAGCCGCAGCCAGATTAATTTTTTTATTAGAATACCTCTTCTGCTTTGCCATTTATTTTTTCAGAGACTGGGATATGCACACTTCTGTTGAGTGTAATGTTTGGTTATGAAAATCAATTCCTTTTTGTATGAGAGTTGTAGAAGAACTGAACATTTCTAACTATAATCCAGAACTATTTGTTTGGCTTGATTTATTAATATTCAATTGCATTTATTTTTGAAGTGAATTTGTTCAGTTCCCTAGAATGTGGCATGAAGTCTCCTTTGTAATGTAAATTTGCTTTGATCGGAAGTTCTGTAGAAGCCAGATGTATTTGGCAGGGATCTTAAAGACAGGCATTTTGAAGTTAAACCACAGAGATGACATGAAAGGAAAACTGATATGCTTGTCTGTGCAGATTGTTTGAAAACATCTTCTATGGGTATTTAAACTAGATATATTTAGAAATAGAAGATCTTTAAGGTCCCTTCCAATCCAAGCCTTTCTAAGTTCTTATTTTCTGCTGCATTCCTTTGCAGTGTATTAGGAAGGACATCACATCCTTTCTTCCACATTTTAATTAAGACTATGATGTTCTTTACAGATTCTATATTGTTTGCTTCAGCACCTGTTTTTTTTCACATAAAGCTATGCCAATATCAAATAGATGTGACTGAGATGGGAGAGAATTGACTATGACACCTTTCCCCTTTTTCTTTCCTGTATTATGTTTTTTGAGTAATTTACAACTCTGAAAGTGTACTCTGTACCACAGAAACTGATTAGAAAGAGTTAAATTTGAAGTAATTGTATAATAAGAAACTGTAAAGGAAATAAAAGCGCTGATTTCATTCTTGGGCTGTGCTGTGTCATCAGCCTGAGCTAGAGCAGTCCTAGTGATGCTTATGCTAATAATGTGTGATGGACACATAGTGAATTGTATCAGCAAGTAACTTTGAGGAGCAGAAGGTTGTACCTGTAAAAATTTACTATCCTGCCTGAAAAAGTGTTTGCAGTACTAGTGGTGCTGCTATTGGCAACCTGTTAGGTGTACAAATGTAATGCACACCCATATTCAAACACTGCTGGTATGGGAAACATAAAAGAATAGGATACTTTGCTACATGATGCAGGCCATGATCTATTGGGGAAAACTGAATCGCCATTGGATGATCCTGCTACAGTTCAGCTGGCAGGGCAGGCAAACGCTGAGATGGAGCAGCAGCACTGTGTTTGGCAAATTGCTTTAACCACTACCAAACTTAAACTTCCTCTCAGGGAATAGTAGTTATTCCTTCTCACACCAGTAATAAGCTTAGGGATGTGGAGGAAAATACCATCATTATGTTCTATACATAACTGAGACTAAAGCGTAGCATTGAGAAATGTTTTACTCAGGAGGGGGCAAGATAATAGTTCATAGTCCCAGCATGAGGCTTCCAGAGTCACTGGTGGATCAGATGATCAGATCCTTCACTGTATCTCTTCCCAGCTTTTCTCCTGGAACTTAGTGTGAGTCCTGGTTGTTTCATGCTCCCTGTCCCTCACCCATTGGCTTTCCCTTCGCAGGAAATGGAAGGTTTTTGCTGTTTTTGGTGGTTTTTTTCTGGTTTAGTTTTTGCCTTTTTTTTTGTGGGTGCTTTTTTTTTCTTTTCTTTTGGTTCAAGGTTTTTCATTTTGTTGTTGTTCCTGAAGTCATTAATTTTTTCCCCTCCCTCCCTCAACATAGCCCTTTGATAAATTTTGCTTTGTAACAATGTCCAGATAAAGTTCCTAAGCATCATAATGTTTGTTTTTAGGAAAAGTGATTTGTGTGGGGTTTTTTGCTTTTACTGCAGTAGCTACGTGAAAATACAGTGGAAGAAAATGAGATGTCAGGTTTTTATGTAAAACTCTTTGTCAGATGGAAGATTTACTTCTCAGAAAGATGGATAGCTGAATACACTGTTAAAAATAAAACTGAATTCTTCAGGGACAGCAAAGGCTGTCTCTGACTTTCAGAAAATGGAATTTGGGAATAAAGTTTTTCAAAGGCCTGTGCTTGTATTTTGGTTTATACCTAAATCTATGTTTGCTTGTGACACATTTGTAAAAATACATTTTTATGGTACTGCTGGAGTGTGAGCAGGTTTTAAAAAAAATTGTGAAGAAAAGAAGCTTTCAGGTGTGTAATATGAACACATGATGGTGTTTGACCATGGGATGGCCATATTCTCTCTGCTTGGGTTATCTCCCTTGGGATGGGGCAGAATCAAATTGAGGTCCTCTTCCCTTTTGTGTGAGAATGGGCACACTGCTAAAGATAATGCTTGAGGGAGAGGAGAAAAAAAATTATTTTCATACTGAAGAAGAAAAGCAAGCAGAAATAAATCCTCAGATGTCTTAAAAATCAGAGCAAGACAACTTTTCCAATTACTTGCTTTATGATGTTGCAATGAGCATATAATTGTTGAGACTGACATATCCATTGGACACCACATCGAGCCCTGCTCTCTCCTACTCAGCCACCTGTGGAGTGTTGCTGCAGTCTGCTCACCTATGACAGTAGAAAATAGCTGGCTGGAGTTGGCTTTTTTTGAATTGCAATATACTTTATGTGCAGTTTATGGATGTTGCTAGTAAAGCAGGTAAATAATTTATTATACCTAAAGAAAAAGATTCTGAAACAAACATCCGTGAGGAAAAAATGAGACTTGAAATCAGCAATAAGGAAAGAAATAAGTTATCTTGCAGCAGAATAAATGACATCTAAGGAGGCAGTGCATTTTTTGCACTTGAAACAAACTGTGGGAGTTTGCCTTATTAGTTTAATTAGTTTTTGTACAGAATTTCCACCTATTGTTAATTTGTATTCTTACTATTAGAAATACTTGATATGCTCAGAATAGTTATAATATCAATTTATTTTAAATATTTTTGTTTGTTTGAAAATGGGTATGGATTTCTAGGGATCTATTTGTGATTTAGAGGCACTTACCAGACAGCTCAGCCAATACATTTGCATGATTAGGTTGTTTGGGAGCTGCTCATTTTGAATTTTCATGGAGTGTGACTAGTCGCTTAACTCATACATTATTGCTTCTGTTTCATTTTCCAGCAGCAACCTTTTAAAAAGCAGTGGAATAAATAAAGGAAGGTTTATAACATGTGCACAGAACACATTTTCAAGTGAACCTTGGGTGTTCCTGGGTGCTACCTATGAAAACTTTTAGGCTTAATGTTTTCGTGATTAAATCCAGTGTCAAGAACAATGAACTGTACAGACTTTTGTCTCAATGGATTCCTTGTTGCAGATGCCTGAGGCCATATTTATTCTTTAGTCATGTTTATGGAATTTGCTGAATATCATGGGGATAGTACTGGTTATACTTCAAATAGGAACTAAACCCATGTATTTTCATTGTCTGAAAAGGGAAACTAAATTCTTTTCTCCAGTGTATTTTGTAAAGAAGTATTAGACAAAGAAAATAATATCCATGCTGTATAGGTCTAACTCTGCTCCCATTTGAGTCAATAGTAAATCTGTTACTGAATTTAATGAGGGTCACTTGGGATAAAACAATGCCTGAAAAAAATAATTATTTGAGGCAATTTAATAAGAAACTGTAATAACATGTTGAAACAAAGCAATTATTTTGGTGGCCACAAATGTAAGTTACTGCTTATATGCTCAGGTTTTAGAATGGGTTTAGCCCACTTACATAAAATTTGGCATCTAATCAAGGGTGGTTATCTGGACCTTCCTTCTGATGCCATAATGAAGGTGAACAACCCTGAATATCTCAAGGCTAATTCTCTTTTCTTCACCCCAAGACAATTCCCTTACAAAAGTGTCAATGCTCTTTTGACTACTGTAATCCTAATTTGTAAGTATGAAAAACGTCTCTGTAATCAATGCAGTCGTGAAGTTACAAAGGTCTACAAGAATATTTAGAGTGCAACTACTGTTTTTAGGCAAGTAGTACTGTAGATTGAGGGGTAATGTTTTACAACTAGTGTTAATTTCAATTATTTTCCTTTGTAAATCCATTATTTTCCTTGCAAATAAATATTTCCATTATTTAATGATCAGCCCATACAAAAATTATCATTTTGTTACATTTGAGAAGTAACAAAATGAGCAGTAGAAACAGTGTTTGTCTTGACACTGTCCAGAGAAGGCATGGCCCAGTGTGATTGAGCACTGGAAAATACGCTGAAAGGGAAAAAGGTGACAATCTTACCCAAGGTTAGGAATAAACACCTCTGTATATATGTGGTTGACTATAGTAGACAGCAGAAAGAACAGTAATTTGAGATGTGTGATGTGTTAAAGCAGACACTGATGCAAAGCAGAAGTAGGAGAGAGCTTGAGCTGCCTTTTCTCATCACTGAAGTCAATTGATGACGAATGCCCTGAGCACTGGAGGTGCAGTCTGTCTAATAGTAACCCGTGAGAAACAACTGTGAGATGAAAATGGCAGCTGCAGCTTTGAAAATAAAATGATTGTGTGCAGTCAGACTCGGGATGAAGTGGCTCCTATAATGAGAAACCACAGGAGCTGATGTTTAAGCTCATAGAGTGAGCTTAGCTATCTTTCTCAAAGCTGCTTCTCCCTGTGTGTATTTAAAGGCCCTTCTTTCTTTACTGCCACTTATTGCAGGATCCTGTAAATGGAAGAAAAAATAGTGATAAAAATCCATTGTATTGTTTTTAATTATGTCCTTCCTCAATGGCTTTTATGACTTTTAAAAAAAATTTCTTTATGTCTAAATTTATAGGATCCTGTGGTAAATGTCTGAAGAAATAATAATGTTATTAAAAACTGCACATTTTTTTGTCCTTTAGAATTTCTTTCTCTCCATGTTTGAAAAATCTTGTGATTAAACTCTGTTCAAGGAAACAATACAACACTATGCATATAGAATATGAGTCATAGTGTAAACTTGCATCAGTCTGTATCCATCCATCTATTGTTTGTACTTGTATGGATTTGGACAACTCTGGGCACTGCAGTGGTAGCTGTTTATAAACAGAATGAACACCAGCCCTAACACTAATCTAACTTTGATCATCTCTCTCATGTCTTAATTCTCTGAACTATTTGGAAGTGCCTAATCAATGTACTCTTTGAATGCAGCAGTGTATTTGGATTGCAGATATTCCCAGAATTCAGCTTCAGTTGTTCCTTTTCCATCCTTCTTATAAAACACTGACATTTTATCAAGCAGATAAAGCTTAATTTTTGCCATCAGTCATAGATTACTCTGTATTCTACAGAAGTCTTGTGTGAGAGATTCTTCCAGTTAATCCTTTCAGCTTATTTTTAGTATTTGATTTTAAAATAGCAGGAGGAGTTTGCCATCTCTCTGAGTCCTACTCATGTCCTGGTCTGACTGAAGGCTGCTGCCCACAGTTTGGGCCAAATGAATTTCTCCTTTCTCAGCACTGTCAGTCTACAGTGAATCATGACTGAATGTTTATCCTGTCTATGCATGTTAATGATTCCCTAAATAAGCTCAATAGAGCTGTTATTAGTCATCTAACATGTAAAATTAAGGCAATGAGATGCAGGACATGCAAGAAGATCTTTATGCTTTTTGTGAAAAGCTGATGTAAAAAATCATCCAACTGGGCTTTTCGAAAGTATCTTTAAACCAAGGAGTTTACTGCATACATAAATCCTTCCTTGACCTTATTTTCACCATTTGATGTGTAAGCACCTTTGAAAACTCAGCTTCAAGACAATTAAAAAGTCAGAGAGAAAGTGGACAGACATAAAATACCCAATTACTCAAGTGAAGCGGTGAATTAAATGTACACGTTTTCCTTTCTTGCCTTAAATATTTGCTTGAATTTTTTTGTCCAAAAATACACCCTGGCACTTCATTATTTGCTATTCAGTGTCCATAGTTTGTTTTGCTCTTGTTTAAACCATTTTAGTCTCCCAGCCAGGGCACTAGAAACTTTGTTATATGATTAAGTTGGCCAAACATTCCAGAATTATAACAGGGTAATAAGGTACTGAGGTGGAGATTTTACAAGGCTCCTAAGGACTCAAAATTGTTGACATCAAATACTCAGCAAATGCTCCCAGGTAATGAATGTTTGAATAAAATGATGGTCATTTCCTGGAGAGTTTGTGATAAAAGAGGGGACTAAAGTCACAAGAATATGATTCACAATGAATAATTCAGCTGGAGCAGAACAAACATTTGAAAGTTTAGTTTCTTCCACATTTCACAAATTTCACATCCTCTAATTTATTTACCAAGAATTATTCTCTTCTAATTAGTTTCTTAGAAATCTGAGGACTTGCCCATTTCACAAACTTGAAAGAATGAATTCCTTTACGTGATCCTTGTTTCTCTTTGAAGTTGGTTCTGTGTTTTCCTAAGTATGAAAGCACAGTTTAATTTGTCCTAATGAGGAGAAAAGCTATTTATGCATCTGCAGAATGAATCTCTGAATATGTTAAATAGTAAATTCTAGAAATTCGGGTACCTAGGTGTCTTGTTATACTTAGTCTGGTGCCTCTTGATGTTTTCTGTTTTGTTGAATAGAGATATTTTGCCTCAGCTTTTTTGTGGAACAGAGTCAGTGTTAAAAAGATCACTTTTGGGTTTTTTTCTTGGTGATCTTGAATTATTTGACAACTGGAGACACTGGTGTTTTATGGGGAATACAATGTATTCTGTGTATTTTTCCTCTTTTCAGCTTACAAATTACCCATGATCATCCTCTATTATATTTTTAATTATTTTCCAAATAGTTCTTGATCTGCAGAGAAATGAGGATTTGGTGTTCTCAGATGTTCTTATAATGTATTTGATAACAGTAACATTTATGGAATGGGAGTCTGCTTCGTAAAAATTAGGATTTTGGTACAAATTCTTTCATGGCATGTTCAAAATAATCTTTCAAAAATATGTTGCCTTTATTTATAAATCATTGTCATTATTGCTCCTGCACCTTTTCCATCTACTCACAGAAAATGATCACAGAATTAACATGGATTTAACTGGTGAGAATTCCAGGCTGTGTGGGAAGTTGTTTGATGTAAACTTCCAATCAGACTGTTGGCTTTTGAGTAGCTTTAGATAAAAAGAAATGATTTTTTTTTAATTATGAACCAGCTCATCAGCAAAAAAGGTTGAAATGCTTTCTGTAAAACATATCTAAAAGATTGGCAATGATAAAATGAAGAAAATAAAGAGATTACTGTATCATGAGGCATATAAGCTAATTTTAAAATCAATTTTAAATTAATTAGTTTAACCATGAACATCATGAATCCTGTTGTGTACATGCTCTATGACAGACTGTACAAATGAAATTGTGGAAATAGTGGTTTAGCAACTAATTATTAACTACATCTTCTTCTGTGTCTTCTTCTAGTATGAATTAAGCAACTGCTTCCCAAACTGGCAGAATGAAACTGTTTCCTTGATTTGTGCTCTATAAACACAGAATTGCTGACATTACTCCCCCGGGGTGCCAGCTGCAGTGCTGGCAGGACAGGCAGCTGCTCAGGCTGAGCCCTTAGTACAGGGGCTGGGCAGCATCTTCACAGGCCACCAAAGTGCTGGGGAGGGCGTTGGCTTCTCGGAGCCCCCGGCAGCGCTGACCAGGAGTGCTGGGACTGTGTGTTAGAGGACAAGAGAGCGACCAGCACTGGTTCATTAACAAAGGTGTGAGGCTTCCCCGGAGCTTCTCCCAAGCTTGGAAATAGCAACTTCTGCTGATCTTTTCCACACTGATTTTCATCTGAAATTTGTGGAATTTTGGGGACAGAACACTTGGGCTGATGGAGAGGTGGAGGAGCTGAGGAAACACTAATTTAAAGAATACCCAAATTTTCCTAGCAATAACTTTACCTAATGCATTGAAGTGTAGTATTAGGTCTATTTCTCTTGTACAATCAAGCAGAAATAAGAAACTTAGAGAAATTGAGTGGCCTTAAACTTCAGGACTAAAGGACAGGCTTCAGCTAGAGCTGGTCTTCATTCTCTAATTTGTCCAGCTGTGATGAGTCACTGTTGTCAGACAAATCAATGCAGAGGATGTTGTTATATAGGGTTAAGAAACAATTATTTTCTTCAGAATGTTTGCTGTGTAATTTCTGTGGATTCCTCTGTATGCTCCTCAGGGCTTTATGCCTTGAGTTCTGATATTTTCTAATTGCATATCAAGAAGATTTGTCACTTTAGCCAAAGGTCTAAAATAACATCTTGTAAAACCAATTTCAACTGAACTCACTGAACATTAAAAATCTACTGAGCTGTTCATGAGAGGAGTTCAAGTTGTTCTGCATGACAGAGTCTGATCGGAAAAGTCAGTGATGGTTCCAGGAAACTTTCTATTTGCTGCAGCAGATTTGGGATTATGCATTTGGTATGTAGACATTTTAATGAAAAAATACTTTTTTTCCTTGTCCCTTGTATGTGCCAGTGGGTGGTGAATAATTGAGCTGCACAACATATTAAAAATTATCAATACACATTTTATTTCCACTAGATACATAATATGCAATTTTGGAGAAGGTAGGGGCTACTAGATATACCAGAATGGTTTGTTACCACTGAAGTAAAAACCTGTGAAGTCTGTACTGCCTGAGGGTTTGGAAAAAAACAGACATATTTTTGACTATTTATAGTTTCCAGCATCCTCAGATAAGGTGAAGTAAATTCCTTGATCTTCAAGGAAGAAAATGACTAATTTTATATCATCGCCCAAAGGAAGTCTCCTTATTAATAGTGCTGTTTCATGTACCAGTTTGTCCCTTGTCTAATGCAACTGACTAATTATTAAAATACTCCATTTTTCTCCAGCTGTTGCCTTCCTGGGTAAACAAATCACTGAGTTCAATTGGCTTCCATTTGCACTTCACTGCCTCTTGACAGCAAGCACTGTAAAAATGAGCTGCCTCAGGGTCTTTATAATATCCAAGGGGAGAAGAAACAAATGCCTGCATAATTTCTCTAATTTTTTAATATTGGTTTCCACAAAACATAGCACTTAGTTCTGAGTGCAAAACTGGTTTTTCTACAGTAATACTCTTTTGTAGGAAGGAAGGCATAAAGGAGTTCATCAGTGTTTCCAACCCATTTCTGTTACAGTGCAAATTGTCTTCTGAGAAGTGTAAGGTAATTAAAAGCTCAAAACAAGGGCAAGAAGTACATGGATTTCTTTATAGCTATTTCCTTTAGAAATAGCTCAAACCAAGTTAAACAACAAACAAACTCTGCTGAAATGTGTTTGGTTTCTTTCTTTCATATTAGAGAGCACAGATCCATCAAAACGTACCAATAGCCGTCCTAGGGAATTACACTGTGGGTTTTCTCAGTAATTTCTCCTACAGTATGTTAAGCTGTTAAATGCTTTTTGGCTCATATTCTTTACATGTCACATCAGGGGTAGATAATTACTAAGTACTGGGCGACAAGGAATCAAATTCTTTAAGAAGGTTTCACAATCTTGGCAAGAAATAGCTACAACCTAATAGTTTGCCAGTGCAGTTACTTAACTGCTAAAGGAAGTTTTTAAGGGTTCCTTAAAAAGAAAAAAAAATTCTAAACAAGCCTAACTGTTGAATTACTGCATATTATTTTCCTCTGTACTCCCTTTTGCTTTTACATCACTTCTCGTATCAAAGATTTTATGAAGTAGAAAAGGTAACTTAAGAAAACTGTGGTTCTGGAATTCCTTCCCCCCCCCCGTATATATAGACAGCATGAATATGAGTGGCAATACAAGAAGCAATTCAAGGTGCATTGCATTTTGTGCCTTACCCCTTTCCTGGAGTAAAAAGAGTCTCCTGCTGAATTTTGTGCCTGTGTGATACCTGTAGGACTGAGGGGAGGATGGTCACAGGCCATCCTCCACTTTGGACACAGTTGCTCTACCCTGCAGAAGGATCAGAGCTTTGAAGGTGTATTGCTGTGTTCTGCAGCACAGAAATTTTGATGAAATGGAGCAATTTTTTTTCTTTCAATGAAATATTTAGATGGATAAGAATACCTTAGAATAATCAACTTGTTTAGTGAATTTTCTTAATTAGGTAATAAAAAATTTTACAGAAGTACATTTTATCTCTATTATTAAAAATTTGAATGAAAGTAAGTAGTTTTACAAAATCTGTTGAAGTTATGGTTGGAAGTATATGAGATCTCACTCCCATATCATACTAATGCCAAAATTAGTACACCCAGAGCTCATGCAAAGCAAATGGCAATTTTCAGATGCAAAGGACAATGTTCAATCCTACTGGCATTTGTTAGAAATCTATATGTGTGTTCTCTTTATCTATTCTGTCTGTACAGTGCCTTCATGCTTGGTCTCTCAGCCTCCCTTCTGATCATAAGGCAACGCTTCCCCTTTCTTGAGTAGTGCATATTTATATAAAGGTGACTTCATATGCATGTATTAAAATAATGTAAATATTTGTGCATATATGGTTCCCCCCTCATATATGGGGGCTAGTTTTGCTGTTGATCAATGAGCCAATGGTGCTGAATTTAACTTCTGGTAGAAGGTTTTAGTATCTGGTTTATGGACAAGGATGGCAGAGGTGTGACTCAACTGTTTAGTTGCTTTACCTGTTTTTTGTGCAGTCATATGAGGTTTTTGTGAAGGGGATAAGTTACTATTTCATGGAGATGTGCAAGAATATGTAAAAAAAAAGCTCCATTAGTAAGAATTAATTAGTACCATAAAAACAGTTCAGTATCTTCAATACTGGAGTAATGTGGGTGGAGTGAGTAGTAAAATGTCCTCAAACTTAACTTCTTGAAGTGGAAGAGCATTCAAAACAAAAAAATCTGAGAAAGTTGGTAGAATGCTACAAGTGTTACCCATATCATTCAAGAAGAAAAAGTATCCTTTATTGAGGAGTGAAATTGGCTGAAGCAGTTTAGGAATATCTGTAGGTGTTTAGCTCAGTCTGTCCCTGTAGTTCCTTAATTATACCAGGTCCTCTTCACAGGCTTTTGATTTTTGTAGAGTTTGTTTAGTTGGTGGTTTTTTCCTGTTTTCTGTAGAACTTTATGAGTATTATGGTCTATTGGCAATTTATAAGATAAAAAAAGGGAAAAGGAAGAAAGCATGTAATATTAGCAGTCAAATGTATTCTCTTTGCAGAGATCCCCTTTGGTACGTGGCTGTACTCCTTTTCTGCCATTTGATTGCTATCTTTATATTATGACTAAATTAACAAAACCAAAAAACACAACTATGTAGTATGATGTTTTAAACTCAACCCTTTCCCAATATCTAAAATACATCTTTTGGAACTGCTTTGATTTATGTGTGAGCCAGTTGGAAGACACTCATGAAGCAAAATACATTCAGATCTAGCTTTGTCCTTGATTTTCTTCCTGAACAGAGCAGAAATGTTTGTGCCTAGGGCACAAAGGAAATAAAAAAATTTATCACAAGATAAATGCTACATGAGAAGCAGGGACTTGGAAAGGCACAGCCATTTCCATGAGCTGCCTGGATTGCTGTGAGGAAATAACTTGTCCTCTTACACCCGAGACAGGTAGCCCAGTCAGAGCCCCAGGAGCTTTCTGGCTGCCCCATCTCTCAGATTAACTCTGCTCTTCTAAGCCCTCAGTCCAAAGAAAACCAGGAAAATCCTTGCATTGGAGTGATTTATAAAAGGCACAAAAGTGTTATTTTTTAGCAAATTGCCAAATGGTAAAGAAGTGCCATATTGACCAAACCAAGTCAAATTGATGTAGCAACCCAGTTTTAAAAACTCTATCAATACCAGAAGGTAGAAGGTAAATGTGAGTATTGATGGGAGTGAAACACTGTGCTTTTACCATTCTTGATTTCATTAAGTCACAGAATGGAAGACACGGGTTCTCCGGTTTAATTATGCAAGATGTAGAAAGGAAATTAAAAATGATCTCTTTGGGGCCTATTAAAGAAAGAGGGCAGGGAATACCAGAGGCTAATGAGATTGCTGTGGTGTTGGGAAAGGAGCAGAGAAAGAGCTGTGATAGGAACTGGCAATATGAGAGTAAAAACAGTTCTTGAATATTTTAAGGCTGCAGTGTTCACCCTGGGGAAAATGCTCAAGAAGCTAATGGAAACAATAATTCATTAATATTTTATTTATAATACTTATGGAAGTCTTGTGTTTTCAAGCTAATTCTATGAGATGGGAATATAATGAAGCAGAAGAATTGAGGAGAAATAACATAACTGAAGCCAGTTTGCTAATTGAGTTTGATCCACACTGCCCACTTCAAGCAACATAAAGTGAAAGGATTCTTGCTGTAGCTTGCTCTTTGCTGCAATGTGGGAAATCTCTGCAACTCATGTCCAAATGTTCCCACAGTTCAGGGAAGGGGAAGAGCTGTGAGACTCTTGTGTCAAGCAAAGCATTTCTGTGACACGTATTTTGACTGAAGTTAACAATTCAGAAGCCTTTGGAGAAGATTGTTGCTGATTGTCAATGACTAAGATGGGCAAACCCAGCTACAGCAAATGAAGTTGCTGAAGTGCTCTGTGCTTTCCCAGCTCCTGATGCTGGAGCACAGTGGGGGTATTACTAAGGCAGGAACAGGAGACACATGTGGTAGAAACAAGAGCTGTGTGCTTTTTCCCTGTTCTGCTTGTCTCTTCTGTTTTAGAGCAAGCTGTCATAATAATGGCATGGTACATGCACAGCCTTATGTTAACAACTTTCTGGAGATGATATACTATTCCCTTTGGGCAGGCTGTGTGCCAGCATTTGGCATATGCACAGAGAAGGGAACTGAGAAAGGGAGAGTGGGTATTTCTGGGATCAGCAAGTATCTGGGAAAGTATGAGACAGCAGACTAGTTCATATGGCTTAGTGATAGCTTGATATTTTTTCACTCTTTTCCTAGAAAGAGAACCTATTAGACATCAAATTGTTTTTTTAAAATACTATTAAAAATAATCTAAAAAACATCAGAAAAAAATAAAAACCCCAACCCCTCACAATTTCCACCCCCACAAAATCTAAACCCACCTGTAACTGTATTCTGCTTGCTTTGTTTAGGGAATGTTATATCTCAATGCATGTTGATGGACACATCCCCTGAGGATGCTCCCTGTGTGCCTGATGCAGAGGGGTGAGGCTGTCAGGGCTGCCCTGCAGGGCACGTGCCAGTCGTGCTGGCCACGCTCTGTGCTGCAGAACAGGAATTGCTCAGTACCCTGAGCCAGCCCCCCTGAAAGCTGGGAGCACTGCTGAGCTCACCTTACCCTGGAAAGAGAATTAGTTACAAATATTTTAGTTTACAGATAGGGGACCTGAAGTGTACAGGTCAGCTCAAATTTAAGTCTGGTTTTTAGTTTTTGTGTAAAGAACAACGGTCATCTAACAAACTGCTCTCTGATAATATAGTCGTTATCATGCTGTGTTTGGAGTTTGACTTTAGGATGGGTGATTGAAGACAGTTCCTAGCATAGCTTTGGATTGTAAATATCTTCTATAAACTTGGAGATAGTCTCTGCCTCTCTGACAAGTAAGAGGAGGTTATTTGTTCCACATCATCCAGAAATGGCCAACCCTTTAATTCCTCTTAAAGTTTTCTATTTCTATATATTATAGTCAAAGTTGCACTAATTTGCTATTGTCCAAAATACTTGGTGTTTTTCCACATATCTATATATATTGGAATTCTGTTTCAGAATAAATGTAGGGGAAAAAAGGTGATCCCAATATATTTAGCTGAGGCTTCTATGGTAATCTGTAATACACAGAGTGCAGGGGTTTTTTGAGAGCTTAAAGTCAAATGTTTTATTTTCTCTAGTGTTTGGCTCCCCTTGTTATTAAAAGTTCCTTTGTCAACAGACATCTAGAGAGAGAAATAATACCTTTTACTTTGTCTAGTCTGTCTCTGAGAAATCTAATGTTTCCAGAATAGCAACTCTTGAACTAATAGGTATTAACAAGAAAACCCTCAAACCCCAAAACACACACACAAGTGGGGAGGTTGTCCATCACCAGGTAGCAACAAAACATGGGACAAGCTTTGTGTTACTGTTATGTGTTTTGGTGCTTCTGAAGTTCTGTGGTTTTGCTGTTTCAAACCAGACTGGTATTATTGACTTTCAAGATAAAATGTAATTCAGAATAGAGTGCAAAAATAACTTTAAAAGTTGAGAGTATATAGCACCTGTAGATCAGAATTATAAATGCAGTAATAGCAATGTCCTGGCAGAGATTCTGACTGCCAGACTCTGCTCTGACAGCTTGTAAGAACAGGCACTAATGCATATGGGAAGGTGTGTGACTGCAGTTGCCATGGGAACCTGCCTTGAGTTAGGAAGTTCCCTATGTTGTGTGGATTAAAATTTCTGTCTCAGCAGTGCATAAATACACTATTTTGAATAAAATCTCTTTGAAATATCTCTTGGAAGATGTCAGAATTCCCATAGATACTATTCAATATAAAATAATCTCATCTGATATATTTCTTATTAGCATACAGTTGTATGTGTTGACTGTTGATCTACCAGGAAGCAAAAAATCCCACTGAGCCTTTTATATGATTCTTTTTTTGCTTATATTTTTAATTTGTTTTTAAAATTTATGCTTACATTTAGTGTTAAATTCTAAGAATTGACTGAATTGGTGCTCTTTGCAGGGCAGCTTAAGCTGTTGTTATTTTTGAAGAGTTCAGATAAAATGAACTATTTCCCCTAAGTAATATAATGAAGAAATATGTTTAAAATACAATCCAGAGGAAGTTTTTCCAAGTGCTAGTTCCTGAATACAATATATATTTTAAATTTTTAGTTTCTGATATTTTCATTAATGATTGAAGTTCAGAGTCTTAAAGTAGTTACCTTTCTTAGATTCTGGTTAGGCCACATTCTTCGCAATTTAGGCCAAATTTTCCAAACCAAATCTGTGTACTTCTTAATGGTTATCATAGAAAAAATGAAATGTCATCACATGGTAAATTCCATCACAGGTTTTACAAACAGGTTTTTAAAATAAGTATTTTCGAAGATTCACCTGTGTTCCTTGTTCTTTCCCCCCAAACTAGTCCTTGTAGGCTTGTGTTGATCTGTGGTGAGGTATCAGTGTGTGCTGCTGGCAGAAATGTGCTGTGTGGAGGGAGAACAGTTTCTGGGAGAGTTCTCCATCCAGGAACCACAAAATAAATTTCATTTGCTGTGTTTCCACTCTGTATTAATAGGGGGTGGCAGATGGTCCTGCATTAACAAGGTGACCTTCACGAAAGCTTTGCTAATTTAGTATTTTAGAGTGAAGTCACATCGATATAATCCATTGAAAGTAATTGTGTGCACGCTTTCTCCATGGCCCTGCACCATGGGAAGCCACACATGTCAGAGTAATAGCACTAGGGAGATAAAGAGGACTGAGTTATGGAGGGGCTGAACATCTTGCTTTCTCTGATTGCCATTCTGCATTGTCTTCCCCAAGGCAACTACATTGTCTTCATTGTTATTGCAAAAGGAAGTTAGAAACATCAGGAGATAATGACCAGGAGAAATAGAAGTCAAACAGCATGTAACAGAAAATACAATCCTGGGGAGTGGGGAGAAGTGAGAATGTGATGGCAACTCTATTTTCCTAACTACCTAACTAGAACAACAGATATTTCACAGTCTGGACAGAAGTCCACTGAGTTTAGCTCATGCCATTGTTCTAAAGGTAACGACAACCACTAGGCTTGCTCCTTTCCTAATGAAAAATCTGTGCTAAAGATGGACAGTAGCCTGTGCTTTGCCACTGAACGTATTTTGAAAATAAACAGCAAGGGGTTTGTGACATCTAGTGCTTATAAATTCAGGAAGCTGTCAAAACAATGGTAATAACTGACAGCTTTGAAGGATTTAATTTGCCTGAAGGGAATGCATCTGGACAGTCACATTCAGTAGTAGCAGTTGCAACACAGCCTTTCCTCAACAGTTAGGCTTCTTGTCATGATATGACATCAAAAAATTGTATTTATTTTAATGGCAGAAAATCTTGGCAAAAAATACTTTTTACCTGTTCCTGAGAGAATATGTGGCATAGATGCAGTAACAAGTACATGGGGATATAAACTATTTGTTAAAACTGCACCAGCAGATTGGGGCTGAACTGTAAAAATACTTCCATTTCAGCACAATATTGTGCGGACTAAGATGCTACCCAGCCTGAGTAAAATAATTAGAATCTGGTCCAAAATGAATATTCACAAGCCTTTAGCTTGAGTTCCCCGGTTGCTGGGATAGCCCAGTCTCAGGATTCAGCCTGCCATTTTGTGCTTCGAATTTTGTATTTTCATTTAGACTTATGCACCTGAGATTTGGCAAGTAGCATTTGTGCATATTTTACAGAAAATGCTGTTTTGACACTTCAGAGATTACATTTTGAAAAGAAAAACATTATTCTGCAGAAATACTCAAGCCTGTTGTGGGTTTATGAACTCAAACTTTTTGATTAAAAAGGCTACAATGCTAACTTGTGGTGGGCAGGGTGAAGGGAAGTGGACTGCTTGTGGAAAAGGATATTTCCCACCTGAGTTAAGAAAGAACAGTCCTGAGCAGTAAGTCTAATGGTGCTCACAACTCATCTCTCTTGGAGACTTACCCCCATGAGCTTCCTTGAGACTACACTGGGTCTTACCAGAAACAAAGAAAGATGCAGCTCCTGCATCCATTTTTGTAACTTTGATATCTAATCCCTGCTGTGGGAATGCAGCCCAGGCAGAGTCCCTAAAAGCTGGTGCTCTATTCACTACTCAGTCACTACTTTTGTATTTGTAGAGCAGACGTAACCTTGAAGCACAGGCTTCAGTCTCTAGAAAATACTGTCTAATCCTCTACAGAGGATTACCAGGGAAATCTTAATTTCTGGCATTGCTATCAAACCCTGTGGAAGTGATCCAAACCTCTATCACCAAGTGTTTGTGGGAATCTCTGTATAGGTGCTTTTCCACCTGGGAATGTTTTTGAAACATTTTTTCTGTGCTATTGCAGCATCTCTCTCTTCAAGAGTCTGAAATGAGTTGTGGGACGTTGGACATAGCCAAGTGCAGGGCAGGATTTTCATAAAGAAATTGGTGGAGTTGAATCTGAGGGGATTATTTTTCACTGCATCTTTTAAACAACCTGTATTCTATACATCAGTGTAAGAAAGCACTCACTATATAGCCCTTTATCGTGCTGTATTTCAAAACCAAATTTGTATGCTCAGGACTACTAAATTACATGTATTCATTATATTAAAAATGAGAGGCTAGAAATTTGACCTAATTGAGCAGCTAAGGTTGCCTATTGGTAAAATAAATACCTATGCAAAAAAAGGTAGCAGATTAGCTGTCTGCTCTATTCTTCATCCTCAGAGTATACTGGATTGTAGCAGCCTTTGGCAGGAATAATTTCCCTGGCTTTTGCAGACAAAGTGGAATTTAGAATAGCTTTGAAACTGCTCTAATTTACATGAGAGAATAAGTTTGTTCAGTGTGCACCTGAAAGGCTCTCAGTGGGTCATCATAATCCACTTTTTGCAACCTCTGGACAAAATCTTCTTAAAAATATGATAATTTGAATGTTTTGGGGTTGATCATAGTGAATCTGTCTCAGAAACTGTAAAATTCCTTACAAAAATAGAATATGACATCACCCTCAAATTTTGTTCTTTCACCTCCATTTCCTCAAAGCAAAATACTGCAATGTCTCTGCATGAAGGATATATGTTTAAAAGCTGGAAAACAGGTACATTACCATGGTCATCCTTACTGTAAGATACAGAAGGGACCACCTAGTTTTGGGTTTGCAGTTCAGATTCTGTGCTTGTACCTTTACAAGCATCAGGGAGGTAATGAAACTGTGACCTGAATGGTTCAGAGTGTGTGCACACTTACAAGCATCAGAGACGGGATGAGACTGTCCCCTGAATTGTTTCCTTTGCTGTGTTAATGATGGTTCATTTATACTTTCTGATCTTGACTGTAACCTCAAGACAAGATTTCTCTGATTTTCAATAGACCACAGGTTTTGGAAATGTCTTTGAATGAACTCAACATATCAGTATTTCCATTAAGGTCTCCTCCTTTGAACATTCACAGAAGAGGTGGATGAAGTTGCTAGTGATTTTCTAACCTAATCATACACTGACATGTCTTACCTTAGATATATTTAAAGTGAAGTACATTTTCAGTTGTTCCTATGGCTTCAGCAGGTGAGATATTTGATTAAGAGAAGATTTAGCAACAGAGGAGAACTGGCTAAGTCATGATTACAGCCCTGTTAAGTGTGGATGGGCTGTGCCATACAGCACATGGATTGCTGGGTGATTTTCTGTTTCCCTGAGAGGGATTGAAATAAGGAAAAGCCAACAGACAGGATATGTGATCATACCTGCAATCCTTATTTAGATCTGTTTTTAAAACGTTATAGCTAGCAAAATCTTGCAGAATTTTCATACCAGGTGGTTTCTATTTTGTGCCAGAGCCGTACTTTCTTTAGCACATTTGAAAATTCTGTAATCTATAGCATTTGGAGTATGCCAAATGTCGTAGTAGAAACCGGTTGTTGACTTGTTTCTGCTGACACTGGGTGAAAGTGTTTTGTCAGCTTCTTTAATTTGCTGGCAGACAAGTGTTTTTATCAACGTTAGGGTGCCATTATTCATGTTGAGTTGCACCTGCCTTTCCATCCATTTCTGTGCCCACAATATTCATGGACAATTAACTATTCAACAAGCAATTATGGTCTCGTGTATGTTCTGTGCCTCCACTGAAAATTGGTCCATTGAACCCAATGCAACCAATATTTCAGACTTACCTTTGAAATGCTGAAGGCCAGGATGTGGTCTCTGCTTAGTCTTGTTTTGTCCCTTTCTCTGTTCCAGAGAGATATATCTCATCATGCAACAGTATAGCTGCTAAAAGAATAACTAGAGAAACTGCCCTTTCTACGTCATTCCCTCCACTTGTGCATTGTAAAATGTTGAGTGTTTAAGAGATGAGATATACTCTCATCTTCCTTTGCCTGGAATAAATCATAGGTATGACCATTCTGTACAGGTATAGTGGAAACACTATTCATAGAATATTATGCTGAAGAACTGATTCTACTTTTCCTTGACATGCACTATTGCAAAGCCTAATGTATCATCTTCTCTTATGATATTTTCATAGCATTTAATAAATGAAACTCATTAGCTATACAGATTGTGGTATAAAGGATGCTAGCTAAAGAAATTTGGGGTCATATTTTGGTGCCATATTACAACATTTCTCTGAGAAGTATTGATAACAGTTGAATTTTGCTGAAGTGAAAGGTAACTTCAAGCAGTCAGTACCTGGAGAACAATCAGAATCTGGTTCTTAGGCCTGCTCATATCTCTAGCTGTTATGCTGGGAGGAACCTGAACCTCCACAGAAGCCCTGCTAGTGTTTTGAAATCTGTAATTTCTTTTAGCATATGTGTAGATATGGTGTTTACTTAACTGAGTGTAGACTTAGGAGTTTCTCATACTTCTTATTCTCAGTTTCTTAGCTGAGACCTGTCTTTGTGAAAATCACATCACAGGCACTGAGGGTGAACTTCAGTATTCTCTGTAGACTTCAGTGAAAGTTGTGTTTCCTGCATACTTTCCTACTTTTGGCTTGAACAGAATTAAGAGAGAGGAGCCAGACTACAACAACGTGCCCTCCCACTAGTTACCTGCCAATTCTTACCCTGCCTGCAAGGGAATATGTCAGTAGTAGCACAGGTGACAACTCCAGGGCATGCCATCGTGGGTCTGGCTCTTGCCACCGGCCTCCTGCTCCTGATGTGCACACAGGTCTGGTACAGCTTGTGCTCTGCTCTCAGGTCACCTCATTGCAAAGGGAAAAAACATTGTTACCTTGTAAACAGACAGTCTTTATTATGGGGAACTCTTGGTCCTTGGAGATAAAGAAGCAGAATGTAGACCTAGCATAATACTAACTTAGAAAATAATTTTCTAAGACAAAACCTAAGCTCTAACATCTTGGAGTTTGCATTGCTTCTGCAGTTCTGAAGTTCTTACAGTATCTTTTAATCTTGGGGTTCAAAACTGTTTGGATGGGCATTACATCTTGGCAGGTACTTCAGTTTATTTGCAGTATCATTTAATTTATGCTTTATGTAAATGCTATTGTAAAGTTCCATGGTGAGGATTACAAGTTAGGGATGTCTTTTCATGGCCTGAAACTATTGCTCCCTAAAGATTTCAGGAGGAAAAGCAAGGATATTTTCTGGCTCGTTGATCCTATGTTTGCATTATATTCAGCATTACTTTCCACAGCTAACATATCAAATATATTTTGATTAAACACCTCATTAGAAACAAATGAATTGTGTTCCTGGTACTAGAACTGACCCTTATTCTTCAACTGAATCCTGACTAAAGCTGTCAGATCATGTAGGGAGATATCCAAAAGCAATGAAAACAAATCCATTAGTGTCAAGTATGTGTATGTTGCTATAGCATTGTTGCAGCATTAATTATTTCTAACACAGTAACACAATGATATATCAGTAGGAAAATAGTCCACAGACTACATATAAACTGGATGAATGATATGCATCTATAGAAATTCAAGCATCTTTGAATCAAAATGTTCTCAAGGTTAAATAAATTGAATAGATTGTCCCCATGTGTCCACAATTTATGGATTAAGGAAGCGGGCAAAGTACACTGAAGACCTCATGAAACACCTAGTGTAGGATCCAATTTTTTTTCTTTATTGCCTTAATTCAAGGGGGTGGTTAGATGTATTTTAGCAATATTAATTAACTTTATGCCTGTATTTGCCAAAATATAAGTGTAATTAGTGGGGAGAATACTGCACTGAAATTAATGAGAGGTGATACTTCCTGAAGAAAAAAGTTGAAAATTCGGTATTTATGTTCTCAAAATGAAGAAGCATGTCCAGTAAAACTCTCTAAATTCACATAATTTCAAACAGAAAGAGTTTAAGTTTTACAAAAGGGAGGAAATGGAAAGTATTCTTTTCCTCTTTTATAGGTGAAGGTTGGTGGCAGAGGGAACAAAACCCCACAAGAATTTTAATATCAAACCTTCAATTGCAAGCAATTATTATTTGGGAGACTTTGTTGTATATATTCAAACAGAAGCACATGTTAATCCGAAATTTGATTAGGACTAGTTTTCAGCAGTAATTGATAATACCAGATGATTTACATGTGAACCTGAGAGATGTTTGTTATGCTTATATAACATCTGCAAGTGTCATTCCCTTGTGCTGTTTGGGCATTCCAGAGGGCTCTTTGTAATCCTCACACATAATATAGAATCATCACTTATTCACCAGCAAAATCCCAAGACACAACGTAAAGGTCTAAGAACCTGATGCTTGGGGTGGAGGCTCAGGTTTCACACTGTGACCCCAGTGCTGCAGAGGCTTGCAGGTGTATTGGTTTGACCTCTGGGAAGTGTGAATTGCTCTTATAGTTCTACTTTCGGGAGTTTAGTGACCATAACGTCTATGCCGAGTTCTGGCTGGGTGGGCTCAGTGCAGTGCCAACCCACAGGGCAGTGCCACTTGTCACAGCAGCAGGATGGGCACATGCCATCCCAGAGATGGGGAGGAGCCACATAAGCTGATCACTCAGCAGATGGAGAGGAAACATCCCTGTTGGCAGCTGGCACAGGGTAGCAGACCTGCAGGCACCTGGATGTTGCCTCCTGCAGCCCACCCTGCAGGTCACTGTCTTGGCAGCCACCACAACACTGTGGCCTTGGGAACTCTCAGGAGTAAAGGATGAATCAGAATCTGATTTTGCCTTCATTTTACCGGTATGTGAATTTACTGCTTTGTGAATAGCTACGGCAGATTAAGTACAGAAATACAATAATTTCAATCCATTTTAATTCAACCCAAATATAATAAAATAAGTATAAATGGAAACCGTTCCTTCACTTGTCAAGGTTCATTACACAGTCAACGTTTCATCATGTTGCTGATTTTTTTGAGTGCTTGATCAAATATTTAGCTGTGAAATATTCTATACTAAATTGTTAATGTTCATACTTAGATGTCCTTTGTTGCTGTTTTTTGAAGGCCCTCCCACCTTAAGGTTAGTCAATTTATTATCTGAAAATTCTACTTTCAAAACAAAATATAAATAATTCAGCTGGTGATACTATTGTTGGCAATCTAAATCTGTTCCCAAGGTGGAGGACTTTTTTCTCCTTATAAATTCAGAAAGGCAAGTAATTTAAAACCTTTTGTAACAAAAATCCTATCAGTTTTGAACTGATAGCACAGGTACAAACCTTCAGCCTGATTGGATTTGAAACTGCCTGATAGTAAATGTACCAAACTGGGGCCAAAATTGTTAAAAGCTCAGAGTATGGTTTGAGCTCTTATCTAAGTAATGGTGAAAAATAAGGATTTTTTTTTCACCCTGTATTTTTGCATTTATCTGTAAAATATTGCTCTTGGAGCAACTGCAAAGTGAAGAAAATTATTCTGTAATGCCATGTATTTTCTAGACGAGCACACGGCTAGAATGAGGAGCTGATTCCCTCAATTACTGCTTTCTACAATGTTCTTGCAACAATATTGCTTTTTGGGCACTTAAGAAAACTGAATAAAATTGGATTTTATGCAAGATGAACCATAAAGGAAAAAAACACACCCCCAGCACATGGTTATTTGCCTTCAAAAACATAAATTGTCAGCTTACCACTTGATGTCTCATGAATGTTCTCATAAAGTTTTTTTATTGTCAGGAAAAGCTGATGTCCGAGAAAATAGCACAGTCAGCATGAAATCTAATAAACAGCACACTAATTGCCTTACATGTTTCAAAATACAGTTGTGGCTCTAATTTTAGGAAAAAAAAAATCATATTTGTTCCAAGCACTACAGCATCCCTCTTGATGTACCACTGGCTTGAAAAAAAGAATAAAAATTCTGCAACTTCTGCTATTAACCTTAATTTCTGCTGTGGAGATTATGCACTCACTGAACTATTTCTTACTGTGTCTCTTTTCACACATACCCAGCTGGGAAAGAAAATGCAAATACAGTGATATGAGCGCTGCATCTTCTTATGGCACGAGATCTTGAACCTGCGAAAGCTGATGGAAATGTTTGCTTCTGTCTTTAGTAAACTAGACACCTTTTTCATCCTTTTTCATGCCTAATAATTTCTTTTTAAACTCATACACTTCAAAATATGTAAGAGTTGGCCACTTATTTAGTATATTCAACTTAACAGGAAAATAGATGAGGGTTGAGAGTTGGAGCAGCTTATTGATCTGATGAGAATACATAACTTGAATCTCCTTTCGCAGTTTGAAGTTGCCCACAGTGAGCATGGAGTCCAATTTACTACCATTTTCTTCAAAGCAGTCTCTTATAATCACCTATCACCGTGTGACTCCTCAGTATTTTCTCCCATACAGTAGAGAAACCTACCTCTCTTCCTCTGGATTTTATCCAGTTGTGTCTCATCTTCCTTCCATGGGATGCTGTAAATAAGGTGCAGCATTAGAGCTCCTGTGATGAATTCACAGAGTTATAAGATTTGGTTCATGTATTTGTCTGACACCTCTACTTGTGACATGTATCAACATGCATATAAGTACAGTTGCTTTTATTTTTTTTTTCACAACAGAGGAGTTTTAATTTTGGTTTCAGCTGGAGTATAACACCATAAACTTTTTTTTCAGTACAACTTCTATCATTATCCTGTATTTCCATGGCAGACTGAAAATAGCACTTTATACTTAGACTTATTGCACTATATCTCATATCTTTCAGACAATTTATTTGGGTTGTGGGGTTTTTTCCAAGACAAGAATAGAAGAAGCATTTCATAATGAAGATAGGTCTAGAGTTGAGGCATCTAAATAGCCATTTCTTCATTAGAAATGTTTTGTTCCTCAGGCAGAATGGGAGTGGGTGCTGTGTGCCAAAACTAGTATTGAGGTCAGATAAATGGAAAGCAGTGGAAGAAAATTAGGTGGCTCTTAATAATGGATAGAGAGTGACAGGCAACTTTTGTATAGTTTCAGTATATATATTTTCCTTTTATTCTTTGATATTTGTATTCTTTTCATGACTAGCAAAATATATAGTATCCTGAATTGAATGTGAGTGGTTCTCACCATCAGTTTCTTGGTGAATGTTAAATAATTTCACAATACATTCCATGCCCTTTGAACATGGACATGAGCAGACACCTCGCCTGAATATTCCTGTGTGCCCTGAATGTTGTAAGCTCAGCTACCCCTAGATACAGGGAACTGCAGCACCAAAGGTCAGAGCTCCCTGAAGCTGTTTTCCTGAGGGACAAGGTGAGTTCATATAGATCTGCAGCTCAGGATTACCATGTTTCAGGACTAACCACAAGGCTAATTGTTTTGGTTATGTACTTAGAGGTGGAATGGATCTAGGCTGAACTGGCTAGAATTGTTGTCCTGTAACGAGATGCTGCTATGCTGCATTCAGATTTGGCAGCATTTAGTGGCTTTACCTCATTTCATACGCATGAAGTCCAGGGCCAGGGATGTGTTTCCACTACCTGTTATGTTTGTCCTAAAGGCACAAAGTCAGATATTGGTGCCTTACACATGTAGAAAGATTTTTCAGTAATGATGTTTGATGCAAATGGAAAGTGCTATACCAAAGTGGTTTCAGCACAATGCTTGGGAACTGTACTAACAAAGGGGAGTAGGTGTCCGGGTCACTTCAGACTTCAGTGTGTGCTGCAGCTCTTGGCCAGTCTGTGCCAGCAACTCTCATAATGCTGGACCCTGAGCAAACATCTGAAGAGAAAGTTTATGGTCTAAGAACACCCCATGGTAACTGCAGATGCAGTTTTTTTAATGCATCTTTGTATATGTTTAATGACATCTTTAATTTCCAGAGTATTCAGAGTATTTTGGGAGAAATCTGATATCATCCCTCATTCTGCATTCATGACCGTTATGCAAGTTAAAGTAAGAAGTTCTTCTCAGGATTTGATCTTTCTAAAGTTCTTAAAGGTACTTATGTGATTTAAAATAGTACTGTTGGTAACTTCTTGATTTAGGGAGATTAAAACTAATTTTTTTTAAAGAATCATCACTTTTTGTTGCTAAAGGACAAGCCAAGAATGATAGCTGATAGTTCTTTCACAAACATAATCCCTTATAGCATTCTTTCCATCTGTTTATGCACAGAGCTGCTGCTGACTGAATGGAAATAGGATTTAATGGGATTTAACAATATTCTCAGTAGAAAAGCTTAACTTACTATGCAAGTTCTAGTGGGAATTTTCTTTCCCAAAGATATTTTATAAGCATTTAGATACTTTAAAATGTACAAAATAGAGATCCAGCTCTCAAGCAGAGAAAGGAAGTTCCATCAAAGTATTTTTGTACTTAACATAGACATTTATAAAAGCTGCATACTAACTCATGCAGATAAAATGTGGGCTTATTTCTTTTAAGGCTTTCAATTGTCTGTTCTCTTTCTTGTTGGCTACATTTAATAGTCTTTAAATTTATGCTTGATATAGTCCCAGTGCAATAGGGTGAGATTCCCCCCAGCTGGTCAGTGCTAAGCAGGGATGCAGCACCAGCAGCTCAGGGCACTCACCCTCGTGCAGTCTAAGCCTCCCCCGGACCATGTGCTTTTGTTATCAGCAGGGGACCCTGAGAATGCCTCCCACTTTCCATGAGGGACACATTAAATACAGCTGCTGCACCTTCGTGTGACACCACAGAGAGAAACTTGGCTGCAAACCTCACTACTCATAGAAGTTTTTGCTTCCACAAGGTAGCTGTGAAGCTGGTGCAACATTCTTCCCCCCCAAAAGGCCTCAACAACACAACTGATATATGGTCTAGCAACTTCAGCTTCTGTAATGGTATATTAACCTGAGAAAAGCTGTTCAGTACCTCTGGAAATCATAGCTGAATGCTAGGATAGCATTTCAGACAGCATTGTTGTGATGCTGATAAATGGGTCCTGTAAAATTGAAATAATGGAAGAATTTTTAGAATATTAATGCAGAAAAAGCTGTCTGAGAGATGAGTCAGTGAAACAGCAAAAATGGTTTACTTAGTGAAGGTTTGGAGATTCTTGAAGATAGTTTACTGAGCCAGAAAATTGTCTAATAAAGTGAAGTTTTGTATAGATGTTTTCTGTAAATTCATTGTTATCTGCTAAATTGCATTCCATGTAATTTTATAAAATAATTTGAAAGGTATTTATTTTGGCCTCTTGTCCTGAATTTAGATGGATAGGCCTGGATCATTTAACCAAGAAACTACTTTCTGAGGGAAGGAGAGCTATTTTAGAAAGAAGAGAAATCAGATACCTCAGAAATAATCAGAAAGGTGAGGCTGGTGTCTTCATATATTCTCTTAGAAATATTTCTGTCCATAGCATTGTAATATAGTGACTTGAAAGCTGAGCAGACAAAGCAAATATTCTCAGACGACTACTATTACATTTTCAAGGATGAAAAACAATCAAAAAGACCCAAAGAAAACAATTGTGTTTCTCTCTCTGATAATAAAACTAAATGGAAATATAGAGGTCTCTAACTCACTCTTGTATCTTTGTAAAATAAAAGGTGATGGTTAGGAAAGAAGGCTGTTATTTACAAGTATCACCTGGGCATACACCACAGTCATTAAACAGTCAGTCATAAATAGGTACAAGTGAAGGTCAGGTTATCTGGTGGCTAATACCTGTCAGGGTTATCTGGCTTCTATTTCCCAAACTGTTTGGGTTTCTTTAAGCCATACCGAGAGAGGGTGAATCTGCTCATTGTGCCAGAGATTTATTTTATCTTGTCGGATAAGCATCTGAGCAGGGCAGAGCCACTCAGGAAATCCCAGCATGGGGGACAGGTGCAGTTCAAGCAATCCCTCAAATGTTTCTCTCCTTACTGAAGGGGTTTACTCAGCCAAATCCATCCATAGCTTACCATGATCTCCTCCAATGTAGCTATTTTAATGTGCCTTTTTTTAATCAATGCAATTTTTAAATTAAAAAAAGGGAAAGTCAGTTTGCTGCATCCTCCTATCTGTGGTTCTTGCTTTAACATTTATATTCCATATGCCATGTTAACTTCATTATAGTCAAGAGGTCTGGAAGAGTCTGTATTTTGTTAAAATTCAATATTGTAATCCAATTTCCTAATCATGACCCAAAAATATAGTGGATACTATTATTTTTCCTGTTTAACTTAATTTCTAATCCAAATCAATGAGTACTGCATTTGTTTATCTCATGAGACACTTATGGCTATTTTTCTCAGTTAATGTGGCAATGGATCTATCTTGTTGTCTATATTCCCNCTGTGAGTTGCAACAGAAAGGTGGAAACAGACAGGAAAAGAACAATGGGAAACTCTTTAACTGGATTTACTGCTACTGAAATGAATGGGAAACTATACTCTTTGTGAAAACTTGTGAATGAAGTCTTGAATCCTGCCAAGTCTGTAATAAGCATAAGAAAACAGAAATCACTCCACAATTTTTTTGAGTAAATTACTTATCCAATAAACTCCCAAAGTTCGATTTTTATGTTAAGGGCAAATTGTTAAGAATTGATTAATATTGGTATCTTATATCTATTGTTAAAAGATAGCCAAAGTAACCATTGTTTAATATTATCTGCTTTTGTAAAGCACAGAGTCACAAAGGGTTACTCATAACAACTTTCATAAATACATGTCTTTATAGATCAGTAATTCTGTAAGCGCAGGAAAGTCCACATCAATGGGACAATGGTTAAGTGTTGACCTTTTTGTTTCTTGAAATACTGCTGTATGTTTATTTAGTCTTTATAAATCTGAATGGAAGAATGAACCCAAAAGTGCCGATAAATGCTTTAGATACAAATATGTCAGAGATTCATACAGTCAGAGTTTAAGGCTATACTGAATAATGCATTACCTGATCTGCCCTTTCCTAGTACACAGACCATTGCATTTCTCCAAATTGACTCCAGTATCAGCTTTGTCGAGTCCAATAGCTTGGGACTGACTGAAGCAAAACCGAGGTGAAACTTAGGACTGTTCACATGTAACACCACTGTGTACAGAAGTCTCTTCAGTCAGTTCCTTTACAGCTCCTGTTGATACCAAAATGTTTTCCTTTGGAAATTGCTCTTACTGTTCTTTTTAAAATTAATGGACAGTATTGTTTATGTAAGAATGGAGCCAGCAATTAGATTATTTATTGAACTGATATCTAATTGTATCTAATGACTTGAAATGCTAAAGGTCCTTGTCTGTAACTGTGAAACACCTTGTAAAAGGGCTCAGAAATTTTACAAGAGGGGGACCAGTAATGTCAGTGACAGATAATTCAGCTGAAAATATCAATAGGAGGGCAGACAAGACCACATCAAAGCCTGATAGTAGGTCCAATTTCTATTTCAATATATGTAAATGTATTGAGAAATACATGAGAGGTCAGGTGACAAACATGGAAAAGGATGCCCTGCTCATGAGTCTGTGCCACCAAGTGGATGAGCTAGACAGTGGTGTAAAACTCTGGCAATCTACTGACTGCCAGACAGAAGCTGCTTATGCTGAGATTGCTTTCTCACAAAGCTTGTCATGTTGTACAATCTGCTTGACTTCATTACAAGGGTTCCTTTGATTATTCAGGTGAACATTATGAGTAGCATTATGATTTCTCAGGACCATCTGCTGAGAGCTTTACAATTCCCATAGGATGAGTGTATTGCTGCTTGCACTGCATGGTGGCAGCTGCCTGGATCCCTGGGTCTGTGACTGCCCCTCTCTCCGGCAGGCTGCTGCCTCTGCAAGACATCACACATTTTGTTCCAGGTAGAAGTATCTCCCTTTCGGGGAGTCTGGCTATCAAGGGGGTAGTTTTCTCATGTTGCATATTGGATTGTTTTCTGGATGTCATTGCTTCAGTTAGTGTGTAAGCTCTTGCCCAGAAATGCTATGTTGTCTCCAGGCATGGTTGTAAATATCCTATAGAAGTCATGTATCTGTATTGACATCTGCATCTATGTCTATATTATCTGTAAAATTGTTTCTATGCTTTTTTCTAAGTGCAGTTTGGAAAGGAAAACATAAAACTGAAATTTATGTAGCTCTTTCACCCATATGTATTTGATGCATTGTATATACTGGTTTCTAACTTTTATTTTTAAGAAAATTATCATCCTACACTGTGGCATAAAATATTTTTATGTTGATATGTTTTCCTACTCTGTTTTGATATGGAAAATAAGCAGTGTTCCATGCTCATAATTATAGGATTTAGAAAAATTTTTTGAGAGTCAGTTGAATGACATAAGTATCCATTTTCATATGGTACATAAATACCCAACTGTAATTACCTAGACATGTCATGCATATTATTATTCAGTAAATAATAATAAAATCAACTGAGCTGGTATTTATGTGGTATATTCTATTGGAAAACTATAATTGTTATTATGCTAGAGCATGTATTGTGAAACTCAATTGGGATAATTTTATTTTTTAAAATACATTATATTTTACGGTGTTATTGTCTTTCAGATTATGAAGTCTGCTGTATATGGTGTCATTTTTCTGCTCTGTATCATGATATTGCATTACTATTAGAACAACAGAATATTAACATTTGCCATAAGAGTGCAGTTTAGTCTTTCAGAGCGTAATTCATTCCTGGGCACAGGGCCAGGATGAGCCTGTGAATTTTCCAAGTCCTACTTCAGCTCTCAGATCAGTGTCAAAGTGTATAAAAATGGTCATGTTTTCCTCCCTCATTTGGCCTGGTGAACACAACTGTTGTTGCATATACTGTGATGAGATTGTGCTCTGAATTGAAAGGACCTAGTGCAGAGACACAAGAGCCTCAAATGCATTTAGGTAGGTACCCCCTGCCCTTCCTGAAGGCAGCTGAGCTGTGCTGTGGGGCATGGCAGAGCCCTGCCAAGGGCTGTGTGCAGGCTGTGCCCCATCCCTTACACTGCCCTGCAAAGGGAGCAGCTTGCCTTGGATAAAATGCTCTGCTCTGGAGCTCACTCTCCTCAGGACCAAAGGAAGCGAGAGAAGTCTGTCAGTACTGCAGTTACTTGGAGTCTGTCTGCAGACAGTTGCAGGTGTGCAAAGTAAGGACAGGATAGAAGTAGTTGCATACAGCACCCTTTGGATTCCTTCTTCATGAAGGGAATAAAGTAACTCCTGACATTTTTTTCCTCAGAAATCATTGGAGGCAGTTACCTAGGCCAGGCATTCCATGACTGTGGATTAATGAGTCACCTCTGCAGTGCGTGCCCCTGAGTCTGAAACCCTTGGGCTGACCCCTTGCCAGTGGACACTGGCCTCCTTACTAGACCAAAAACAAAATAGGAAAAGCCATTAAAAATCGGTGTAAGAGTGTGGGAACTGAACTTTCAGGAACAGATATTTGTTTCTGTACACGAGTTAATGAGTGATACACTGACTTAAAAATTGAAAATCAAAAATCAGCTGTTGGTGATCCAAAGAAACTGTTAGGCTTAAGCTGAGCCACTCTCTGTCCAAGCTGCTCAGCCTCAACAAAGATAGTTGTAAAAATGTCTTTTCTTTCCTGACAGACTGGGAAATGGTCTAAATTAGTGTCTGTAAATTACCTTGCAGTCCTGAGGAGGTGGCTGCTGCAGAAATGTCAGGTGGTGTATGTTCCTCCAGGAATGAGCCCCTGTTAGAGCTGCAGTAATGACTTTGCCTCCAAAAGGCACTTTTCCCTCCAAGTGCTGCACTGACAGTGACAGTCCTGAGTAACCATCAATCTGTGATGTCCTTCAAGGTGACAGTAAGCCCAATTTACCCAGATGAGGAAAGTCTAAATAAATGGCCTGTCTACATGGAGTGACACAGTCTTGGATCTTAACTGAAAAGGCTTAAGCCCCTTTGACAGCGTGCACGCTCAGTTACTGTGAGGCCTGACTTCCTGGACATGCAGGTGTGGCTGACCACCTGCAGGGTGTCGGAAGGGAGAAATGGATGTCTAAACCTGCTGTGGACAAAGATGAATTAAACTTTATTTCTCACCATGGGAGATATAAACAAAATATTTCCTCTGACTAAATAACAGGGAAGAAAGTTATCTTGAATCTGTTTGAAATTTTTTCTGTAGAGCAACCCATGATATACAATCAGTATTGCTTGTAGGCAGTTTTATGGGCATGCTAGAGCTAAATTTTACGTAACTGGAAAAATAAGTTTATGCCTTCTCCAGGTGAAGCTTGATGTGCTATAAATCTGTGCATTTTGAGTTGTTCCTGAGCAGCCCTTCATTAAACACGCTGCAAGATGAGATGGGTTGGGGCAGGTTTAGGTGAAGATCAATAAGATTAGAATCAACAAAAGTGAAAATGCAAAGAAAAATAAGCTGGAGTGTTGTGCATGTGGCTGATGCTGTGTGAAGGAAAATGAGTATTTCTGGCCCAATCAATTCTTCCTGTTTGGGTTCACCATAAGAACTGTGTAAATAGGAATTCCAAGCTTCTACATAAAAGCACAGTAAAATAAATTGTTTTGAGAGGCCAAATCTGACTGTTAGCTGCCATTTTCATGTGTCTTCATACACTTTTCTGTGCTGCTGTGGTATATCAGCTGTGCAGTTTTTAGGGAAAATGGCACTTCTCTACAGTGAACTCAAAGGCAGGGCAGAATGCAGCTGATCTAAATATTACATGCATCTATAGAGAGCTGTGTTTAAAACTCTGTCATTTTGGAAACAAAATCCTGAGAAAGCTTTGTTTCACTGGGACTGGTGCAATGTTTCTGCAGTGTAATTATGGTACTTGAATGTTCTGAGGCAGTAGATAACAGGAAAACTCCACGGGTTTCTCAGCTGGCAAGCGGCATATGAGTCTAGCAGAAATTTCTGAGGCTAAAGAAAATGTGAATTTTCTTCCCTGTCTGGATGTCAAGGACAGAGACAAATATACTTGGTCTTTAAGAGGCTGAACACTGATGAAAAGCTGGTGCAACTCTTCTTGATATAAAATCAACAAACATGATTTGTATTTTAAGAGTGAGGATTTCCTCCAGTGGTGGTTTTGGAGGAAAGAGAGTTTTGATATTTGGGGTCAATCTCTAATCCTTGCTGACTTGAATGAGAGCTGCAGAAAGGGTGTGTCCCTTGTGTTCATCAGCCTGTCCAACACAGTGTGTGCTACACATGTGAGGAGCTGCTGAAGAAAAAGAGATATGGGAGCATAGAAGTTATCTTGGAATATTTACTAAATGCACTGTCTGACAGCAACTGAAAGCCTAAAGGAGTTCAGATTACAGGAGTGGTAATCAATCATAACACCAGAATAATCATATGGATGGTCTGTTTGCAGTATGGAGAAAACTTCTGCACATGTATTTTATGACTCTGTGGTCACAGCTGTTGCATCAATGTTGTATGCCTTTTCCCAAGAGCCCAGCAAAAGCCATACTGTACAAAACAGTCATTTTTGTGCAATTTCCACAACTTGGTGTTGGGTAACTGTCTTTCCTCCCTTTCTTGTTAAGTGAGTTAAGTAGAAACCCCAGTAATAATAATCTTTGCATAACATAAATGGTTTATATTCTGTGGGAGAAATAACCTTATTATTCTGTGATTCTAGGGTTAGTTTATGGTTAATTTATTTGCTTGCATATCAATGTGCATGGTCATGTGTGGAAGAATTGCTGAGGAAAGCTCAGCTTATAAAAATGGGTTTTGCCTTTAGTTTTGGCAGTAAGATGGTCTCTGTTCTTGGTGGGGAAGTGAGTGTCAGGTCTTGGCTTTATGCTCTGTGCATGTTAGTTTGCATGCTTGAGTCCTTTTGAGTGTGAGCTTCTGGCGGGATGCAGTTGTTAGAGAATGTTGTGGAGCAGGCGTCTGTCTCCTTGGAGTCAGTGCCTTGGGAGCTTGTCAGCACAGCAGGCTGAGATGCAGTTCTGTCCCACGGCTCTGCAGCTGCAGCTCTCATTTGCCTTTCGTGGAAAAGATGCCCAAATGCTCAGAATTGCTTTCTGAATGTCAAGGATGTAAGATTCACAGCAGGGAATGCTTGGATGATTTATAGGAAAAGGTGCTCAACCAAATGATTTTCAAAAAATATTTTGACTAGCCTAAACATCACTATGTATCAAGATTGTTCCCTGGCAATTCTTGAACTGGAAAGGATACAATTTACTGGATGAGTAATTTACTGTGAACGGTTTGTGCATCTCTATTCCAGCATTTTCTAAGCAATTGTTTATTATGACAAATTACCAGGTAACTGGTTTATTCAGGCTGTGGTTTGAAACAAACAGCCTTTGCTGTCGATGCAGCCAGCTGAGCTGAGTGACAGCTAGTGCCCCTGAGCTTGTGTGAAAAGGAATATTTTCAGATAGAAGCAATCTGTGATTAAAGTCTTGTATCAATCTGTCTCTCTCAACTATTTTAGTTTTTCAGATTGAATGTCATCTTTTGCTAGCAGTGACTGCAGTGCTGAGGAGGCTCCACAGAGTCATCCTGCCAGTGGTCTGCTTGGCACACTGTGACAGACAGGGCAGGCAAACAGCCTGTGTGTGTAATAATAGACTTGGTAGTTACTCACGGGGAAAAATTGCCAGAAGGGACTATAAAAGATTATTACTGTTCAGGAAGCTTTCTCTGGGGAGGTTTGTTCTGCTCATTTTGTCCTGGGGAATAGTTAGCCCATTTCTAGGGAGGATGCTCTGGGCTTTGTGGTGTGCATCGTTCATGTTCCCACGGCTCCCTCAGGACAGGCATGCCTGGTGGCTCGGCAGACTTGTGTTCCCAAGCTACAGTTGTGTCTGTGTGCATCTCTGTCTGCAGCCAGCCCAGCTTTATGGAATTTAAAAATTCTGGATAGGGTGTAAGAGCGACATAGTCCTTTTGCATGTTTATCCCTTGAAGCAGGAGGTCACTAAGACATTAAAACAGGCTCTATAATTAATTTTCCCATGCTTAAGGCGAGTTTCCCCCCCCCTCCCCCGCCATTGTATTGACAGCGCCTCATAAAAAACAGCCTATACTTCAACTGTAAGAATAAAACTTGTAGGTTGCTGCTACATTATGAAGATTTTCTGCTTGTGCTGCTCAACTATGAAAGCAAAGTTTTTAACATAAACTTGCTTATAGTGAGGCATGGTGTTCAGAACATTTTGGAAATAGGATTTTGGAATTTCCAGTTTGGAAAAGACAGGTGATCAACACTGATTCACATAAAAATGAATGCTCCTTAGTGAGAAGTTGTGTTACTTGTTAATGTCTTGTTGTATTGATGTGATAGGAGCTGTTATTTCATGTTTAAAGTTACTGGAATGCAACCCATTCTTACTAATTCAGAAGGGTAGGATTTATCTAGGTATGACAAACCCCCTTTCAAAGGTGTCTTTCTTACCCCTCCTATCCATCCATCTCTAGCACCTCGTAATAGTGTCTGTTTCTTTCTTTCCTTTGACTAACAGGAATGTGTTACCTTTTAAATGGCTCACTAAATGGCACTGAAATCGGGTGAGATTAATCTTCTCTAAGAACTGTTACCAACTTGTACCAGTGTATGCATGCTAATGACACAGTATGCCATTCTTATGAAGAAATATGGTAGTAATCATTTTTTTTCAGATGAAGTGATCCTTGCATCATGACTATTAGTCTAGTTTATGATGATACAGTAGAAAGAGATTTAACTTCTCAATCTTATGACTAATGCTTTTAAGAATGCTGTATTGGTGAAAAAGTTCTATTTTGTTGAAGTTACTCTTTATGGGGGAGAGGTTAGGGTTTCTCTTTTGGCTTTTGATAAAAATCTGAACATGCTTCATTTTCATAAAACATCCCCGTATGACATAAAATACCTTTTTTAATGAGTAGTCATATACCCTTTCACATGTCATGCAGAAGGTTCCATTGTCAGTACAGCAGAGGTGGTTATGGGAAGAAAGTGATTTAATTTGTCTGTTTAGCTGAGCTGAGTGTCTCCAAATTCGGTGTCACTGATTGTAAGGGATAACAGCTACCATTTCAGCTAGGCAGGAGTGGGGAGATGGAAGCAGGAAAATAACTTTTCTCTGGTCATGTTGTGATGTAATTTGTTGTTTTTTCCCCTTTATCAGTTCTTGAAACCTAATTAGTATTTTCTGGTTTGTAGCCAGTATGAAAAATAAGGCAGCTTGTTCAGCTTCATATGGACTTATATTATAAAGCAGATTTGTAAACATAGACATATATATTTTGAATAATGAAAACACTGATGAGATTTAAGATGGTCTCAGCTGGTACACTGGAAGAACCAGCAAATAAAATGTCTATGAAAAAGTTCTGGCTTTTAATTTTTAAAGGATATAAAGACAATCTCCGATTTTGTGATCTTCACAAAACTTCAGTTTTCACAGAATTTTTCACATGCTTGTCTTTTTGCATCATGTGAGAACTCAACTAATAAAAAAATGTTATTACCAGGGCTTAATGATGTTACTTTCTTTCCATTTATGCCAAACGAGGTAGATAGCACCTCATTTCTTTCCTCAACAAAATATGCATTATGCACTCCCTGCCCACCCCCTGGTTTCTAACAAGCAAGTCACAGAGCTTGCATAAATATGTTTTTTTAAAGCCATCAGTTTTGACCATAAGTAACAATTGTACTGCTTGCCAATCCAGACCTCTTTGCAAGAGGTGGGCCTCAGCACTGTTGCCATTCCCTAGCAAGGGCTATCAGGTGCCACACTGATCTCCAGGCTTTGTACCCTTCCTTTGTATTTTCTCCTTGATTATGGCCATCCCAGAGAAGAGTTTTTTTCAAAAGATAAATGTTCTTCTGAGTAAGAAGACAGGCAGATTAAGGAAAGCAAGTTGACTTCTACCATTGCTCCTCACTGCCCTAGGACAGCCCTCACACACTCAGCTGGAGATCAGCCCACTTTCTGCTTCTCTCTTGCAAAGCCCAGATCAGGGGGTGAGCATAAACAAGGGCAATAAAATGGTAGCAGGGAAGAAAGCAGGAGAAAGAGGCTGAGAGAGAGAGAAACCAGCCGTATGAGATAAAAATTGGGCAGGGTGCAAAGAATTGTAAAGCTGGGACTGGTATGAGGCTTCAAAGTTGAAAACTTGCCAGTAAGTGCCAGTGGTGAAGGATCTGCCAAGCAAAGCTGAGAACAGGAATCATGCATCTGAGAAGCCACTGGTCTTTCTCAGAAATACCTTTAATCAGATTTTTACTGCTTGCAATTGACCCATAACCAGAACTGCAATTCTTTCAATATATTTTATAAAAAATAGTCGTTTACTTTCACATAAGTGAAGAGATACAATTGCACAATGGTGGTTACAATGGTAGAAATACATACTGTTGATAAAATGTTTGCAAGAGATTTAAAAACATACTGTACAGCACCACATCTGAAATTGGGTGATGGCAAAATGAATCATACTCCATGTCTAAGTAAATTAAATTCCTAAATCTTTCTTTTTGAATAAATAAAAAAATACAATGTGCAATGTGTGTCTGACACTACCAAAATGCTTCCTGAAGTTAAGCAATAGATTAAAACCAAAAATGAGGTAAAAAAAGACATTCATGCATTTAAGCCACCATTAGTCTCTGACTCTAAAATAAGGCAGATCATAATCTTTTAAAAACTGTCTTTAGCCACTTAAATCCTCTTTAGTGCTTTTCAAGACAAGGTCTCGACAGACCTTCAAGAATCATGAGTTAAGATGCTTTAATTTCTGACAGGTCATTTTTGACAGGCTCAGCCGTATTTGAAATGCATTATGTAGTAGAAAATGTTGCTTTTCCTTAATGGAGAAAGAAATGTAAATTAAAAGGAACTGAGAGAGATGGATGCTTTTAGAGTTAATCACAAATGAGACTGCTTTGAGGGAGGGAGGAAAGGGAAAGAAAATTATGTGTCATCTTCAGTTTTAATGACGTGGAAGAGGGTGACGTTAAACAGGACTTGATGTCCATTATTCCAGGCATAGAGAGCTCTATCTCTTGCATTGTAGTCAAGCATGGATATATGGAAATACTGATTATGGAAAGGAATGTCTGTATACTCGTAAGTGGAAGTTTTTGTGGAATAAGAATAGTAGACCTTGGCTCCTGTTAAGTGAGAGTTAGTAACATACAGGGTGCCACAGATCATGAAGGATTCTCCAGCACTTCTCTTTGGGTAGCCTGTGCTCCAGCTCTTCAGCACCTCCAGAGTATCCTGGTTTAGCTGGCTGATGACAATGTTGCCTGCATTCTGGTTGGTGGCATACACAGCCCAGAGCCCAATTTCATCTGCCATCAGGTCGATGTCAGAGAAGCCCCCCCAGGTGTAAGGGTAGACATTGTGAAAGCCGGCGTACTCGAGGCTGCGCTGGGCCAGCACCCGCCCCGTGTCAAAGCTGTACTTGATGATGATGTTGCTCTGATACTTGTTGAAATAGAGGGAGCCATTGTAGACAACGTGGTTGGTTCCTGCCCATTTGAATGGAAGGTTGTATGTCCTTGATTCAGCCCCACTGACAAAGTCTGCAATTGATTTATATTCACGGACAATTTTATTGTTTGTGTAACTATCCATGTACCAGACCTGGAAAGAAAACAAAGATTGGAAGTAAACACCTGGAACACAATCTGTGGTATGTGACCATGACATGACATGATGGATAAATGGCAGAAAAAGAAGGAAAAGAGGTCTTGGATGTGTAGCAGGCTATCAAAGTACAATATTGCCCACATTGCTGTTACAAAAGCATGAGGGACTCTTGAATTTCTGAATCAAAACCTACCTGTATAGGTGAACTTTAAATACAACTGGTACTAACTACAGTGTCTGCATTTTCAGAGAAATTTAATTTTGAATTATTCAGTGTTTGGGTCTGTGCAATATGGGACTTGCTTAAAGATATTCCCAGAGACTTATAATCTAAGAGAGAGAGAGAGAGATGGGAAATGCCATGTGAGCTAAACTTGAATTTATACTTAGGAATAAATGTATTCGAATTTTTTTCAGCTGAATCTCTAATCAATGAAAAATACTTTATTCTTAGCAAAGAAAACAAAAACAATAAAATCAGTAAAGTTTAGAAACCATTTTTTCCCCCTTAAAACAGAATCAATACTTTTTAATTTTCTGTATGCAACTTCCAAATGGCCTATATGTGGTTTATATGTGGCCTAATGCTGCAGAATTTAACTGTGCTGCATTACAGCTCATGCCTTTGAGTAAAAGTGTGGATGTTTGTTTTTGAAGACCCAAGCTCAATGAAACATCTTAGGAACAAAAAAATTTTATAGTCAGTTCAGACAGATGTTTGTGATCCCTGGAAAGTTGAAGGAAATCGCACAAAGGTACTCAGCTAACTTTTGTCTTTGGATATTTTTGCACAAACACTGTTGCTTTTCCCCTGAAGATGTTTAAGTGTGAAAATGACTGAAGTAGAAGAAACATGGTTGTGAGTTCAACTTCCTAGGGGGAAAACATATTTTTAAGGATTAAAATAAAGCAAGTAAAACTGCAGGGCACAAAAGGTAGTCAGTGCCTTTACATACTCGGTTATTTTTCTCCGATGCCAATGGATCCGTCATCCAGGCTCCAAATCGGGTTCCAGAGATCTTCACTGTAATGGGACCTGTAATTTTCATCAATTTGCCGCATGCTGAAATTAAAAAAATAAGTGCATTAATGCAAATAATGGTACAAATCTCCTTGACATCATTTAGAGCATAAGACCAACTGCTCTAAACTAAATTGTGGCTCCAGGGGATTCAGACTTATGTTGAAGATGGATCATCATCTTCACTGAAGGAACTTTTCCATGTTAAAGAGTAAAATAAATATATGAAAACATACAAATACAATTTTATTTGTATGTTTTTTCTGGGTTTATGTCTTTTGAAGCATAGGTAAGGGTTTTGGGCGAAAAGCAAAATACAATCTAGTAAAATGTCTTTGAGCTGAAATGAAGAACATTTAATAATAAATAAAATGAAGACATGATCCTCCCTCACTTTTGCCTTCAGGAAGTTCAATGCAAGGCTAGGACTGATGGATGTTTCAGTTTTCCATTAACCAGGGTAACAAGGTGGTTAAAGGCAGACAGGAAAAAATGAGCTTGTGCACAGAACAAGCTGTATACAAAGCCTGTGTCTGACTGCCCTGTGGTCACACACACGTAGCTGTTCCAGGATCGAGGGCTGGCTGAAAAAAGTGAGTATGAGAATTCCTCAGCAAGCTTGGCTGTATTGGTTGGCTTCTAATTCATTGGACTGCCTCATATTAGACTGTCTGGGAGGGAATAATGAAAGTCGATATGATCTTGGATGCTGACCTTCCTAACAATCCAAAAATCTATATTTTAGGAGCCATTAATAACATTCCTATTAGTACCAAGCTCCTGGTGGAATTAATTGTGTTTACCAAAGCTTAATAGCACATAGTGGTGAGCAGGTGATTAGGTAAAATAGCATGGTTTTACAGAAAAGATGTTCCCTAAGAATGTAAAAATAAGCTAAACATTTCATTAATCTTCTTTAATCTAAAAATAATTACTTCTCTGTGCTACGTGGTTGTACTATACTGCATAACCCTATTTATCTAAGAAATGTGGAAAACAAAATGTGTTTGGTGTTGAGAATGAATTTATTCAGTTCAAAACAGAGGGTTGCATTAAGCCTGAATAGTCTAGTCTCTGGAACTGGCAAGGAATGCACTGTGCCAGCTTGTTTCAGTCACTTAGAATGGTGTTAATGCTGTGGGGACAGCTCAGAGGCCTTGTTCCCAGCCAGGGAAGTGGGGGGTGTTGGAAATGGAGAAAACAATACATGCTGAGACCTCAAGGAGCAGGGGAGGCTGTGGCTATTTTCTGGGTCAATTAAGAGGCATTATCATTTGCATATCTCAGTCTATGTATGTTGCAATATTTTGAAGATATTTTTGGAATTTCCTATTTTAGAAAATCTTATAGTTTTTTTTACAGTTGATTATCATAGTACATAATTTTTTATTCTGGATTTCTTCTGTAGATGGGCTGCTATTATTGTGCACTGAGCACTCTTTTCTTATAGCTATGAACTGCTATTAGCTTGAAAGGCAGAAGACTACATCCTATCAGGGTGAAGGCTTTTATTTTTATTTTTAGGTGACATGTTAGTGAATAGTCTCAGAAATGGGCATGAGATAAACTTGAACCTTCAGAAGACTTAAGTTTTGAATTTGGAGTATTTAATTTGGAATAAAATTATCAGAAAACTAATAAAAGGTATAAAGAAGTTGGAAAAAATAATTACTCCTGAATTTGTAGTTTTTAAGATGATTAAAATACAGTGAATGTATGAGTTATAAGGTATACTAATTTAAAACACAATATTTAAATCAGTGGGAAAACACAAGTAAAGAATTTGGAATCTGAAACATTGTTTCTTCTATTAAAAAAAGAAATCCAGGAAGCTAAATATGGAATCATATATGAATTGTGAAATTTTGCTTCTGAATGGACAAAACTTAGAGAGGGGCCCATGGCAGAGATGTGGGATGCTCTCAGAGCCCACCGTTGTGCAGGGTGGGTGTGCCGTGCTGGGGCAGGCAGGGCAGTGGGGCATGTGCCATGAATTTGCCAGCTGTGCCTGGCCTGGTGTGCTGGGGCCAGGGCCAGGCAGAGCCAGCGCTCAGCGAGTGCAGGCAGAGCATGGGGGGCAGTGGTTGGGTCCCCCAGCCAGGGCAGGTGTGAGAAGTCCCAGGCTGGCTCAGCAGTGTGTCAGTGGGTTGTGGGAAGCACCACGGGCACACACTGAGCTCCAGCCCCCCCAGCTCCAGCAGGAGAAGTGTAAAAGTAGATGGTGCGTTTGCAGAATGTGCCAGCTGCTGTGGGGGGTGTGTGCCCACAGCTCTGTGAGTGTCTGTGCACCTGGTGATGTGACTGGAGCTTTTTGAGTCTACTAGAGAAGGGTGCAGATATTTGTATGTTTAAGTGTCTGGTACTGCAGTTCCTCTGTTGTACTACTTGTATTTAGCCTGAACGTGTAGTTCACAGATAACCAGGTTAAATGAACTGAGCTGCTTTCCCTTGTGACAGGAGTCAGATGCTTTTAGAAAATGGTCTTTTAAAATGTATTGAGAAGCTGTTCAATGCTGAGAAAAGATGACACTGTATTTCATACTGATCCTACACTAAATGATCAGCAGTTTGAATCAGGGTGTATTTATGGGATTGAATTTTTATTCTCAGGTAGCACACAGTGATCAAGAAAGGAAGACTGTTAGGAGACCTGCTGTATAGCTGGGGGGCCAATGACTGAAAACGTGACAAAGCTTCTCTTTTCAGCACAGCAAAACAGCATCTTGCAAGAGGCAGGAGGATTTTACTATCTCCTGCCCTACATTATGTTCCATTTTTTGTTTTCCTTGCTCATTAAACAGAAACCTATAGATCTGCCTATTTATGATATAATTTGATGGAACTGGTATTTAAGACTAACGAGTAACACTACAGGTATGTTTTTTGCGTTTGGTAAATCATTCCTATTGCAGTGATAATTCTCCCGTAAACCTCAGCAGTACCTGAGCTCTGCTGCCCTACTTGCTGACAGCGTGGGCAGTAAAGGAAGCAGCAGTGCTGTCTGTGCCCACCTCTGTCTTGTCACCACAGCCTCCTTACAGCTGAGAGATCCTTAGGCAGGAGCTTAATATATAAAGTCTCAGCCAAAATTCTAGTCATTTGAGTCTAGTACCCTGCTGTTGCAGACAACCTTTAATGAAATCGTTGACATGATTTTAAAAATGGGAAAATATTGTTTGCACTTTCTTACTCTCACCCTTAGTCCAGCTGCAGATAGTTTTAGTATCTCACTCTTCTGTTAATTTGCAAAAAGTTCAGGGCCAAGTACATGGGTGTCAACTCCTGTTTTGAGCAGTAAGAACTCAAACCAAGCACTAAGTCCTCTCAGTTCAGAAAATACTGCTTGAAAGAACAGGACAAGTCCCCAAAGCAAGTCTTGGGCTGAATAGTCAATTTGATAAATCAGCTCATGCTGTTTTAAACTGTTGAAGGCTGTACCAAGTAACTTTTGTAGAAGTAAGTTGTCCCAAGTATTTCACAAATCAACAGGCTTGCTTAAATACTGGTTTGGTGAATACAGTGAACCTGTTGCTGACAGATGATCCAGGGAAATGTGACACCAGGAGAAAGCAATTGCGGCCAAATTGTCCTCCCCTTCTCATTGAAATTCCCCTGACCTCAGTTCACACTTACTCTATCAAACTGTAGGACACTCCTCTAATGCAGTGTTGCTTCCATCATTAGATCAGAAGTTAAGAGAATTAAGTGAACACAATTATGAAAAGCGTGCATCTAATTTCTCATTCTTCAAAAAAAGGTGGTGTTGTTTTCTCCAGTTCTGTCTTTTGGAGCCCTACCTTCAAACATGTCCACCCCTTTGTTACAGCAGACCTATAAAAATTGGCAGAATTGGAATAATTTATGTTTTGTTCATTATAAAGTAGCAAGTGTGCTGTCTGTGCTGAAGTATTGCTGACTTACTAATACAATGAAATAATTTATTCCAGATGAACATCACAGCATTTTGATGACACATTACTACAATATGCAGTTTATGAATCTGTTTAACATTGAAATAATTGGTTATAGTGACTTCATAAAGATAACTCCCTTCTAGCTTGCCCAAGCCTGATCTTGCATTTGATATAGAAATTAAATGAATGACAACTCTCTCTCAAGAGTAAAGCTTAATATAATGTCTAACAGCTCACTGACAAAACAAGGTGACTTTCCTCTGTGGTTTAAAGCACTTCCAACACTGTGTTGAGTCCAAGAAATTTTCCTCAGTCCTCTGCTGAAGTTGGTAACAGCTTCCTCTTCTCTACTTAAGTGTCAAACATGTTAATCTAAACCACGTCTGTATTCTCAGTTGCAGAATAACCCTTTTAATTGTTTGTGTGGCTATACTAAAATTGATCCTGCATCCTGAGGTTTTTTGTTAGTGAATGGTAATACTAATATACTGAAGGCAGGATCATTTGCTTAACATTTTTCTGGCCTGGCAAGTCAAGGAGTCTGAAATTAATGAAAATTCCAATTAGTTTCCATTTGAGGCATTTTTTTAGCTCAAGGTGTATGTAGGAAAATAGAATATAGACAAATGTACCATGAAATGAGAATCGCTTATAGACTACGAATTTTCCATAGCAGTGAGGTGGCTGAGAGTTAAAACTAGTGTATGCACTTTTTTTTTCAGCATGGCCAAAGCCTCCTTGCTACCCCTTTTCTTTTGGTTTTAGCAATATAGCAATTTAATTCCCTGACAGGAGAAGGACCAAATGCTAGTAGGAAGATAGGTGAAATTTATTTCCATACTAGCATATGTTAGGAAGTTCGAGTACATTAAGAAAAATGTGGTACCTCTAGGCATCTTTTTCCCACCACTACGAGGTTCAGATGGGGTTACACAGAAAAGCAATGGGATTTTTAGAAGCACTCAATCTCTTTCCCTTCATTTTGGAAGAAGCAGCTGCCTACATTAGAAAATCCCAATCATAAGTGATTGTAGTAATTGGAAAATCTCAATCATAGAGTTTTTCCATTCCTAAACTGAACTGTACAAGAAACATCACATACGCAATGTGGATGTTTCTGGCTTGGTTCATCTCCTTTAGCAGTTTTGTACTGTGGACTCTTGTAAGTCTGTATGTGATTTCCTATATTAAAGAAGAAGCTGAGCAAGAAGTGACTGTTAAAAGAGAAAATTGATGTACTTTTGTACAGCCTGTGGGCTGAGAAAGTATGTGGGGCAAAATGCATCTGGAATGCTGCTCCAAAGTGAGCAAATATTAGGAGAAGGCCGTGACAGCCCAACTGGACAGGAGCTGTTTTGGAGATGGCTAGAAATGGATGGATAGTCCCAGTCTCTGTGATGCAAATGAACATTGGTAGCTGCTATAAACACCAAGTGAGTGTGGGATTTATAGAAAGACGGGTAAGGGAAATAAAATCAAAACATTCTCTTGAAGTGGTCATAGGCATCATTATTATGTTTTTTGTATGTAACAAATAGAGGAAAATGAAGGTTTGGGGGTTTTTTTGTACTTGCACAAATGACTTCTAAATGTTTTACTGCTTGCACTTTCCTCTTATAGTCAGATTTGTTATAACATAGTAATGTGAGAGAATGAAGAATTAGTTCTTAATGAATGTATGTGTTTTCCTGCATAATACAAATCTAGGAAGCACTCCAGTCTAGCTATTAAAGCTTGCTGAGAGGAAGCCTCTGGATTCTTCAAATTCCAATAAAGTAGTCTCGTGCCTGCACTAATACCTCCTCTGCCACTAATGTAACAGCACTTCTTTGGATACATCAAATATTCTAGTTTTGAATTTCTAACAAAAATGTTACTGTAAAATTGTTTAGAGTCTACGTTATAATCACAGGTAGCTACAGATGAGTCCAGTGTATATCTACTCTAATTATTTGTCAGAGTATTGGCTTCTATGAAGGGTTGCCATATTTTTTTTCTAGTTTCATAATCACATTATGACAAGAATAGGAGAGTTCCAAGCACACTGTGCAACCAGCATTCTCTTAGAAATACACCTGCCTTCTAGGGCTGCCAGCAAAGGACTTGCATAAGTGTATGTGAATTTGGGGGTGTGAAATCACGTGCACTCTATTCCTATGTGTTTAGCTTTATGCAACTTTTTAAAGTTTTGTTAAATTTCTCAGCAGCTTCTTCCCAGATTTTCTCTAATTTCAAAGAGAAGGAGCAAATTCCAGTCATCACAACTGTTGTGGTAATAATTAAACCTCAGTGAAAGTAAGACAACTGCTTACTGTATGTTAATGAGTGTTGACAGTGCTGCCAGTGCAGATGGAAGATCCCTTTTAAGTGGCCACGACAACATAAATAATGCATTATATTGCTGAAAAACACCTGCCAGGGAGAAGAATGGAAAATAGCTATTGCACATGCTGATTAGATAATTATATTGTGAAATGGAACAAAATCTGTGAAGACTGAAGGCAGATCCTGTGGCACGTTGTGGCCGGTGACCCCTCTGGCCATCACATTGGCAGGGACAGTCACAGCTGGATCATCTCCAGTGTGGGGAATGTGGCTGGGAAGAAGGTGTTGGCAGGAAAGCTGTTTTCCCCTCATGCTTCCTGATCTGAACACACAGTACCAGCCTTCAGGAGTTACAATAAGCCTAACTGAAGCTGTCTTTGCTTTAAAAGGCATGTGGGGATAGGCCAGGAAAACAGCCAGTCCATTAGCAGGTGAGCAAAAAGTCATTTAGGCATCTAAGACCAGGGAACAATGCCAATAAGGGTGAATGACTCTCTGTGCTCCAGCCTGAGAAGGCCCACTCCCTTTTGATAATGGATATATTTAATAACTTATTTTATACAAAATTTTTCTCTCTGCTATTAAAATACATCATTTTAATAGGGCTTTTTTTCCATTGGGTGCATCAAGAGAAACAAAATGTGTTGCAGGAACTCAGGATAGATAGGATGTGAATATTCCTAGTAATTCTGTTGTATAAAGTATATCTCACACTATAGTCACTTCACTAATCAATATTACAAGATGCTGTAAAATCAAAGAAAAATAATATGCTCATTAAAAATAAACTGATGGTTTTGGTGTCTGATAACTTACTGTAAGACTCACTGTCAGTAAATACTGTCTTTTCATAGGAATCTTCTTGCTTGCTGAAGTATTGCAACAGACATTTTCTCCTGACTGTCTCCTGTCAATGCATTAATGTGCTACTGTGTGTTTGTGCTGAGGGGAAAATAGAATCATAAGAAATTTCTGTTTGAAGAAGTCTTTCATGTATTTTAGTGCATCATCACTATGCTATTTCCAGTGTAAAGTAAAGAAATTGAAAGTAAATAATTTAAGAGGCTAACTTAACCTAGATTTTTCTCATTCCATTGCATCACAAAATAAGGAGGCTCTGCTTATCTGTTAGTAAGATATTTAAGGTCATGTGTGTAGCACTTAAACTTCCCACACTTGATAACAGACACCAATCACAGGACTAAACCTTGGAATTTCTACTTTATTCATGCTCAGTATTAATTTACAAAGTGTTCATTTTTCATAGAGGGGCTGGACTGTTGCAATAGTAATCCATTCTGGTCTCAGCATGCATGGATAGACTGAGGAAAGGACAGACTGACTCCATCGTGCTTGTAAGGCAGGGAGGTGCTACCCATCCCTCTGGGTAATGGAAGTTAGGGCTGACACTTGACAACGATGTTTCAGGCTCTGAGTTTTGGTGGCTGACACTGAGCTAGTGCTGGTTTTCAGAGATCTCAGTGTTTGACTTTTTCTAACTAAGGCCAGCATGTGAGCAGCCGAGATGGAGGCTGCCTGACCTAAATCTAGTGCAGTGTTCAAAATGGGTTGTTGTTGTGCTTCCTACAGCAATCAGCCTTAAATTAGGTGTAATGCTTAATTACATTGTAGTGCAAATTGGAGAATGGCACATCTCTCTTACTGCTAATATTACAGGTCTAAAGACAATACAGCCAGAGAGGCCTCTCAGGTGTCAAAGCGAGAAGATGGGGACATTGCAAAACCAAATCCAGCCTACTTGCCACTAAAACATTTTACACTACATTCCAAAAGTGACTCTAGTAGCAATGCCTGTCTGAACTTTCTTTTGATAGAGTATTTGTAGCTCTCCAACTGGTCTGCAAAACTCTGAGATTTTAAAATTGCTGTTATAATTTTCCATCCTTATTTCTTCTTTATGCAGTAGGACAAGTCAGTATCTAAGATACAGGGGCACAAAATCAGAATTATATGACTTATCATAGGTTCGGTTACTCTTGGCTTTTATTGAGGTATTAGCACAGATCAGAATATAATGTGTAGTCTTTTATCAAAGCAAAAAAACAAACTGAAAACTGAATCTTTCTAAAGAGAGACAACTAAAAATGCACAGCCAATTTGCCATGAATTTGTTAACTTACTGAGCTTTTTCATGCAGTCTCGAAGTCTGGTTTCTAAACTGAGTACACGCTGGTGTAGTTCATCATAGTCATAAGCACCAATTTCTTCCTGAATCCCAGTGAGCACAGCAGACAGATTCCTAATTTCTTCCTTGAACTGGGTGATTAATTTGGCATCAGTTTTGTATTGTTCCAGAACCGGGATCAGTGGCAGGAGCTCATCCATCTTTTCTTTCAATTCCTGTTAAAGGCAATCATATGTCCATTAGAGCAGTTTAAAGGAGTTCAATCCCCTAATTTGCTTTAATGAAATATTTATGCTTGATTACTAAAATGACTTGAAAATGATTATTTATTTTAGTTACAGATCTATCATTAGTCTATTGTGAAAGTCTTAGAAACCTCAGACTTAATAGTAATAAGCAGTAGATAAAATAGTTAGAGAATAATTTTTCTACTGAAAGGGAAGAATCACCTTCAAGTGATCTGAACCAAACCTGTTGACAGTCTGACTTTTCACCTAGAGGATACAAACGCACACTGTGTCTTTCTTCAGAGAATGATTAGGCCTGAATGCACAGTGGTGTTCAAGGTGTCATACCTGGCTTCCATGCATAGTTTGTGAGCTGTTAATTTCTATTTCATTCCTTAGAAATACTAAATTAATCTTTTTCTCAGTGTCTGTTGAGCTGTTTGGTTGTGTTCCAACCACAGTGATATATTCCTCTTTAAGTAAAAAATCCATGGTTCTGTGATTTGCATTTGTCATCCTGCTACCTCACTGGGTGCTTTTGAACTTCCTCAGTTGACCTGCTTTCTAGACTGTCATAAATGTTTTTTTGACATGTGCAGTTGTTGTTGCATTGCCAATCTTATTCTTAACATTGATAAAATAAAATATGGCTTCCCTTTGGAATCTCAGATTGCCACTTTCTCTGATTTTTTGCTGAGTCTTATACTTTGAGAATTTGTCTTTATTTGTAAGCTATGTTAACTGCCAATTTTTAATTTCTTAATTATTCTTTTAAATGCACTAATAACAGGGGCTTTAATAAAGTCAAACTAATTGTTTGAGGTTGCTTTTTATTTTATCATTCTGTAGAAAACCTCAAAGAATTGACAGTCAAAAGATCTTGGGTTATTTAAAAGCAGAGACAGATTTGTCCCTGATATATCATCTGTATATAGAGATTTGGAAATCTTTTTATAATGCATGGGAACAGCAGGACTTCCATAAGCAAATGTCAGAAAGAGATGAAGAGATGCAAAGGTGGACAGAAAAAGGGAAAGATGGAAATAAAGCTTTATTAGGTACTGGCATTATGTGGTCATAGAGACTGGGGACAGCTGAGGTTAAAAGGGTTAAAAACTCCACAGCTGGAGCAGCCAGCAGGTGAAAAGGGGAAAGCAGAAGAGAACTAAATGGGAGGCCAAGCCCCAGCAAGAGGCTCAGTAGCAAATGTGTGGGAGGTTGCTGAGGTCACAGCTGTGCAGAGACATGCACATACAGCTCATTACACCTCTTGTCTTAAAGGATGCAATAAATAGGGTAGGACATTTCCAAAATAAATGTCATGATGATGCCAAATGCATTTTTGCTGAGGAGATGGGAAAGAAGCTGATAAGCAGGGTCAGCATTTGGGCTGCTTGAAGATCTACCTCTGAATTTCTGCCTCCCAAACGCGCTCAAAGACTACTTGAAAGTTCTGCAGTACCTCTTCATCACCTAGCTAATATATCCAAATTATTTTAGCATCTTCTTTCAAATTGGAATTATTATTAACTTAAAAACTTCTGTGTGTTGCTACAAGTAATCTCACACACAGGTCCTCTCAATAGGTAAAAAATTGCATTTAAATTATAAGAAGATTATGTCATTAAATACAGATTTGAGAGTATTAGTTCTATTGGTTCTATTCTCGAGGTTATGGTAGCAGAATTACTGAAACGGAAAGGTAGAAGTGAGGAGGCGCTTTTCTTTACACTTGAAAGTTTTTTATTTATCTGTTTTTATTAAAAGCTTAACTTGAGCCTCCTTTATGCCTGTTAAAATGAATAGTTACTTTTTCCTTGATGACAAGGGGAGCAGGCTTTGCAACAGAGAAAGCAGAGCTCCAGAAACCAAAGTTTTTCTTACTTCATTTTAGAATTATGAATATAGGCTTTGGGCCTGTGGGGCAGTGAATGGCCAAAAATCATGGGTAAACCATAATGGAAAAAAAAATGCAAAGCTTGTGAGAACTCAGGAAGACAAAATGTGTTTAAGAGAATTAGGTAATGAGCTCCTGGTGGGATTTATGACAGATGAGAATCACTTCAGCAAAATTGCTGTAACTTTTTGTGGCAATCAGGTACCTCCTGCCTGGCACAATGCAGATTTGACTGAAGTATGACCATTCGAGTGTGGTCTGGATCAGAATTGTACTCTTTGGTTCTGATCAACACAAAAACACAATTAGAAGACCTCATTTCAATAAATGATATACAGTTGGTTTTGTTCTTTTCTTGACAAAATAAAAAATTGTTGTTTTCTTCTGAAACTCACAGCTTGTTGCTATGATGAGTGGTACAAGAACTAATTTGTATTGCAACATGGATAGGTATTCTGTCACTTCCAGCCTGCTAATATGAGAGGTTATGCTACATCCCATCCACAATGAATTTCTTTGTCTTGGGAAAGACAAAGCTCTGGAATTTTAGCAGATCAAATTTCAGAAAGCTAGCAGCACATTGTATTATGTTGACCTTTTAAATTATTCTATAATTGGATTGGCTGGAACTGTTTTATACTCCTGGCAAACTGTCAGACTGAAGTGAAATGACTGGCCAATACAAATATGGGCTATTTAAAAGGTTAGAGTAGTGCAGTAATCTGCCACCTTTGACATCGTGCATCAGACATTCAGATTTTGGTATTTTGTTCACAAGAAAAACTATAATGAGAATACAGAATATATAATGGCATTATACGAATGTGTAGTTGTAGCAATGAGGGATAAAAGGGAAAAAAGGTGGAGATGTTTCTTACTACTTGAAAATAAGTGGGAGTATATACTCAAACTCTAATCTAAACTAAGAACAATGGCATAATTAATAAAGTTTGGTAGTCAGATCACTAGTGTACCTAATTCCTGATATTATTAAGACTCACTGGATATTCAGTGTCTCTGAAAAATAAATTACACCCCTTGGCTATGCTATTATTTAGGTATATAACTCTGGCACCAATTAGAAAAATAAGTTCATCTAATGTGAATGAAAAAATATGTATTTGTTTAACATAATATAATCCTCAGAATATATTTTCTAGATCTGGTTATGCTGTTTTGCAGTCTTGAAATGTCAATTTATCAGTCTTGATATTTAAAATATGCTCTTGTAGCACTTTTTCCTTTAAGAGTACTTCAGGTTGCTTTTTCAGAATACACAATGCTATTTTGTAATCTCTGCTACCTCTCTTTCTCACAAAAGAATTGGTTTGTGGTTTTTGATGTCATTAAAATTCTCAGGAAGTCTTTTTTTAAGCACATAAATGTGACTGGGAATGATTAGCCTCCTCCCCATCCCAAATTCAAAACAGAAAACCTTCAGACATGAAATTAGATCTTAATTGTACTGGATAAATATTACAATAACCTGATTTATTATGGGCTTTCTTCCTTTCAACTGCAGTAAATGTCAGGCAGCACTAAAAGCACAGAACTCTAGTTGTTTGCTATTAATTCCACTGGATCTCCCCATTTATCACTGGAGCTTGAATGAATATAAATGTCTCAGTATGACATGCACATTGATAGAGAAAAAAACAGGAATCTGTTTATAGTGACATTTCTCTAATGACTTAATAATTAATACTTCCTCTCTATTACAATTAAATTGATCAAAGCAAAAGATTATCATCACAAAGGAAAATTTATTATGTTTTTCCTTTTAATGGTGCTCTTGTATGAGCATTTCAAGCAGAGACCTTAGCAGTCCATGCATTGCTATCAGTACATTGCTTCCAGCAGCCTTCAAAGTTATTGGTAAAATCAAACCTACTTGAAAGTGCTTTGTCATTAATGTCTTCCGATCGTCTTCAATTTGCCGAAACTTGGCCTTCAGCCCTTTCATTTGTGTTTCCATTTTTAAAACATACTGGAAATCCCTCTGAGTCCGCAGATTTAGAACTTCAATAGATTGGGACATATTCTGAACCTGTTAAAGAAGAACACTCTCTCAATGCACTTTTTGTTGCTTTGCTTCTTTCCTGGTTAAATGTCAGGCAAGAAAACATGCGTGTGTCAATGCTTTCCTTGTGAGTCATTTATACCACAGCATAGTTCTGAATTCCCTACCTGCATGACAGTACAAGTACTGGGGAGCAGGGCAAGGCCTGGAAGCCATAAATCATTTGGATTAGTTTCTGTGAGGTAGAGACCCTTTAAGCAGCACTATCAATGGGCTCAAAAAAGGCTGTCCGGCAATAGAGTCTACTTGTCAATGTGACTGTGGTTCAGAAAATGTCCTACAGTGTATGTTTCCTCCCAAGCATGTTGAGAGGGACAGGACTGAAATGTGGAGATTTTGGTTAGTAGCAAGAACACGATTTTCATTGCTAGTAGGCAATACTGAAAATTGTATGCTAAAAATATATTTTTAAGTCTACATTTTATGTCACTTTCTGCTGCTGTTCAAACACTCTCTCAAGCCTGAGGGTTCTGTACCACTGGCTGTGATACAATGACTATCACTTTGGTTACTTATATAGGCAATGCAGAACACTCATTTGTGTTTTCATGGCTGCAGCATTTTTCTGTTGATGCAAAACAACACTTCATTGGTTTTACTACATGTAATAGTGGATAAGACCGGAATTAAGAATTGGATTGTTGGGGGAAACTGGCACCACTGGAGAATGAATAAATACTATTATTTGAGGAAAGAACAAATCATGAAATTAGAACTGTCTCTTCTGCACAGAGTCTGCTTTCAAGATGCTGTCATGTCTATATCTCATTATTTGTTGTTAAGAGACAAGGAATGACCTTCAGCAGTCTTGTATGATTGAAGCAGAAGCTGTAGTTTAAATCCCACAGCAGTGAGCTAGTTTGAGGTGGGATTTGTAACTGTTATTACATAGAAAAATCTGCCCTGTTGTGTAAGGAACAATTTGGGAGGAGTGAGCGAAGATGCAACTTGGTTTGGGAAAGGTATGATGCAAGGAAAACAAACACAGGTGCAAACACTGGTAGGGAATGTACTCTGAGATATATTTTTATTAGATAACTCTTCAGTAGTCAGTTATGCAATAAATTTAGAGGGAAAGGAGCAGATTTATGGGGGAAGTTTAATGACCAAGAGGAGGAATTTTTTTGGAAAGACTTACCTTCTCTAGCAGTTGTCTGAGTTGCCTGCTTTTGGCATCTCTTGAACACAGGTTTTGTTCAGGTGCAACAACAGTGCAAATGCAACGGCCATCAGGATCCTGGGCTGAACTATAAACTTGCCACCCTTCCTTGGGGCTAATCTGAGTCTGTAACAACAAAATAATAACAATAAAAGGAACTGATTTTTTTATTGTTTCAAAAAACCCTACCTCAGAATACTTTTGTTTATTTTTGCAGTACATGTTTGCAATGAGGTTCCCCCTGGTAAACAAATATTGCTGTTATCTAATTAGTTTGGTAGGTTTGCAGTTTTGCCAAATCCCACAGCTTTGCAATAGTTGTCTAGAAGTGTCCAGGACACACTGTTTCCAGGGTGGATGAGAACACTATTCTGCTGGTGATTCAGCACAAGTTAGTTGATTCAGTTCTTTGCAAAAGGATGTTACAGTTTTCAGCAGTAGAGAACAAACATGTCCTTTCAGCCTGAATGACTTTTACTTTAGACGAATGGAAACAACAAAGACAGCAAAGTACAAATATAAAAACACAGGGAGCAAGTGCAGTGCGTGGCTCACGTGTGGGGAATTGGCTCAGCAGCAGTTGGGATGTGGGTTATGGGTTTGCTCCCAAAGAGGCACCACACGGGAACAGTTCTCTGCTGGCTAACACTGCACATACACCAGAGGGCAGAGAGGCTTGCTCAGCATCCTGCTGGAAACTGCTGGTTAGTTCAGATGAATGGGGCTCATGGCAAGCATGGCACAGGGCAGTTGACACACTACACATCCTTTACTGGGACTGCAGAACTCTGGAAATTCCTAATCTGTTCTTTTTTACAGCAACGATGACTGAGAAAGAAAGGCAAAAAAAGAATCACATTTGCTTGCAGAGCAGGCTAACAATACACTGCATTTAAAGTTTGTGTGGGACTAGGTATCTGTTTCTTGGGAGGTATAAAAGCAGCACAAGAATGAGAGAAAGTGACAGAGGACTGAAAAGATTCAAGTGATGGAATTAAAACTAACAGACAAAGAAGTGATTTTTAATTTTCTTTTTAAATTGTAATTTACTGTTGTGCATTATTCTTTCTGAAAAATATAGTATTGATTGCTGAATTTCATAGTACAGATGCTAATGGATGCCATTTAAGTAATTTTGGTTTGGACACAGCTGGAATCAATTACTATATATATTATAAAATCGTACTCAGTGTCAGCAGAGAAAGTCATTATTTAAACTGGCAAGCTTTGATATTGATGCTTTACTGGCAGCTTAGTGCAGAATGAGCTGCACAGCTCATCTCAGAAGAGGTGCAGTATCTTTGGGGACTGAAAGAAAAGAGCACAGACTTTTCACAGCAGTGACTCTTCTGAAGAAGTCATTGAAGATGGCAGAGTTAATAGAAAAATCAAAATTGTATTGTTCCCAAGTTTTGCAAGGAAAAACAAAGTGTCATAATACAGATGACTTGCTGGGCTGAGGGAGCTGAGCCTCTCCAGCCTTGAGAAGAGATGGCTGATAGGGGACCTTATCAATGTCTGTCAGTATGTGAAGAGAGGTTGTCAGGATGGAGCCAGGCTCCTCTCCATGCTGCCGAGCACTAGGGCAAGAGGCAGCAGGCAGAAACTGATGTGCACAAAGAACACATGAATATGAGGAAGAACTTCTTTACTGTGAAGTGACCAAGCACTGGAACAAATTGCCCAGAGAGGTTGTGGAGTCTCCCTCGCTGGAGATATTCCAGATTGGTCTGGATGCAATCCTGTGCAATGCACAAAGGAGAAATTTGAGCAGGGAGGTTGGCCCAGACAACCCCGAGTGGTCCCCTCCAACCTCTCTGACTGTAAAAGAGAAACTTGCCTTAAGGTTTGGTAGAAAGGCCTATCCAGAGTTCAATGCTAAATAATACTGCTCTCTTCATCTTAATTTTTGTGGTAAAGGGAATCTAGTTTAAGACATGGAGAACAATAAAACCAGACTTAAACTGTGAGACTGAACATGCAAAGACTTTCAAGGCTTTATTCACTTCAGTAGTTTCCATGATTCTTTATAGACCTTATGCCCAAACAGTGCTGCCATGCAAAAGCATGGAAAACAAGTTTTTGTTGAACTTCTTGAACATATTCAGGAAAAAAGAGCTTCTGATTCCTTCAGGAATTGCTTACCATAAGTTCATGAAAAAATCTGATATTTGAGCCTTATACCTGCTATGTTTAGATTGTGAGCAACTGATTTCACTGCATTTGTTAGTTTTTTACAGTGGAGAATGTATGAGACACCAGGATCATGCAGCCATTATAATCCAGGCTGTGTTATCAAAGGTACTTATATATGCCAGTGATGTCATGAGTGTCTCTCTTGGCTTTATCGACGGAAAGAAAAACCCACTTCATTGATTAACTTATTTTCTTATGGTGTCTAACATACCTGATTTAAATGGCAGCTGCTATTTGGGAAAATATTTCTCCCCATAAGAGACTGTCAGGCCTGACTGGAGTGCACGGTTATTGCCTGCCCATGCATAAATAAGCACTTGCACAGTACTCAAACAATTCAGGCTACAGTTCTTTGCAGTATTGTGTGGTTCCCTGTATCTGGGGCTTTAGGGTTCCTTCAATTAATTGAGGTGGGTTATATGAGTGATCACAGAGAAAAACAAGCACATGTGTGTGGGTGAACTTTGCTTTATTTTTCTGTTATTTTTTATGTTGACATTTAATCCCTTCCTCAAGCAGAAACTGCTGTGCCATGCAGAGAAAGCTAGAAGGTATCAAAACCTTAAAGAAGCTACTGCATCTACTCTTCAAATGCAGGCTTACTTCTGACAGGCTTTAGTAAACAAACAAGGAAAGAAATAAGGAGAGAACAGCAACTATAATAAATTATGCCAGTTCTTGAACATGTGGGGGAAATGGGGGGGTAGTACTACACTTAATACCTTTGCTTAAACATAAACAGTATTTTCCAGTTTGTCTTGCAATCTCAGTCCTGGGACTGAAACAGAGCTCAAAGGAGGATGCCCTTCACCACCTGACCCCTCGTCCTTGTACATTTGTTCCAGCTGAAGGGAGGAAATGGGGAGGGTTTGTTCTTTTTTACCTGTTACAATATACAAAATTTCTGAGCTATGTATGTGCTAGAAGAGAAATTCTGGAGAAGTGTTTGTGCTCCAGTGCTCACTGGAGAAGGTGCCAGTGGGTAGCTCTTGATGGCAGTTGAAAACCAGTTATTACTGAGCACTTGGGGCATAAAGTCTCTCAACCAACATCTAATGTTTAGAGAAAGGTAGCAGATTTGGGGTGCTTTTTTATGCAAAAACCCCCCATGATTGAAATTAATATTTTTTTTTACTTGGCAGATGTTGCCAAGCTCAGATAATTAAGCTTTTATGATGCTTTCCCCAGGTCTCCTGACAATCCTGCTACCCTTCTCGAAACAAAAAAATATTCTTGTAACTCCAACTCATTGAGTGCAAAGAGCCTTCCTGAATTAGTACTTAGGAGGCATTTGTATCAGCAGTGCCTTGTTGTAGCCATGGGAAGCATGACAGTTTTACACTGCTTGGAATCTGAACATGTCAGTATAAACACATATGTGTGTGTGTATAAATATATAAATAATTATAATAACCAGTGTGCATCTCATAGTTAACTGCTACTTTAAACTCGGATATAAACGAGATTGTGAACTTTTACTTGTACTATCACACTGCCACAAGATGTAGGAAAATATACTGTAGCTCAGTGAGAACAAGTTACATTTAAGGAAAATAAAATAGTGCTTTTCCTTGTATTCTCATCTTACTGCTCTAAAAGACAAGTGAATTTTTTCTTACAACATAATTTAATTAATTTTGAATTAGTAATATTTAAAGTCTAAATACAGTGATTTTCTGCTGTAATACTTTTCCTGCATGCATACATTCAATTAATTAAATATTGATTAGCAAATGTATAATTTTGAGTTACAAATACAAAACTAAGTTCTGAGAATTAAGAATTACTATACGAGTAATGAAATTTATATTTTACATAACATGCTATTATGTAAACACCTGATTGCAGTCACACAAAAGATACACAGACAAGAGTGTTTTATTAAGCATTTAGGAAAATTATGTAGTTTAATTTATGAATACCAGTATAGTGTTCCCTCTTGTCCATTTAAAGTGTTACTTGAATATTTAGGCTTCTCATGAGTAGTTAGCCAAAGCTTTTCTGTAGGTTTTCAGTAACAGAGGCTGCTGTATATGAGCATCAATGTAAGTGATACTTGTCATTTGTATTATTCCCATTATCAGTCTTTCTAACATTCTGTTCTCCAACCTCCTAATATCAATTTTATTTTGTTTGTAACAGCTATTTATTTGCTTAACTGTACTCCAGGAAAGAAAAATAGGGAAGAACCAAACTCTTTGCTACTGTAACAAATAGTTAATATGTAACTCTATTCAGTTTTCAAAAAGAAACCTACTGCCAGATGGAATTTTTCTTTATAATGCAATGCATTTTTCTGGGGCGGTAAACACAGAAAGTAAATGAGATGACACTGCTGTACTCCTTTTAACATTTCATGCTCAAGATGAAGACATTTGTTCTTAAATATTTAAGATTTTAAAATCTTTCCTTTTGGAAGACCACAACATGCTCACCAGTGTGCAGTTTGATGCCCATACAGAAACATGCATGAAGAGATGATAGGAAGATTAGTAGCTTAAAAAGACATTTACAGAGAGGCAACAAACTAGAGCTTTTGCTCGCACTTAAATACTAATTCAGCATTAAGATGGCTTACAACATACTACAGCTACTTACTAGAGTATCAGAAGTGGTTATTCTGGTGGTATTTAGTCCTACCAGAGATGGGAGAGTTTGGGACATCCAGTTGGAGACCATTGCCATGGTACTAAGCAGAGCCCCAAGCTGCAGCAGCGGAGTGCTCATTGCTGAGGAGCTGAGGAGCTCCATAGTGAGTGATTATCATCCCGAGCAGGAGGGCAGGGAGAGGCGTGACTGCAGCACACAACAGCCACAGCATGAGAGGAGATCAAGCTACCCACATTTAATGAGCCATTAAAAACACTCATATCCTCATTTGCCCTCTGTCTTTCTGCTCTTACTCACAAATACTTATGACTATCTTGTGCTGGCCGCTAAATAAACAATCCTTTCTATGCCGACAATCACTGCAGTTTCTAGTGGGAGATGGCATGGGTGAATTATCTCTTTATAGGTGCTAGACAGTCAATTAGCCCTTAATTAGTTCAGTCCTGGCAGAATGGTGTGTGTTCCTGTCTGAAATGCAAAAGCCCAAGCACAAACGGCCCCCACTCGCCATCTCTGCTTGATACAAAAATGCTCCAGTCTGTTTCTCAATATGACCCTGTACTTGTCTGTGGAGAGGGGAGAGCTCTCACACTGCCCATCAAAGCACCAGAAACCTTTGCGGACCTTCCTTGGTTTGTTGATCTTGCATAAATTACAAACAGCACTGACTTTATTATTTGCACAGCTTCTTATTAAGATATTAGTTGTTCATAAAAGAGCATCACAGTAATAAAGGTTCACATTTCTCAGTGTTCTTGGCAGTTTACAAGTTTTTATACCAAGAGTTACTGCATTATCTCCAGGGTTGGCAGACACAGTATATCTTCATACATGGGAACAGAAGATAAATTGGGGGTTGCATGTGTAGTATTTTTGAGATTTCTTTTGGCTCTGCTGTTAAATTTACTGTTCTCCAGTGCTGTAGAATAATCTTCAGGTTCAGTAACAATTTCTCTTACACATGTAGCAATTGCAGGGAAAAATAAAGCAGAAAAAAGAGTGTAGAAATCATTGTGCCATTGGGACAGTTTTACTTTTTTAGAATTACTTGTAAAAGAAGTGCTGAGCGAGGACTCTAATAACAATTATTTAAGAGAAAAGTTGCTTGAAAGTTTGCAGAGAGAAAGGCTACTGCATGTCCTCCAGAAGCAGTTAAGAATTTTCTTTCTGAATTTGCTTCCAAAACCCCGTTTTTTCTTAAGGAATTTTGGCAGTTGGTATGAAGGAAACCTGCAAGTAGGGAAACTGAAGGGATGTATTTTTATAGGTGTATGTCATCCTTAAATGTATATAATAAAGTTACTAAAAACCTGCTAAACTTTTTAGATTCTCAGAGCTCATACAAAAATTCAGGCTAGATATTTCCCTTCCAACATTCATTCAGAATTATTTCCATAAATCTCTGCAGTTTAAAGAAGACATGGGGAAAATTAATTTTTTAAAAAGAAACTGAAAAACCCATTAAGAGCTATTATATAATCTTTTAAGGAGTCTCTCAGCAAACAGAAAGAACATCTGTGTAGCCAAGAATGAAATATTTTCTGGCAGTTACAGAGGAAGCTGAGCTGTGAAATATTTCAAATACTCAAAAACCCTAATTCACTGAAGAGGTAAATTTGTAAACAGTGAAAGAATGTGAGTTTGCTTATGTACAGTTTCTGCACAGGAAAATAAACTTTTTGCTAGTTTCTCTGTATCTATAAACATTGCAGTAAAAGGCCTAAATATGAAAGCAATAATTAAATACTAAACATATATGTTTTATTTCCCTGTAGCATATTGAATTCAGACACTAGTTTGTGTGCATTTTGACTTCACATACTTTGTTCAAAAGTCCTGGGACCAACTAGGGTTGTTCTCTCCAGAGAACTACAGTTGTTTCAGAAACATTGATAGTTGCTGATGGCTGAACAAGAAGCCATAATCCTTTTGCTCATTTACAAAAAAAGTATCTAGTGAAAAAAACCTGCACTGGATTAGTCTCCTTGATCCCCTTAGCTCCTTTCTCTAGAAATGGTCAGCTGTGGATGCTTAGAAGAGGTGTGTAAGAAGAGAACAGAGAGTAATACTTTTCTTGGGGAAACTTCCAGCAAACTGTGATAATTGTTGTTCTGAATTTATCAAGTAACTTTTAAATTCTTTCAGGAGGCACAACATTCACTGCCATGGAGTTCCACAATTTAATTATGTCTTTTGTGAAAAACACACTTGCTAAAAGTCCTGCTTAGACTGCAAATTTGAGAAATGCTATGTTTAATTGAAATCTACAATTTTAAATCAAAAAACTTCTTTTGAGTTATAATCTTCATGTGCTTCCAACAACTAGAATTGCTTTCAGCTACTTAATAATTTTTCAATGCATTGGGATACTGGAAATGTGGTAATCAAACCCATGAAACAACTCCATTTAGTTTAATAATGCTGCTGATACTTTTAAGAGCCATCAGTGACTCTGCTTGTGTTGACCGCAAAGGAGTCGATAGCAGCATTAAGTTTACCCTCCTGGGTGTTCAGGGTGCCTGCACTCAGCAGCCCCTGCAATGCCCTGGCTCATGCCAGGCACCAGGGTTTCCTGGCTGAACTCCAGAGCACACAGAGGGCTGGTATGTGCCACATTTCAGGCCAGGATGGGCTTGTGGTGGTGCACACGGGGATGCGCTGTGGGATCCAGAGCTCAATGCACGCATGAACTTCACCGTTCTGTAATGGCAGCTGTTTTACTCAGTGTCTTTTTCTGTATTTCAGAAGGCAATGTACATACAAGCTTGGACTGTGTATTTCTCTGAAGATGGAGACCCCATGGGCAGACATCCTTGATATGGTGGTTTTGAGCCTGAGAGGTAAGTCAGACCGTTACTTGAACCTGATGAAGGGCTTAGTGAATGGCATTTCAGAGGGCATTTGAGTCTTTGCAGCAGAGTTAGTGCTTCTGTGGAGACAGGCTCCAAGCTGTCCCTGAACAGATGTGCATATTGAACCAACCAGAATGACAACAAGGGTCAGGCTTTTTGTTGACCCTTCACTTCATTGGCAATTTCTTAATTTCCCAAAGACCTCCATTTCCACTATGGATTGTGTAATATTTAACAATGTTGCACAATCTTCTAGTTTTATTAGGTTCTTCTGAAGTACCTCAGCATCCTCTCTAAACTTAACAAAAAAGATAGTTATTCATCAGTTTTATCACCTTTTTTATTCCTGCTGTCTTTTGGAAGTTTAATAAGCACAATAATTCCTCCAGTTCCACATTTCCTTAAAGTAATGATAGATTGTTTTGTTTGTTTTACCACACTGAGCTGCAGCTTTTGACATTTTTGGTTTTCTTCTCCCAAACATTTTCTGCTCCACCGAAGAATGTAATCAGTCCCCTCCTGACTGTTTTAACATTGGATAAAGTACATTCAAAAGTCATAAAAGGCTTTTCTGAAGTCCAGATTAATGATTACCACTGATTATCCTTCATTCAGTGTATCGGCAACTCCTAGAAAGAATGTTGGTTTTTATTAGGATTGTTTGTAACCAATGACATGTTGCGTGGTTCTTGTGATAGTGTTTTTAAGGTAGTTTGATACTTTACTTTGTTCTATTTTAACTGCTGAAGAGAAAACTTGCTGCCATGTAACTCACAGTCCTGCTGCTAGATACATCTTTAAAGAACACAGCAGGAGATGATCCTCTAGTGCTCTTGGCTGGTTATATAATTTCAAATCACCATATAGCTGGCATTCCCATGGTGCTGAAGTCAGAGCTGCTGTAACTGCACAAGGCTTTGAAGCCCATTTGCTCTGCAGTGCAGGGATGATGGCAGGCTGCACAAGTCTATGGGAGTGTCCCAGTGCAGCCCTAACCCAGGGGCTGCAGTGGTGCAGCTTCCACTGGGAAGCTGAAAAGCCATTCCTCCAGGCCTGCAAGTGCATGGCAGCTGTGCCCTGTGCTGCTGCAGATGTACTGCCAGCCAGGGCTTTCCATGGGCAACACCTCTCCCTGAGACAGGGACAGGGCTTGTTCTGTGTGACAGTCAGTATTCTGTGTATGTATTTCACATATTGTGCACTCATTTGTCAAATAGTTGCTTCAGAGTACTATTGCAAGAGAAGATGTATGTGGGAACAGAGACAGCCTTAAAAATGTTTCCTTCCTGAACAGTGGAAATAGTCACTGAACTATATTTCATTTTTGTTCTTTGTATGTGTTCTTCTGTTTGTGTTCTTATGTGTCTTATTATGTAGAAGTGTCCAAAGCACCTCTCTGCTAAGAAACTAAAATGTTAAATTAATTTTAGTTGTATTTTGCTATAAATATTTCAATAAATTAAAAAAATGGCAAGCAAAGAGTAGAAAATTTTCAGAACACATCTGAAAACACAAAGATCTTCCCAGAAGCCACAGATTAACTGAAGAGTTATTCTCATGAGTTATGCTCATCTTGCTAGGAAGTAGAAACAAAACTGTTATGATCCATGTTTCATTTCACCTATGTGTTTTGGTGTTTAGTTTTCTAAAAGGTGCAATTTCACATTTCTAGTCTATGATAAACTGCTATGCATTGGTTTTCTGAACAAAAGATAGAAAGCAACGGCAGTTCTAAAATCTGAACAATATTCTTTATTATCTCAAAATTTCTGCTGGTATGATAACTTGTTTTCATAGTTAACATCCCTTAATGTCAGTAAACTGAAGTATCAATACAGAATAACTTCAGATAAGTAGAGATTCAAATGATTGCATACTCATGGTTCAGCTGTCTTAAATAGATTCCTTTGAAGCAGAGCAGAATCAGGACCTTAAATCTCAGTAAGTTTGTACTTTGACAGATTAGGTTTAGAAAGTAAGCTCATGCATAAAAGTCAAACCTTCCCTTATAGTGTTGTTCTGTATTGCATAGAGTTCTTTTTCATCATGTGATATATTCTAGTGGTGACTCAGTAGTACATTCGATTTAAAAAATATCAGTACTTTGGTCATTAGTCATGTTCCTGAGCATTATTATTTATTCCCATTAGGTGTATGCAAAGTTCTCAGAATTTGAATAGCAATTAAAATTCATAGAGCTGCAGATGGACTGAGAGAGCTCTGAGTTCTTTGTGCTCTTTGTGCTATGAGTTCAGTTGCAATTCTCTGAATTTAGAGAACTGTACCTTCGTCACCTTACTCTGTTTTTCTTCAACAAAAACCTTTGGCTTTGCAGTGCTACTTGTGAGTAGCAATCTCCAGGTTCTTTGTATAGGCAGATTGAGAGGTGTGTGCCCCTCCTAGAGAACACCCTTTCACCAGCTCATCAGTCCATACACAGTGACATTCTCAAGTCAGGCGTCTCCACTGTTAGAAGTGTTGAGCAAGGAATTTTCAGTCCGTTGTCCATTACATGCTCCTTTACTAATGCTGTTGAGGTGCATTCTTCCTGAAGAGGTCTTAGCTTCATTTTTCAGCTTTCAGGGAGCTTCTTTTGAATAAAGACATTGTTCTTAGAGAACATTTTCATGTGCTTTTCACACCTATTCTCTTGTATGTGCCATTAGCAATTCCCAAGTGTGCAGAATAATGAAGTAGTGTGTCCACAGAGGGCTTAGTTCATTACGAGAATTGACTGAAATGGGAACCAGAACGGGCAGTCCACTTTAGGAAAGCCTGCAGTTAATTGAAACAGCTGGGTAAAACAAATAGTCAGGGAAGAACTAACTGAAATGAAAAGAAAAACTTCCATTGATTTCCTGCCATTTTAATTTTCAATAACATTTGTATTATATATTCAATAAAACCTCCTAAGCTTTTCCCTCAAATGTGATATGATAATGGATCTAATGGGAGAAAAAGCTTCTCTTCTAAAATATAAACAGGTATCTCTGTAGTAGAGAATGACTAGATTGTGCAGAGATTCCATTCTACTTCAACAGAGGTTGGATATCTGAATGCCTTTAGAGGATACTGGGATCACTTGTCTTGCTGTGAACAGCACATGGCAGGGTGCAATATTGGATGTTTCTGTGTATGGTATTTGTTGCAGTTTTGCTATTTTGCTATAAGGAAAACTGTAGGGATTGGATATAAGGATTTATGCAGAACTCGTCCTGGAGTGATCCTCATGCTTAATGTATACTTTTGGTTTTCCATCCTTAAAATATATATTCTTCTGTTGAAGATGGGTGAGGTAGGTGAGCTGGCTTTCATTAAGAATAAATTTTAAAAAGCTGAAGGAGCTGAAGCTGAAATTTCCCATGAACTTATGTCATATGTAATCTTGGAGAGAGCTTGAACCATGAAAATCAGTATATTCTGTTGTAATTTAATAAAATAAGTGGTTTCATTCTGGCTCTGACTGCAACTAGATGTCAGAAAACAGACTCCTAAGATGCTTAGATGTCCACTTAGACTCTGTGAAAATGGCCATTGAAACTGGCCCTTCCCCTGGCTAATGCATGCTTACAGCTTCTGCAGGCTTACAGCTAATGCATGCTTACAGCTTCTTACAGACCCCTACACTGGGCATTGCCTGGGGACTGGCACAATTAAGAGCCACAGGTACATCTGTCCAGCCCTTTTTAAAATCTCCTCAAATCTCTGCAAGTGAGAAAAAGACAGAAATTGAGAAGGTAGAAAAGGACAGCAAAATAAAATTCGATTCCCTGTAAAAGGGGAATTCTGGCTTTTGGAAAAGTCTTACTGGGCTATGTCTGTATAACAGGCTTGGGGATGGGATTGGGCACTGGCCCATAGCGAACCGCATTGTTTGGTGGTACCACACACCCTGTGATTACCTTTTCCTTTTATGCCTTGGCATGATTTATAGTTAGATGGTTTGGACATGGATGCAGTATTTCAGGAGGCAAAGAGACTAGTTTTGGTGTGTGGAAAGGAGCTGTACCTCAAGGTCCAGAAAGGAGTTCATCTCCTTTTTATTTAGTAGCATAGCTGTATTTGGTTTGAGCCTTTGGAACTGAGAGCAAAGGAACCACCTCCTGCTGTCTGATTTCCGCTGCATTCTGGCAAACAGGTCTTTGTTTGTTCTTTGTCAATTAACAGCTTTGCATTACAGAAACACTTGGCTTTATCCTCCTGTATTTCCCGACACAGATAATTGTCAAGACTGACTAATGAAAAAGTGAAGTGGGGAGGGTTATCCTGCTGACTTGCCCTTCACCCCATGATGTTTCATACGCTCTTTTGGCAAGTCTCTTAAACCATCACATCATGCTGATTCCCTCTGCTGACATGTCCCTGTCATTTCCTCCATAAGGATGAAAGAGGGAAAAATTCTTCAGAAGTCTAACCCAGTCCTTACTCCCAGTGGTCTGGGACCACACAGGCTGCAGTATATATATATAGATATACAGGCTACAGTATATATAGATACTAACCAAAAGTTTATAGGTTTAACCAGCATGGCACTTAAAGACATTTAAAAGCTGGAGCATCCTACTGTTAGGATTTTCTAACAATGGTGGTATTAACATTTCCCTCCTGAGATAAGAAGATCTCTTTCTGTTGCCAGAAAGACTGAGAAAGGAAAATCACTTTTCTGTTCAGAAAGCACCATGTATTTCCTTCAAAATCCTCAGAAAATAAGATTTTGAGAATGTGTCTCATTTCAAGAAAATCCCTGCTTTCTGGCACTGTTCTGGAAGGGCAAGTTTACTTTTGAACAGGGATCAAAGCATACAAGGAGTGTAAGTGAATATTGAGAAAATTTCCTGGGTGATTTTTCCTGCAAGACGGGGGTGTTAATGGGAACACAGTGGCCAAATTCCAGAAGTTAGCTGTGTTCTGTCTAGCAAAATGCTTCCTGCAGTTTGAGTTGGATACTGTAATCTTCCTGAAGGCTGTATAGTGCTTTGAATACAACACAACAGGTGCTGTGTTTCCCCTCAGAGATGGCAGCATTTCAGCAGTGGGTAAAACAGTCTATATATATGCTACAAAGCATGACCTGAGATCAAAGGTGCTATAAAACACTTTTATGTTTAAATAAGGGTACAGAAAGCAAACACTTGCTATTTATCAGGCTGTAACAATCCTGGAAGTTTCTGATTTGAATGATGCTGAGAAGAACTGAAAATATTTATTTGGAAAATAATCAAAATTGTATTACTTAAAGAAAAATAATACTGTCCCATAAACCTTGCTGACATTATGACATACTATTCTAGCTTTTTTTATTTCCTATTTATATTCTACAGAACAGAAATATAAGTTTAAAAACACATTTTACTTTAAAGGATTTGGTTGCTCATTTTTATGAGTTCCTTTTTCTTTTCTTATTCGTGTTATTTAAACTGGTGTGTGACACTGGGAAGCAGAGCTAGGTCCATCCCTGTGAGTGATGGGGGCTGCCCTCCACAGGAGTGCCAAGGCCCTGGAATGCTAATAGCAACTGAAATTCTTTGTGGATGAGGAATCTGAGTGTCAAACTTGAAGGTACAAAGTTCTATTCCCAGCTCCTTAGGAGCGAAAAGAGTTTTTTGGTTTTTTTTTTTTTTTTTAAATTGATGCAGTTGTCTGAAGATAGTACTGTGAGAAATGTACTTCTCTAAGGTGCAGCAACAAACAAACTGAAACGTAAATACAAAAACCCCACAAAGGTGTCCCAGATCAGTGCTCCTGGCTCTCAGGCAGTAACAGTGGCTTGTACAGTAAAAACTAAATAAAATATGGTTTAATATAATAAATAGTATCTGCTCTAATCTTGGCTACTCTTTTCCTGAAATGACAAAATGCCAGTTTTGTAAGTTTTGACATGGATGATTGAGATTTCTGCATGTGGGTGAGAAGCAAGATTGTAAAAGCCAGTTTGAACATGAAAAGTTTGCAATAACTTTGTCAAACTATTAGGGGAAAAGAAAAGAAAGCTGAAGGAACAAGAGATGGGAAAAACTCACTGAAAAACCTGGAACAGATTTAGTGGTGAGGTGTTAGGGATTGCTGCTTGTTTTCTCCTAATTTGTAACTTGAATAGAACAAAAGAAAGATGCCTAGATGACAGACAGTCCAAAGCACCCTCTTTTCCAAAGGCAGCATTTATCCCTGGGGCCAATGGCAGTCCTGTGTCCTCCTCAGCGTGGGCATTCTGTCCCCTCGGCTCTGCTGCTCCCTGTGCCAAGGCTGACATCCCTTCCCCAGAACTAACACAATCCTGAACTGGTTAATATCCTTAGTATTGGCAGTGGCCTCTTTTTTTGGGACAAAAAAGGCTACTGTAGTTCACACAGCTTATGATTTTCCAGGATCCCAGGCTCAGCAAATGTGTTGGACGACCACAGATGTCCTCGTTGTTTTGAAAGAATTCATTTGTATTCTGACTTGCCTTCCTCCATTTCTACCAGCAGTTTAACTCGGGTGTGAGCGACATCCCCCTCTGCAGACTTTCAGTATCAGCACAATGCTCAAACCCCCTTACAGGCAGGAATTAGCCACTATTAGGAGAGGCCATGTCCTTCTGATTAGAAGAAATTGGTGTACATTGAAAACTCTCATAAAACTAGGCACAGAAAATTGTGATTCAGTGTAAACAAAAGATAAATGTAGATATATTTTCAAACTTGTGGAAAATAAGAACTGGAGAGACTCTAAACAACCATGTTCATAATATAACTATGTAGTTTGCAGGTTAATCATTTAGTGGCTTGTGATTCTTCACCCTGGCACATGTTGTCCTTATCCCTTTTTTCATGTGTCTCTCAAAACAGGATATTAATCATATTCTCTGAGACAGAACTTTGTGGTCTTGGACTAATAATGGGTGATTTTTCAGTTGTTCCAGGCCATGTTTGCAGCAGATGAGGAGATGGTGAGAAATGGCTGGGCTCTGCAGTCACACAGAGCAGTGTCTGACACTGCGGGCTGGGACAGGGGAAGGCAGCAAAGCTTTGCCAGCACAGGGAGCAGCTCTGACACCAAACTCATCAGTGACAGCCCACGCGAAAAGTTCACATTTCAGCTTCCAAATACAAAGTAGTCTAAAAAAACCACCAAACAGTACACACCGTGTCACGTTACACTCATTCTTTTACAGTTGCATTTTATGAAAAGAGGAAATAAGGTCATTCCCAATTTAGGAGACGATTGGAATTTTGCAGTTTTGCAGCTTTAGTGAGCTGACAACAGAGGAGTATAAATGACGAAGACTCAGGCAATACCACATCAGACGCCTTCTGTTTACTGACACTCTCCATAACCTACATTTTTAAATGTCTTTTCCGTAGTTTAAGGCTATTTTTTATCATCTCCAGCACTTAATCCTTGTGTGCAGTCATAATCCTCTGTTTACAATATCAAACTAAAAAACTGTAGGCATCATTATTATTTCACAGGAGAAAAATATGAAACGTGTGATAAGTGAGAATCAATGAATAGCTTAGAAGCAAAGCCTTCATTTAGAGAGAAAATGTCTACAAGGAGTTCAACGCAGGCGGTTTCTTTTCTAGCCTTAATTAGGCAGGTTCACTAATTAAGAATCACAAAGTCAGTGAGTCTTTTGGACTGCTTTGCAATGTGATTGTAAAGAATAAAATTCACTGGCAAAGCTGGTGAAATTTTACATAAGCTTTTAGATCTAATTAATAAAAAAGAGCCAAGATTTTGATTAATGAAGGCATTTACATAACCTTCAAGATTTGATATTAATTTTACAGGGAGATTTAACTAACTTATTAACACATGACAGAAATTGAATAAAATATTTATACTAAATGTTGTAATTAGTTTCTGCAGCTTGGCTAACAGTGCTACAGAAAGTGAAAGAACTATTTGCAAAAGGACAAAGAAACCTTCGGACACACAATTTGTGCTGGAGCTCCTGAGAAGTGTTTTCAGTCCAAAAATAAAATTTTAAAAACATGCACAAACTCATACCAAGTACCTCAAAACAAAAAAAGGAATTTTCAATCAAAACTACTGTACAGTTCAGACTATGCAGTTTTCTGTATTTGCTCTGTCCTGACCAAGCAATAATTCTGTTCTGATTTTTTGTCTTGCCTTTGTGTGTTCCTAGCCAAGGTTCATATCTTCTGCTTTTGAAAGGCACCAAGACATTAAACAATAAAACTATTAATGTGAAACTGGAAAAAGATGGATATATTTTAGTCATAATGTCATAAGGCAATTAAATAGCAATAAGAAAGCACTAAGGCCCATTATTGTTAGCCTTGAAAATCCATTTTCAATTTGTAACTAGAATAAAATGATTTAAAATTGCTATAAAAAGAGATGGTTTGACAGAAATAGGAAGATGCTGAAGAAAATATTGTGGCACTCAAAAGAGGGAAACTGAAGAAGCTGCATTTCATTCATACTTCTTTTTCCTTGACTTTTTGCTTTCTGATGGACTAACAATTATTGCTTGTTTGTTTTCTCACGAACACAACACAGTCAATCTGTCACAAATAAGGAGGAAAGTGATTCCCGAGGGAACTCACCTCAGACGGTGCTTAGGGACAATATTTGTCTTTTTTTGGAGCCAGCTGGAATGCCAGAAGGCTATTTGCAAGAATTAGGTCTTTTTTCCCCCCCTTTTAATATATAATACGGGGAAAAAAAAGTGAAAATACATTCTCTGGTGTGAAAATAAGGCTCCTGCAGGAAAATACCTTCTGTCTGCATTCTTCCTTCTCATAAGTCTCTTGTGTTCAAAGGGAAGGGAAAGCAGGTACATTAATGCAGGATTTTAGCAGTGCACCATCAGTAATAGCAAGAAGACTTGCCTAATGGACAGCCAGTAGCGGGAAATTTTAGAGACTTTGGCTTTGTCAATAGCAACAAACTCCAACAAACCACACATGTTGCAGCTTCTCAGCTACTTTAGACTTCTGCATATCCTATAACTGATGCAAGGAATGACTACCTAGCCTGAAGCCTGGTAACAATACTTTTCTAAATTATCTCTGTTGGGAGCTCTTTGTGTTTTACTACCACACTCACATCGTACAGACAATACAAGCCATGTCCTGAAGGGGCACTTCAGCAAACCCCACCTGGAACTTATACCTCATTTTCCTGGAAGAATTTAACTGGAATTTTAAAACAAAGTGCTACATTTTAGCTCTGGAGTAACTTAATTAAATTACAGTCACTTTGCAAATGGTTTTTGATCATCACAGTCAAAGAATCAGTTTAAAGGCAAAGTGTGACCTGCATGATTTACACAAGATGTGTATCACAATCTCTTTGGTTTGGAGAGATTCCCTTTGCTCACATTTAAGTTCTGCTCTGGACTGTGAGATTTCTGATTGATTGTTCAGCATACTAAGGACATAGATGAGTTATTTCATGAGTTAAAAGGAAACTCAGATAAAGTTAGTGACATGCACATTTTCCATCTGTAGTATGATGAATTTAAAATATTCAGATTCTTTTAAAATATTAAATTATCATTGGAGATTTTGTTAAATTACTTTGATTTAAAAGGAAGTACTTTAGAAAACTTCTTTTTAATAATGTTTAAATTGGTGAAAGAGACAAGTCTTCAGGTTGAAATGACTTTTTGATTCTCAGAAACTTGTCAATTAGTTCACTTTACATAAATTCAAAGGTTTATTAGTAATCTGAATGGATATTTTGGGCTAAACAACAAATTCATTTTTCAAAGGATCTAAAATAAATATCAGCTTATACACATACATTTTAACTCTTCTGAAAAATTGACAGAGATTTGAAATACACTTCTTTTGTTGTTAGACAGGTTACTGGGTTACATCCATACTCTAAGAGCAACACAGCCTATGGGAATGCTGCAGTGCCTGGGAAAGCAAGCTACAAACCCACACTTAGCTGGGGACATTCAAGCCATCTTGTTTTATCCTGAAATCTAACCTAATGCTTTGCTGCTGGCAGTCTTTCACGTTCATTTATTGTTAAGTTACATTTCTGAGCTGTACAGAAGCTGTTTGAAGTTCTTTTGTATTTTTGATTTTTCAGAACTTCTAGCTATGGTTTCTTAAGCAACATAAATTGCTGAATTTTTCTCTTAGCAAACCATTTTCTCTATCTGTTGCTTCATTAAATGATGCAACCTATTCCTAAAATTTTGCATGGTTTATGTACATCATACATAGAGAACACTCCCTTAACACCTACTGGTTTGCTGTGCTACAGTTTGCTTTCTGGATTTAAAACAATTGAACTCAGAATGGGATTCACAGATATAGATCTCTTTTCAGAAAAACTCTGTAATCTGGCACCAGGTTTCCCAACCTTCCTTGGGTGATCTGGGAAGGTCAATGACTTTCCTGGGAGTTGTAACTTGAGCTGTAACTGTGGTAAGAACCTGAGGTATCAGACTGTAGGCTTAGCTTTGTTAAGATCTAAGCCTTCCTAGTATGGCCTTTCCTATTTGTTCCTTGAGGGTATGATGAATTGTCTATACATGAATTTTGGACTGTACAGTATGTGTACAACAGATAGCAAAACACAAACTAGTATCTTAATCAGTGCTCCTTGATGACTTTCATTCCTGCTATGAATTCCCAGAGATACAGGAAATGTCATGGCTATAAATCCCTTGAGCTGATTATCAGTCTCAGAGACAGAATATATTGGATTTGTAAATATTTCTTTCAAAATTAACAAGATCAGATAACACATTACAGCAAGGACACGGAGTGAAGGAGACAGGAAAAAACTGGTTTACCTGGAAGATGGGACATTTCAGCTTTTACTTTAGTAGCCTTGTGCTCTAGAGATAAAGCTGGAAAACCAAGGCTGAATGTATAAATATTGAATGTACAAATATTATCTAGATATAAATGCCATTTATTGTTTTTACTCTTTCTATTTGCACTTTGAGTCTTGTAGGAATTAATGTTTAATCCAGAGAATATTGTTCCCGCATTGCTGCAAGTTTTTGTTGTCCTGGACTTGGCAAGGATGCCAGGAGCTAATTAAACCAGTATGGGCATGAAGGTTGAGAATCAGTAGATGCAAAATATTCACAAAAAGACTGGTAAAATCTCTTGCTTTGACTCAGAAGTGCGGTGTTAGAAGTCAGATATATTAAGCAGGGAACAAGTGGAGTCTCTAGTGCAGCTTGCTTGGCAGTCAAAGCGGGTGATTATAATAGCTTTTTAGTGGGGGGGAAATACCCAATATCCCCCAAGATCGATCTGGCTTAGCAGTGCAGACTTTCAGACTTCATTTTCTAATGCTTATTTCACTAGATGCCTCATTTCTCCTTAGGTAATGAATTGGAAACAACACTGTTTCAGAGCCCAAAGTGCAAGTGCTGCTCCATTACATCAAAGAATTCTCAAGAACCTTTCCAAACAATAAAAGAGAGAAGACTGGCCCTATTGCCTGCATGTAAAAAATTTCAAATTTTAAATATTAGATGCCTGTAGAGAAGATAATGAAACATATTCTTTTTCTCTGAGACAATGTGAAGAAAATAAGTGTGGCTGATATGAGTATACAGACCCTGTACACTGGAAGGGCTGCCAGCTGGGGTACCAGTATCTTGGAAAAGAAAAGCACCCCTGAACAAGAATGTGGTTTCTGAGACTCTGAAGGCCATTCCCCATCACCTAAAGCTGTTCCTTAGGCTGGGGGCCTGGGAGGTGCAATGCAGCTCTAACCCAGGGTGCTGCCATGGGCATTGAGAACGTAACCTGTATGGTAAAGGCCTTCCAGCTTTCCATACAGGCAGTTACATTGCTGCAGGCAGTATCTATGAGGAATGTAAGGCAATTCAAAGTCCATATTCATAATGTGATTGAAACCTTCTGGGTTGACAAACAGTTGTCTGCAATCTGTTGTAAAAGAGGAGAAAAGAATAAAAGCGTCATAGGCTAATACAAGGTTAAAGAAGAAAGCAGGGAAAAAGAATAAAAATTAAAACAGCAGATCAAACCAGAAGGAAATGTATGCAGTGACAGAATAACATGAGATGTAATGGGCAATTCTGTCTGTCTTAGACTAGGGACAGTCAAGAAACAAGAGAGGCAATGGGTGTTTAGGCTTACAACAATCAGTCTGGAATATTATTATTGAAAGCTGAACAAGGCAATGCTCTTTATTCCTTACTCTATAGTGACACTTGCCTAAGATTTTTCCTCAGTCTAGTATGGTGTTTCTACTAGGTACTATGCAAACAATCTGCCAGAGAAAACCACTGTAGCTGAAAATTGAGCTGTTTCACAGAGAGAATGAAACAGAAGTGTAAGAATGAATGCTGACATTTATCAAGAAACAGGAGCTTTCTGTCTTTTGTTAGGGTGCTTTGGGACTCTTTAGCTGTCCTGCACTGGCTGAGAAAGGATGTCTGAGCATGAAGTGCTCTCTGAATTATATGACTCTCTTGCTCATTGTCTTCCTGGACCTCTGAGACACTTGTTGGCATCACAGGCTGCGCTCAGCTCTGGTTTGTGCTAAGATAAGCTGGTACTCCTGGCAGCACCCAGGCTGCAGTACTGCAAGTGATTTATGATGATGTCAGCCTTTCTCTGGTTTTTTACCAGAGAATATATGTCAGTGGTTCCTGAAAAGCAAACCTGTAATCTTTAGGAAAATGCAGCAGAAATGCCAGGCTCCGGTACTGAAATACAAATTTAAGGGAAAAGGACTGGTGTGTTACTGTTTCTTCTGTATTCCTTTTCAATAGTAAATGACTGTGTATATATCACTAAAAGTGTTGTACACAGCTGTGCTTTTTGATGGTTTTCATTGCATGAATGTAAAAATCACACTGCCCAAGTGTGCTGGTTTCAGCTGGGGTAGTTATTTTCTTCACAGTGCCTGGTATGGGGTTGTTTTGGATTAGTGCTGAACACAGGGTTGATAATATATAGATGTTTTTGTTATTGCTGAGCAGGACTTACAGAGACAAGGCCCACACTATCTATCTGAACAAGACCTTGCACAGTGCTGAAGGAGGGAGGCTGAGGTTGTTTTAATACAGCATCCTATTAGTCAAAATCCAAGGACTCTAAGAAACTTTCCTGGGAAAGAGAGATAAAGTCCCTGCTTTGGACTATGTTTTTTAAAAAACACTATAAGCTATCATCTTTGTAACTGAGACAACACTAACAAAGAAGTTAATGAACTGGAAGTGATGCAAAGCCTAAAGGGGAACAGAAGGCAAGCCAGTTATGTTTAGAGTAACATTCTTGAACTACAGGCCACATATAATCTGTGACACTTGATCAAGCACTGACTTGATCAACAGTTTTTTTCTTTTTCGTAGCACTGTATTTAGATCTGCTCAGTCACACCCACACATTCCATTTGATAGCTCAGTGCGTGGTTACAGCATATGAGTGAGAACCCTGTAATGTTTAGACGATAAATTCAGTAAGTGATTTTGAAGACTTTAAAGTAAAAGGGAAGAGCTGTATAGCCTGAAGTCTTTGCTCATTTCACTTTTAATGATGTGTTCATTTCACTTTGAAGAAAATGCTCTTATGACATCATCTGTCAGCATAAAGCACTCAAATTTCAGCCATATTTCCAGGAGGATGCAGGGCTGAGAGTTTATGATGCAAGTATGTTAAATTGTTAAGTTTTGGAGAAAAGGATTAAATGTTTTTTTGACGTTCTGTTTATAGTTTATTTTCTGTGATTCTGTAATTATTCCCATGAAGGTAGGGAGCACAAGATTTGTTTCTGGGCGGAGGGAGGAAACTGTGAAGGAGAAAAATTTCTGAAGTACTCAAGAGATTTTCCTTTTTTCATATGAGATTAAAAGGGCAAGAAGAGGGGATGGGAATCCCTCAAAATCCTGTTACAATGAGCGACATTGTTAGAGGGTAGCAGAGTGACCGAAAACAAGCTCTTCGGAGCTGACAAGAAACCAAAGCTAAAGTCAGAAACTATTGACTAGGCTTTGCCCACTGAAACCAGTCAAATAGAACAGTGGTAGTACCTTAGTACAAATAAGCTGTGCCTCCTCCTTATATCAGTAGTTTGTTTCCTATGTTTTTAATCTTTTTTAAGACACTGTTTCATTTATGTTTTTAATTTGTGTTTGTATGTGAACCCAAACTATGAAGTGAGGGGAAGGCATAATGAAGGTTAATGAAGCTCCCGGGTTCATGTAACTCATATAAATTACAAATAATTTACTAAGAGGAGGCACAAAAAAATCAAATCTAAAAATACTTCATGCAGAGTTCATAACAGACTAAATAACACTTCCAAACAGCTGCATTGTAATTTTGCCAAAATGAGATAAAATAAATGCCAAGTAAGTGTCAGAATGAACAAAGGAAGGGTCCCTCCTGTGTCCCTTTACAAATACACTTTTTTCTACATTATTCCTTAGTAAATGGGAAAGTAATAAGAATGGCAAGAGCAAGAAACATTAAAACCAAACTGAGCTCTGGACCATTCCTTCCCTCCTCCAGTTCATACAGGAGTATATATTCCTGAAATATCTTGTAACTTGAAGTCAAACACACAAACAGAACTCTCCCTCATACTCTGGTAAACCCTTGGAATCATTATGAACTCAGAATCATATTGTGAGACTGGCTGTGTGACTGCTGACAAAAACAAGGAAGAATGAGTCCTGTTCTTCTGTTCTTCCCACAGGGAGCTATACAGAATTTCAGGACAGGGAGGAATACAAAACCAATTCTCTTCCCAAGATAATCTGCCACTGCAAATGAGGCAGTGTGACAAGAATAGTAAACACTTTTTTGTATTAATAGCAACAATTAACATCTTTGGGAGGAAAGGGGAAAACAATTCTTTCTTTGTGCTGTTCATATAATAGTGAACCAATCTAATGATCATTAAAAATTATATCCCCAGGGCATAATTTGGAGGTAGATGGCCTATAAAGCTTCCAAAGGTTTTCTTTACAATCTTATAAAGAGTGAAAGAATGGTCTTAGTTCATGTGGAAATGAGTTGTACTCTACACACTAGAAAAACTTGGAAGGATTTGGAACACAATTTTCATTAAGGACAAGGAATCAACTTGTGTCATTTGGCAAATAATTCTACTGCACTTTTGTCTTTACAGGTTCAGTCAGTAAAGAGTAGACTAATTGTGAGGGTTTCCTGATAGATGCTGTGGGAACCCCACGAAGGGGAAGCTGTCCCAGGAGTGCAGTTAATCAGCATCTCCCAAGTGCCACAGGCGCTTCTCAGAGGGACTCCACAAAGCAGATTCCCAGGGGTTAATTGTAGCTTATCCAAGCTCCAGCTCTTTGTTAACCGAATTTTAATTCACTGAAAGACATCAAGTACTTAAGTCTGGAACAAGTCTGACTAAATTATTTTCCATTTCACTGTCTTTCAAATTGCTCCTTAATTTCTCTTTGGTAGTAATAACGATTTTAATTTACACAGACACTTTAACCTAAGGATGTCATAGTATTTTAATGTGGTCAGTCCAGCCCACAACAAAGAGCAGTTCCAAAATCTTGTTGCTTTCTATATGATATGAATGATGTGTGTTCCTGTCATGGGTATGATTCTACAGTTAAATTTCTAAAACCCTGGAGTGCCAGCAATGGAGGTAGAACTCAGTGTGACATCTCCTGATTGTAGTTAAATAAACCTGTGAGAAAATCCCACCTGTAAGCTGGAGGTTTGGTATAATACAAACATAACTCACGTACGACTCAGTAGCACGTCTGGGTGCCACTTCACCACGGGTGGAGAATACAAATGGCTGGGTGAGACAACATCACATAAATGCGCTTTGTTTCTAGATTACTTACAATAAATACTAACCACTAGGTGACAACATATTATCTCACTAGTAAACATGGTAAAGGTAATTGTATATTAATAATGTGAAGCAATTGTTATGTAGAGCTAAATCCCTAAATTCTTATTCAATTAGGTAGGTTAAGGATTAAAGATTTTGCTCCACATTGGCTCTTCACCAAACATAATTACTTGGTTCCAAGTGTGCATGGTGTAAGAAATCATGTTGTCTGTCACTTTGCACAGAAAGAACAGAATAATTTCTTTTTTCACACTCTGCTATTGCTCTGTTCTCAAAATAGTCTCTGAAAATTGAGCTAAACTTCCCCCTCCCCAAATCTCAGGATGAATTCAAACTACTGTATCTGGGTTTTGTAGCTTTCCAGTCCTGGTGTTAGCAAATAATGAAACAGTGTCTGCATGAGAACCAACAGAAAAATGATGAGCAAAACCCTTATCAAATATAAATGCTGTTTAATTCCATAAGCTTGTGTATGAAATGCAACTCTGAGTTTACCTGAACGTGGTTGTTATTGGTGACTCTAAGCTTTAAATGTCAGTGTATTATGCAATTTACCTGTCTTAAAAAGCACTGAGCCCCACTGTGCTTTCTGGTATCTAACTAATCCCGAAGTGACTGCCTTCAGCACGGTGCCTTGTTTACACCTGTCACTGTGAAGGGTGTCACAGTTTTGTTCTCTGGACACTGCTTTTGCTCATTGCTTCACCAAATAGAGACACTCAGGGTGTTGGGGTTTTTTTCTTTCTAAACATAATAAATAAATATTGTTTACGGGATTGTTTATGGGATTTTACACTTCTCAGCTTCAGAAATTTCTTTTTTTTCCCTTTAATGAATTTTTGGAAATGACAGAACAAAAATATCTAAGAAATCCAAATTTTTTTTCCCCTAGGCAGTAATGGAAAAAGAGCACTGAAATAGGAAAACAAAATAATCCTTTTCCCCAAGGACTTGGAGTGCAGTGTGATTGATTGTGTTTTTCTGATAAAATGTCTTATAAAACTGCAGCATGAATAAGTAAAAACTGTAAACCAGTTCTTTAGGATGAGATGCCTCTGATATTCTTTGGCTGTAAGTCAATTCTTGGTCTTTGCCACTGTTTTCCTGCTGCAGTGCAGACCTACATTGATCCTTGTGCAGAAACACTGGCCTAGGTGTCCTAATGCATTGGAGTTGTACCTCAGACTAACTTACCTACAGCACATTTCTTTTTCAGCTATAGAAAAAGGAAATTTATGGTCTTGCTATTATTCAATACAAATCCTTTGTGAATCCCACAGGAACAGTCACACAGTTTACTGCTTACTCCTTCTCATATGGAAGATACCTGTTGGTTTTTGTGCTGTAGTGCATGATATCCTCAAAAGGCAAAAATCTGGGCCCAAACAGAAGAGGATGGCTTAGGAGTTCCCAGAAACACAGTGAAAGATAGCACAATTCCAAGCAAATTGATACACTGCATCTGTCCATAGCTATATTTCACGGTCAGCCTACAGAACATGAACAGTGGGATGGGTTAGGCTCTATCAGACTCCTGAGAAGTGCTGAGAACCCCACTGCATAGTTAAAAATAGACTGCACTGTATACTCAATAATAAGGCTAAGCAGATAATTTGATCTAAACAATTCAACGAAATTATCTTCCTCTTTTAGCAGAATCAGTCTACAGACAGAGTACTATTTTCAGCAACATTTCTATAAATAATTCCTGGTATGTAACTATTTTATGAATAATTTACAAATCTGAAAGCTAAAATTTGAGCCACTTTGGATTGATAAGCCATAAGTATATTGGTATTTCTTAAATGAGTATGCAAAATTTGTTAAATTTGTTATCCCATATAAATCCAAGTACAAATACAAACTTGTATTAAAAATATAATATTTGCTAATATGCCACTCTGTCATTGAATTTGCTTGCTAGAAAAGTAGTATAAAATATTTTTAACCTATGTTAGTTTAAAAATTGGAATAACTATTTGTGGAAGATTCTGTTTCCTATGTGTTAGGGAAGAAAAATATTGAATCATTTGATATTTTTCATCCTTGCTTCCTTCATAGGCATCTTGCACTGACGTGCTTGTCTAGGTAGAGAGAAGCTTTGATGGGCACAGGCTGCCCTTGCCACGGGTATGGGACCATTCCAGCTCACAGCTGGGTCGTAGGCAGAGCAATGTATGGCCAAAGGGCATTCTTTAGGCACTCAGCAGTGTATTTTTTAATGAAATATATCCCAGCCCCAATCTACTTTCATACTGTTAGTCTTATTTTTATTAATAGGTCAGTGTCTTTATGAAAGACAAAACAGTCCTGAAGATATTATCAAACTTTTTCACATATTTCTATTTTCAGTTTTTCCAGGCTGTTCCCTGTAGAATTATTTCTTTTATCCTCACACTGTATCATTTGGGTTTCTTGTTATCTTCCCTTTCTAAGCCTATTCTTTCCACTTTACAGAGTATCTAGTACATTTTTCTCAATGTGCCCACTATTTAGCACATTCTGCTAAGTCCTGATTGCTTTCATCCTTTTCATCACAAGCTCTCCCTGTATCATAGCCTGTTCATTTGAGATTGATTTTTCATCTTATCCTATAGGGCTGATGTCTCATGCATTCAGTATTTATAATGCAGGCATTGTTCCAAATGATGCAATTCAGAAGAAACAATTTTGGTGCCATTTGACAACTGAAGTTGTATCAAGGTAAACAGTGCAGGTGGTCTAGCAAATAGCTTTGAATTGGATTTAGAGCTCACTTTTAAGAGCCAGCAGTAGTATAGCCTGTATCCATAGTTAGGCATTTAAGGGTTTGTTCTGAAGTTCCTGTTACCTCCAGTGTGATCTTTGGTCTTTCAGCCAGTTAACTCTTGAAGGACGTTGATCTCTGCATGGTCTTGTAATGAATAGACACCATGGCATTCACACTGTGCAATAGGCCTTGTCATTCTGTCAGGCAAGAATTCATCAGTGACTGTAGGTCTGAGCACACCTAATGAAAACAGAAGTGCACAGCCTTACTGACTGGAATTGGGGAGGACATGAAGATGCTGCCAGTTTTAAAATGTTCTCAACTCAAAGAGTTCAGCAGAAAATCCAGGAAGTAATGTCTCTGATCTCCAAATGTGAATTGTCTGATTGGATATTATTTTTTTAAAGAAATTAGAGTAACCAAGTAGGTAATTTAAAATACTTCTTCAGCTTGTATTTAAGTTGATGGTTGCAGGTATGCTGATCATTAGTTCCTCAAGCTACAGTCCATACTTTGTTCAAGTGGACTTTTGTTAAAAAATGGCCTCCTCAAAACAATGAATGTATAAAAGAGGGCATCTTTATGCAGTGGTGGGTTCTTCAGCCTCTCCCCACCCCCTGCCCTGCCCAATGCCTGTCATGAAGCATTTTAGTTAAATTGATACTAATCGGAGTAACTGCTCCAGAATTTGGATATGCCCTTGGAAATAGAGCTGAAAGTCCTTCCAGTCCAATGAACAAGTTCTAGATCTGTCTGTTATGGACTTTCAAGTAAAATCAGACATATATGATGCATGAACCATAATCGTTAGAATTCTTGTAATCCTGGGATATTTTCCTTAGGTAAACAGTGCATTTGGCTTGACATGCTCCAATTTGTAGCTCAGGGGAATTTATTTCAATTATGCTTCAAGATAATAATAACGAAATTCAGTGCATGAAATGATACAGAGGGGACTGGAGGAATCTGTCAAAACTTCGCAAAACTCTTTAAGATTCTCTCAAAACTGAAAAATAGCGAAAAGATTCCTGGAGAAGGAACCCATCCTCTAAAGTCAACTGAATATGGCAAACACAAATCCCTAGCTGTTAGGGGGATCTGTAAAGAAGATGGCTAGTCAGAAAGCATTCCAACATTGTAGACAAGAAGTGTGTGGGAACAGAATAACAATCAGCATTTTGGAGAAAGAAAAAAGGAGAAGCCTAAGGACTTTGGTATGAAATTAGCTAATGATAGCAGATTTTTTGCAGAGGAAGCAAAAATATTAGCAAAGAAAAATATCACATTTATTAGTTTCATGAAATCTCTCTAATTTGGGGAAATTAAAGATGACACAATACAGTAAGTCTTTAGAACATTTATGACAATAGATAAAAAAGAGTGGTAATTCAACACAAAAAGTGTTACTCGAGGTAGGAGTCCAGACTAATTAGAAAGGTAAAAAATAACATTGGTCATTCTTGGGCATCAGATGCAACTAAAACCAGAAAACCACAAAAAACTAATAGTTTATGTCCAAAAATGCTGATGAGAAGGGAAGAGTGCTACACAGTATCTATTTACATATGGTTTGGGGAAATTCTGACTGAGAAAAGATACAATCTTGTTTCTGTTTATAGAGGAACTGGCAATTAGGGCTTATGAGGCACATTCTTCAGCAACTGCCATCACTATTACCATCCATTTAGAAAGTGATTTGGGAAACCATATAAGAAAACACAAACTGGTCATGCTCCTTGTAAAGAGACAGGCTCATTGGCCTAACCAGCCTTAACCTTAATTTCTGTTATACTTCTAAATGGGAAAGAGCTATTAGCAAGAGCAATTAATTTGATTCCTGAAAGACACTGGTGAATGTAGTATGAACAGCAAGAGCATCTGCGTAAATTTTTCTTCTGTCTGCACAGCAGTGGTGATGTTAGCCATTAGCGTGGCTTTCTCACTTGGCAAATCTAGAACTGGCAAATTGAACACTGCAGCTGCTGCCAGAATCCCTTTCATTTTCTATTGCCTGGTGGCATCTTGTACAGTGGCCTTATCAGAGAAGCCACGTCATTCTGTATTCTTTGGGGCTTGAAATCTCCAAAGGAAGAATGTCTCTTCACTTCTCATTCAGGCCGGAAGAAACACAAGTTAAACCAACACGTACCTTCCCTCTCCCTTTGCATCATATCCATCAGGGATAATTTCAACTGCTTAGTCTGACAAGTAGAGGAACAGATCTGCCTGTACATCCCTCCACACACAGAAGATGTTGAAGGAGTTGGAAGAGCAGATGAGTAGCTTTTTTGTTCTTTCTCATGTGCTGCTCTCTGGAGGTCAGAGCAGGAGGAGGAAAGGGGGAAAGCTAGCACTGACTGAAGTATAAATAAAGGTATTTTCGGAAGGACAAACTGTACTTCTCTGCCTGCTCTAAAATTCCACAATCTAGTCCCTAGTGGCACTCACAAAAGCAAATTATTGCATCATGAAATACTTTTAATGATGATTGTGTTTTAGCCAATGCAGTTTTTCATTGTGATTGCCTGAGCTGAGAAAGACTAACACCTTAGAGAAGGGAGCACTTCATATCTAAAAAAGATAAACACCGTGGTCTAAATAAATGGAACATTCTGAGAACACTGATTCAGTCAATATTTCCATTCAAAATTTCCTTCAAATCCATACTCTTTTTCATTGAGAAGTAGGAGGGGGACAAGTGTGTGTATATATATATCTCCTCAGGCTAAAGTTGTGTTTAAAGGAAAGGACAGAACATTGCTGCGATTGCAAATTCTCACAGAACTGCCCCAGCAACATCCGCTCCAGACAAAGACAACAGCGACCATTTAAACCCACCAGGTACCACATGTAAACATCAGGCAGTATCGAGAACTTTGGATACACTGATTTTAATCTATCACATAGTGAAGATACCCACATTCATTGATGTGAACAGCATATGAATGTGGCTTTAAGAGAAAGCAAGTCCAGAGGGCAAAGAAAGAGCAGCAAAAGACAACAACTACAGCACAGAAATCTGAACGCCTTGAATTGTGCTGCATAAACTGCTGATCACAGCAAGAAGTAGGGAAGGGAAATGAGGTAGAAATGTGTTGCTATACCCAAGTATTTATTTTAGCAGTGTCTGCAGAACTAGTATAGCAAAAGGTCATTAAAATTATTCTTATAAACTCATTAAAATGGATTAGAATGCAAATCAGGTATTTAACTTTGTAAGAGCCATAACTTTTTAATGTCGTAAGTGAACCTGCCATATCACAGAATGTAGGAATATGTGGTCCATATGTAACTTCACGGGGGTTTATACACAAATTCAGTAGAGGGGTAAAGACACAGCCATTCCACTATTTACATGCCCTACAACCTTAGAGGAACTTTTCTTATTCTTTGCTTCTGGTTTCAGTATATTCTTCTGGGCCAGGAGACTTCTGAGAGACTGGAAACTCTAATTTTCGTGCGACATAGTATAGAATACAGTTGCCAGTTTACTCATGCGTCTTCCAACTTTTTTGTGTATCTAGTGTAATTGCATATGCTCCTAACATACATACTGCTGAACTTGTTGAATAGTAATGTCCCTATCACTTTCATATCAATATAATAATCACAAAGAAAAGCAAGTGCACGTGCAAAATTTGTGCTGGAACTGAGGAGGTATCTGAAGTCAGCAGATTCCTGCCTGTTATGTGGGGACAAGTAGAGGTGGAAGTAGGATTAGCCTTTAAGTTGAAGAGTCAGAAGGGAATTGAGGCTTTGAAAAGTCAGAAATGCAGGAGACCATATTCTTCACTCATGGCTAAAGCTCATCCTCATGGGAGATTGTTAACATGTGTTTAGTGTTTGGATAAACGTGCAGCATGTATTCAGAGACAGGATGGAAAACAGGTCACTGGCAATCTTTGTATTTAGGCTACTCTACCTGACATACATCTCTACATTCTTTATGCAAATGTCTAGAAATACCTGTGCTGACAGCAAACAGCACTGATCTACGATATCATCATAAATTCAAACCAGTCACACACTTGCTTTGTGAACAGAGGGCATGTATCTACAGTTGTATCTAAATTTTTTGTGCCATCATCCATTCTATGTACTGCTTGTTACTGTTTGGAACAAAAGTTCAATGTTACAGCTACTACTGCACTATTTTCTCTGTGTTTTCTTGGGAAAAAAGTCCCAATACTATAAATTGAAAATGCAGTCTTACTATAAGAAGGTAGAATAGTTAGAATAATATGTAAGAGATTATACAAAAGGAACAGGAAAAAAATAATTGCAGTAGGATGGCTGAGTCTGAAAAACCCCATTTAATATTAGTAAGGAAGCGTGTAATAGGTTTGTCTTTATAATGAGATCTCACATATTAATGTATTCTAAATACACTTAAGTTCATATTTGTGTAAATCCAATTTTAAGACTGAAATCCAAACTCAAATAACATTTACAATTTCACATATGGAAAATAATATTTAAGTGCTTAGTTGTCTCTTTGAAAAGAATACACTGAAACACATTTTGAAGTATTTTCCTCCAGCAGTGGTTCTAAATAAGGAGGTTCATGAAAATCTCTACAAAACTCTTTTCCAGTAATATGTTCCAATAATTTAAGAGTAATATTCACCATGTTGTGATTGGCACTTAATAAGAGAGCTCACTCAGTTCTCACGCTGAATTGAATTAGTCTTTTCCAATTTTTCTGGCTCCCCCCTTAAATGCAAACACAATTTCCCAACACCATGGCAGGGAGAGGTCTACTTGCTTTCAGAATTTGCTTAATCTGCTGTTATGCTGACTGATATGCTGACTGAGGTGCTTTTCAGTGACATAAGTAAACAGAAACATTAAATCACAGTTACAAGGATTTGTTCAGTTAGAAGACAGTGCAGCAGACAGCTCTTCAGGGGAATGCAGGATGAAAAACATCACATTTTGGTTATTTGGGGCTGCTTCAGGTTAGTTATTTAAGTGATTTAAAAGTCTGAGAAAGTCTCAGAAGAGGTCAGGATAGTAAAGTTTCTCTAATTCCTCCTGAGGAATAAAAAGAAGTTTTAAATAAATGGAAATGCATATTTTATGAGTAATTACATAAAATGTTTTTCTTTCCTGTGAAAAGACATAGCTATAGAAGCAGCTGGGTAAGAATTTACAAAATTCCACATCCACAGGCCTGGTATTAAATCTACTTTTGGGTATAGTTCAAATTCCAATTTATGATTGTTTACTGACTTATGAAAAATATGCCTGGTTGTTTCATCTACTTTTCTGATACGTAAACCTGTGTCCTGAAGCTGAAAGCAGGAGAGGATATAGGAAAGAAAAGTGTATGCTTTGTGTGATACCATCATGAACCTTTCAGTAAGCAAATTATTGTGTTTACTCCTCTATCCATTAATAGTTATCTTCTCCATATTAACTGCTTATATCACCAATATTTTGCGCTCTGTGTTGTGTTTCCTTCCCTAAGCATGGACATTTTGTGATGTAAATACGAATCAGTCATGTTGTTGGAAAAGGTAGTTATTAGGAAACTATTTCTAGAAGCTGGCCAGTGAAGATGAGCACTAGAGATCATCTAGTTTTAGAAAACACATACCTGAGTAGATGAATGGTACTAACTTTCTTTATCTGATACATCAGTTATTTTCATATTTATAGAAAAATCTTTTAGCCCTATTCCAAACAGGACAGAATGGGGATAAACTAATCCATACAGGGGGGCTTGTTATTTTGCATTCTGGTGTCTTGGCATTGCTTTAACACAGAAATATGAATTCTTGAATTCCAAACAAACCAAGGGTAGACTTTAAAGCCCCTTAATGTCTGGAATTAAAACAATGACAATAAAAATAGTAAGGTTTTTGAAATACTTTTAAGTGTTCTAGTAAATTATCCTGCTGATAGAAAGTCAGTTGTCTTTGAGTCACTAATGAAACAATTGGAAGCTGCAGTCCATGTTTACACTGAAATGTCACTGATTCTTGGAAGTAATGCTATGACACAGGAGGTTATGTCCAAGATACATTAGAAAGTACTTTTAAGAGTAATATATATTTTTACTCTATGTATATGTATTTCTGGTTTCCACTGACCTAGAGGACTGACTTTTGCTGGCCAGGTTCTTAGGTGGAATGATTAATGTGGTTAGAACCATGGGCTTGGGTCCAACATCTTAGTTTAAACATATATGAATAATATATCTGGTCTGGAAATCTGAAGTAAATCCAAAAATTTCTGAAATTCTGAAAGAAAAGTTTTCCACTGTTTCTGAATTCTCATTCCTGAAAAGGATTCTGTATTGAAACCCAGGCACACAAAGTCCTTACTCTCTCTAGGCTTCATCTTAGACAGGAAATCTACTGCCTTGTGAAGCAGTAGGATGGGCTGCTGTTCTTGTGAAAGATGGTCCTTGAGAGGACTTCTTCCAGCCCACTGCTGCAGAGATTTACAGAAGGCTTTTCAATTTTAATGGGCTTTCTGGGAAGATTCAGTAAGAATGCCTAAGTGATGGCCTGAAGCATTTTTGCCATACTACAGTATCGAAAAAGGGGATTTTGGTGCCCAAAATAGAGTGCACCCTCTCTGACGAATCCCTGTTCATTTCTCAGTAGGTCCCTTACACATTCATGTATCTGAACTTGAAATTTACAACTGTGTTAAAGCTGTAGCTGAGTAGAAACACCAGTTCTAGAGCTACAGCTCCCTGTTGTTTAATAGCTGCAATCCTGCATTTCCTGTTCCTGACAGTCCTCTTCTCTGCTTCAGTTTTTGCTTCTTTGCATATTTGGTGAATTTATTCCCCTTCACTGGCTTATGACTTGGCCAAATATAGAAGAAAGGTGGAAGACTAGTTACCACCTGAAGACAATGTGTATCTAATGGAAAAATAATTGTTTCCTGTTAGAATATGTCTGTCTATACATATACTAATACACTTCTTTGGAGATTTTGTATAACATATATAATTGGTTTTTAAGTGTATTTAAAGGAGTAGCAGTCATAACAGTAATGAGAATCAGAGGAATCTATTTTTAAACAGAGGGGGAAAAAAAGACCTTTTCCTATACCATCAAAGTATAAAAAAGGTTTTAAAAAGCCCTTGAAGACCATGTGATGTAACCAGGAGTGTTAGCACTCATGCAGATGTCACTCACATGTGTGTTTTTGCATATTCTCTTCTAGTATCTTAATATATGTTACTTAAACTGATGTAGTGAATACCTTTTTGTGTTTTTATATAACTTAACGGTGGATGTATGTCATTGTGTGTAGATTAATAGAAAATACATGAAGCATCCTTTTTTTCTGGACTGGAAGGTCAGAAGGCATTGTATTGTTCACTGCAGGAAGAACTGGCAGAGTTAGCAACAGCCTTTGGTCTTTATCCATTGACTGCAGTTACTAGAGTGGGAGTAAGATACTGCAGTGACACCTGGGGCAAAGCCCATGAGACATGGATAGCCATAGGATGTTCTTCAGTGGCTGTTGAATCATGTTCCTCAGAGATGGGACAGCAGGCACCAAGTGAGAGTTGACCACATTCAGTAATTAATGATTTAGAGCATTCTTAAATCTTGCAGGTTAATTTTCATATTGATTAACTGCTAATACTGTAGGAAACAGGGTAAATTAATTTCCAAGTAGATAATGAGATTTCCATTAAATCTTGCAGTGTATCGTAGTCCTGAGTCATATATCCAATAAAAATAGTATATTGTGGTAAGCCTTTTTTGAACATAGTATTCTTATAAAACCTTGCAATAGGCATGAATTAATTTGCATTGCTAAGCAGCACTAAAGCAGAGCACTCTTTCTATGGACAATCTTGAAATCCAAGGAAAAGAAAGATTTTAGTGGCTATTTGTATAGTCTGACTATGTGTGAAAATCACAGATTTTTAAAATCTAGAAACAAAGCCATTCCTAAGATCAAAATGCTAAGTTTAATTAAGCATTCAAAAATAGATGACTGGTTTCAAATCTGCTTTTATTTTTTAGTGTTAATATTCCCAAACATCATATTATCCCAAGCAATGATCATAAATCACATTTCCTTTCTGTAACTGTCCTTAATGATACTATACTTAGCTCCTGTTTGGCATTGTACTTGGCAGTTGTCTTCTGAAACCGTTTTTGCTAAATTCAAATACGAAAATGAAACAGATGCAGGATATATAGCCACTATAAAATTTAAAGGCCTAAAGTTCATTAAATGCATTGAAACATGACCATATTTTCCACATCTATTTAAATTTCCAAAATTAAACTTAAAAAATACCACCTAGACTTGGAAACATTCTGAGCTTGATTTCTGTGTGGAGCAGCTTTACCCGACTATAAAATGCTTACTTGGTTATATTACTGTGATTATCAAATGATGGCCAGCAAATCAACCCTTACAAAAGAAGTCCACACTACATACTGTGAAGGCCATTACAGAAAACTCCAATTACAGAAAAGCAGCACAGATATGCCATCTAGCAGTAACTCTTAGAAATGTTTTATCTTGAACAGTTTCTTCTTACCAAGATAACTGCACTTATGAGTAGGAGAATGGAAAGATTTTATATCCAAGTCCTTTCCCTGTTCACCATTCCTGGTGAATGTCCAGCCACCCTGCTGGAAATAAATCTGTCATGAAATATATTATCATCAGTATTTTTTTTGTATTTTTCTATGTAAATACAAAAAATAGAATAAATTTTTAAAATATAACATCTAATATGTATCTTAAATTGATACTCAGTAATTAGCATTAAGAATGTTAAAATTTATAATTAATGAGCTGTATTCCATTTGCAAAAGAAAAATTTCCTCACCTGGTTAACACTCTATATCAAGTTTAGGAAAAAAAAAGAATTCAAAAGCATGGGCAATAAATTACTATGGTTGAAATAAAATCTTTGTGTTCGAGAGACTTAAGAATAAACTATATATAAATTTTTGTTACCTATTTTACCATAAGATGGCGATACTTAAACACTTTACTATCAGTAAATAACCCAGTAAGTTTAACAGAACATATCTGTCATACTAGGAGTGCCTGTGGACAGCAGTCTTGAGTCAGTGATAGCCTGGGATTAAATTAGAGCTTTTCATTCTCCCAGGCATTATTTTAAAGTAGTTTAGTAAAACAAATTATTACCTGAAAATTATATAGGACATGAATAGGAAGGTATTGTGTATACTTGAAATGTCTGATGTGATTTATTTGTGAGTGTCAAGGGCATGTAACAAGTTGTCTGCCTAGTCATTGGCATACTATACTGCACAATTCTTTTTGGAAAAGAAAGAATTTAACACCCCCCCTGTTTCCTGCAAGGAGGTTCGTATGATCTGTTTACTTCCCAACCAGCAGAGCAGAAAATTATTATTGTTTCCAGGTAGCATAAAGCAAGACAGATAACTGAGCAATAATTCCATTTCTAAAGTGAGAGTTCAGTCAGAACTTGTATTTTTTGCTAAAAAAAAGCCTGTCAACATTTTGCCATATATAATTTTTCACAGAAATATGAAATAAATTGTTCATTGTCAACAAGATCAATTGTGTGCCATGTGGCATCTTTGTTAGCTTAATGTGGTGTAGCATCCATTTGATCTCACTTTTTATTTATGAAAACCCAGTTTAGCTTTGGTAGACACCAGATTTTGACTTAGGACTCTAATTTTAATATAATCTTAAGGACTTTTGAGCTTTTTTTAGTCCTCACCCTTGACAAAGTCAAAACAGCCTGCAAAGAACATTTTAATATCCCTGAAAATGTCACACAGAGTGATGAATAAAAGGCCATTTTCATGCTTTCTGCACAGTATGGCACAGAAAAAAGGGCTGGAAGCAAAGTTTCAAAAGTTAATTTATGCCACTTCATTCCAGTGCCTCATCCTGTTTTTCAGTGCTGGATGGTGACAGACATATAAGATGGAACACTTCTTTCCACTGTTATTTTGGGGCCTGAACTCAAAGAGTAATTCTGCCAGCTCTGTTTGTTTTATTAGTGATTTTACTTTTCTGTGGATAGAGAGCGATACAAATTTTGCTTTTCCTGCTTTCATGCAGTCTCTCTAAGTATTTAACTTGAATAGATCTCACTAGGGGTAACAGAAGACAGAAAAATAAAGAAAATGAATGTGTGGAAAACTGTAATTCTAATGCAAGCATGTGCTGCTGTTTGCACAGATGTGAAACTCCTGTGCGTGCATTGTCTGATGAGTCTCTTTACAGACATGGCCACAGCTGACACTTTCCAACAGCTCCTATTTAATAGAACTGATATAATAGATTTTTGTTGGTAATGTTATTAATCACCTCCTGTTTTTTTAAGTTGTCACTGTATCATCACTGTCAGAATACTGCATCTGTAAATCAGATTTCCACTGAATCTCTTCTTAGGTTCTGCTTTTATGGTTGGTTTTTTTAAAAGAGGAGCATCCCTTCCATATTGTTGGAAATTTAGTACATACTTGTGTATGATTAATTTATGTGATTAATTCCTTTATTTTAAAGGAAAAGCCTGCCAGAAGAGCTGAACATTGCCATTGTCTGATGCTTAAATGGTACCGTTAAAATGACATTCACCAACATGCAATATAAATTGTGGCAACATGGTATAGACTGCTGGTGGTCATGGACTGCAATATTATAAGAATGTTTTCTCAATGCTCACAGTTACAAGACTGTATGGCACAAAAAAATAAATGAGACAAGTTCTACATCTATAAAAAACAGCACTACAGACATCTGCAGAACTAGGGGCTTTCAGTCATTATTGCTCTTCACTGGTATTGTGCAATTCCGATTTTTTAAATGACTTAACCTAAAATCTTCACAAACCAGGCTGCATGGCTACAACATATTGTTTGCTTTTATCATTATTTCAGTATCAGATGAGACCCGACCACATTTGAAAATAACGAAACTCTAAAGCAGCCCTGAGTGTGGTTTTATAGTACTAAATTCTGTGTCTTCACGTGATGCCTCCGGTTCCACACTAAACAAATTTATTTCCAGTCGGAGGCTTTGATCCCTGCTTGCAGCGCCTCGCTGCTCCGCGGCACTGGTGCAGTCACCCGGCGCTATGAACGCCTCTTTGCCTTGGGTGGGGTGATCGCCGCTCGTTCCGGCGGTGCAGCTGCTGGCCTTGGCCAGCTGCCGGCCTCGGGCAGCGGGGAGCCCGCACCGCCTGCCCCGCTCCCCGCTCTGCGACGGACACAACTGCGCGGGGCGGGGCGGGGGTCGCGGGCAGGTGCAGAGTGTGCCTGCTCTGCGCGCCGGTACCGGCGATGCCATGGGTACCACTGGGGATGCCATGGGTACCGGCGATGCCATGGGCGCCGCCGCATAGTGCCCGCAGCCCCCTGTCCGCGGGCGGCCGCGCCGCCCCGCCTCGGGCCGGGAATGCCGGGGCCAGAGACAGCCATTCCCGCCACGAGCTCTCCCGCCTGGCCGATCGGACAGCCAAGGACACGCACCCGCCTCTCCCCGGAGCCATCCAGCGCATCGCCCGCTACCGCATACGCCGTGTGCGGGCCGGCTTCGCCGCTGCGGGGCCGGGAGAACTCGCCTCCCGGCGGGCTCCTACCTTGGAAGGATCGAGGCCGGCCAGCAAGGACAGCAGCAGGAGGTTGAGGATGCTGGCGGCCGCCCGCATCCTGATCCCGGGGATGCCTCTCCGCGCCGCTCCTCTCGGTCATTCACTCCGCTCCCGCCGCAGCGCCGGCAGCCGCGCTCCCTGCCCGCCCGCCGGAGCCCGAGAGGAGGTGGCAGCGGCAGCCGCCCGGGGGACGCTCATTCCGCGGGCAGCCTCGGCGCGGGGAGGGCGGGCGAGGACGGCGCTGCCCGAGCTGCCGGAGCNCCACCGCCCAACTTCGGGCCCGGGAGACGGCGCGGCTGGCCGGGTGCGGGCAGCGGATGTGACATCAGCGCCGCCGCGGGCGGGGGGCGCGGGATGCGCCGGGCGGGGGGCTCAGGGCAGCGCAGCCGCGGGCGGGACACAGGCGCGGCTCGGGCTGCACCAGCGCGGGTGCCCCTTGTGAAGGGGCGGCTCCGGGACCCCCAACCCGAAGTCCGGGTTATCCCCGAGGCAGTGGCCGGCGCGGGTCGTCCCTCTGGAGAGCAGCGTGCGGCCCCGAGCGCTCTGCGCTGCTGCGGGCGGGAGCAGCAGGCACTGGGAACGGGCCAGGGTGGGCTGAGGGGACAGCTGTGGGCAGGGGCTTTCCTTAGGGGGATCCCACCCGTTCGCTCCCCCACCTACAAGGTTAGGTCAGGGCTTGACTGAGCCCTGGTGACGGTAAAGCCACCTCTGCTGTCCAGCAGGACCATGGGCCAGCAGGGGACCGGCGTGTCTCCGCGGTTTGGCCACTGAGCTGACGTGGGAGAGTCGGTGTAGATACTGGCTGGTGGAGGTCACTGGTTGATCAATCCCTTGAAAGCCTTCCCAAGGACATGGAACATGCAATCAAGTTTCCTTTTCTCTCCATTCCCCCGCATCTTTGCAGTCAGACAGCGCTGCTTTGCCGAGGCTCTGGGCGAGCTCCGGTGCCCGCGCAGGTGTCCAGCACAGGCAGGGTGTGACTCGTTCCCTCGGGGTGCGCGTCCCTGAGCATGGCCCGAGTGTAAATAACAGCACTGCCTTGGTAACGTGGGCAAAGTATGGTAATGTTTCACTTAGTTTCCCTTAGAAGACTCAAGCTCAAGATCTATGGCTAGGGTAGTCTTATTTATTGCATAGCCAAGGTTATCATAAATAATAATTCAGCTTTGCATGGTAAAAATATATTAGCTTTACAGTTAACAGGTTTTTGGTCTTAACAAGATTCTGTGGTGTCTACACTGTATGCTTTTCCAGCAGGTAGTACAGAAAGGCCAATGTTGTGCCTTTTTTTTTTATAACAAAGAGAAAAATGGGCTAAAATATCTTTAAAAACCAAAACTTTAAGTATAAGAAAACAACACACAAACATAACAAAACCCCAATCTTGGGAGGGTGTTTTGGCTGAGTGTCTATTAGGATGAGTGTAGACAGGGCATGATCTTCTGTCTCCAGGTCCACAAGATCGGTGTCTTTTGCCTTCAAGAGCTAAGACCACTGCTGAAAGACAAATGGAGCAGAAATTATTCTGCTTAGCTGCTATCTGAAAAGATTGCATATCCATGGCATGGTGTTCCCATTTCAAAATTGCCAATTTTTCCTGCAGTGCTTTATTATATTTTTTAATTTCTTCTAGGATTAAAGTAACTAGATTTTCTTTTATGAGCGAATTAAAATTTATGTTTTATGCTAGTCTATCTTAGACATACCGTTTTGGTCATCAGTATCTTTTACAAAGATACAGTCTTTCATTTCCTCAGAAGGTAGATCTACAAAGCATGTTTCCTTATGACATGGAAAGGAAATTACAGAATTTATGAATGAGCTTCCATTGATATTTCAGGATCAACAATGGAAACAGAAGCTCCTCTAATACAATAGATTCTATTGAATTGCCTTCTACAAAGAAAATATAAAAGATACAGAAAGGAGATTAGTTGATCTTTCTTTCTTTCCTGTGGAAAAGATGTAAAAGCTCTATTTTCTGTGAAGTAACACTAAAAAAATATCAAAGGGGATAGGTGCATATATTCATATGGGTTCCATATTAAGTAAAGCAAGGATACCAAAGCCAAGAAAGCCTCAGGTTCTCCAAAGGACAAAGAGAAAGGTGTTTTCAAAATAAACAATTTTGTATGAAAAATGAATATGGATTTAGATTCTAACACCACAAAGGCAGGATTTAGATCTTTTCTACAGCACCTCAGTGAACTAGTTCTCTAATTTTCCCTACGTTTAATTTTACCCACATTTTTTTCCCTTCCTTTTTTCATTCTGACATAGATACATGTGTATAAACCATTGAATTGACAATTTTTCCTCTTCCTGATGCTGCTTGGAATATCTGTCTTTAAAATCAGTAAAATACTGAAGCCTAAAGTTAAAAATAAAACCAGTGATTCTCCAGGCCCCTAAAAGCATGAGCCTTCAGATCTTCTAAGATACTTTTATGTGTTACAAATTAATAATTTGTTTGATACATGAAAAGGTACCAAAATACGTTTCAAAAGGAGAACATAAAATGACCCAATTCTTCTCTGTGTGATTTTAACAATTTTTTGAGGAGAAAATGAAAATACATAGTAGATTTATTCTTCCCCCCTCTAGCAACCTGACAAGAAATTTTATTTGCTAGAAAATACTGCCTGGAGACTGGTGAGAATCACTAGCAATTAGTACCTGAAATAATTGTGTTTGTTAAAGCGTATCTGAAAAATTAAATAGAATTCAAGTCCTCATGAGAAGGTTTTATTTTTTTTACTGTATGCCCTGAAATGGCAAGGAAATACCTGATTGTGAAGATCTCTCTCTAACAAAGCTATTAATCATCCTTAAAACCTACGACATTCTGTGTGAATTGCATTTCTTCTTGAATTCCTTGTATGGAGATGGCTGCAGTCAGGGTAGATACTTGGTCATGAGAGAAAAGAGAAGGGCTATCAGAAGCTTTCCTGCAAGCATCAATGGCAGAGTATTAGCAAAATGGCAGCACACTGAATACAGCTGGTCTAGATAGTGAAGGATGTTCTCAGTGTGTGTCTGAGGTTACGAGTTTGTCACACCATATTGCAGGATGTCTTGCTGGCAGTTGGGATAACAGAGGTACTTGTTCACTACAGGGATAGTAATTCTCTATAAACACTTATAACCAAACAAAACTAATGTGTGTCTCACAGCATATATATGAGTATTTATTCACCAAGGAGTCATAGGAAAGAGGCTGCTTGCAATATTCCAGTGTAACAACATGATGTTTATAAGAATTGAAATGACCAGAGTATCCTCAGCTGTTGATCATTAGTGAGTTCCCAGGGCTCAGCATCTTGCAGGACTGGGCCTCAATAAAGTAATAACAAGGCATCATTACTAAAGCTCATTAGCAATACAGTCTTTGTCATAATTACTTAAGGGCACAAGTATTGGAGGAAAGATTAGGTTGTGATTCTAAATGATGGTGCAAACATTCTGATGTATTTTATGTTCTGTTCTCTTTTGAGGTTTTGAATGTTACTGTCATACCTGATATTTCCCCAAATGAAGAATCAGTGTATATCTGTATTCTGTGCAGAAATTTCTCCTGGAATGAAGGAAGAAAAGTTTGCAGAAGAACTTGCCACAAAGACAAGTGAGCTTAAGAGGTGGGTGTTTCTGTAATACAGTAATTCATTGCTTTGACTTTTTAATAAGTTTGAGTTTTTAAAAGAACCTGGCAGTGAGGTGCTATTTGTGGTACTATTGCAATATTCATGGTTGCGTCCTATAGAGCCAAGGGCTTGTTATAGCTTATGACATAAATTTAGGCATTGCTAGGATATTTTTTTATAAGTTGGCACATATTTGATATTTTAATTCCAGCTGGATGTTAGAATATAACTTACCTGAAAAAGTGATTGTTAAAGATGATTCTTACTGGAATCCTCCAGGAGTTTCTGTAAGATTAGATTTTGAATAGTGGTGTAGGTTCATGGCTGTGGAATGAGTCTCTCAGTATGCTCTCTGAAATCAATTCAAGTAGGAAGGTAGCTTTTTAGAAGGTAAATGTTAGGAAGATAAATAAGAAGGTATTTTGGTTTACTTCACAGAGCTTTTGTTGGGCTCTAAAGTGTTTTTGAAAAGTAAATGGATATGTCTCTTGGCAATTATCAGATGGTATCTGCTCTTAATCTTTTAGCAGATTATTCAGGTTCTGCACTGTCTGTCATGAGTGGTGAGACCTCCAAAGTAGCTCCACCCAGGTCTCAAAGCAGCACAGGTGTGCTGACTATGAGTTGCACTGGCTGGGCTTAACAGCTCAGGTACTTCTGTGTTCCACAATGCACAGTGTCATTTTTTTCTATTTTCTCATTAAAGTATCAAATTTAGGAGCTTGTTGGACCTATTATCCCTTTTTTATACTTTTCCATTTGCCAAGCATTACCCCAAATGCTTGAGAGTGGGCTCTAGTATTGTTTTAATTTTACTCCTATCCTGTTGTACAGCAGCAACAGAGGAACAGATGAAATGATTCAACTCATTCATAGCTTTGGCTGTAATACTTGGTCAAAACAAATACAGGATCTCTTCTTTAGAGAAGAAAATTTATAAAGGTTTTCTTCAATTTTCTGACAGGTATCATCCCACTTGTAAATTGTAGAAGGAATAACTGGATTAAATGATCCATAATAAATAATTGTAATAAAGCTGTGCTTTGGAGAAAACTGTCTTGTTTTTCCTCATACTGTCATGTACATTCCAGTAATTTTGTTCATCTTTTGGAAAGCTATCTGTCATTTATGACTAGGGTGTCTAAAAAGTGAATCATACCTACAACATATGATATTCAGGAACAGAAACTATAAATACCACACATTTTAAGACCTGAGAAAACCCTTTTTCACTATTAGGACAGTCAAGCAGTGTAACAGGTTGCCCAGCAAGGCAGTACCATCTGCATCCTTGGAGGTTTTCTAGACCAGATTGAATAAAACTCTGAGTAACCACATCTGACTTCACAGCTGACCCTGCTTTGAGCAGCAGTTTGGGCTGGAGACCTCCTGAGGTCCCTTCCAGCCTGAACTGTCCTGTGGTCCTGTAATAATGTGAATAGTGGTGATCTGCACAACTGGCTTGTCTCTTTGCTGTGGACAGGACTTGGAGCAACCTGCCTTATCCCTCAACATATCTGAGAAAAAATAGGTACTGTATTTCCCATCACTATATTTTTTGACCAATATGATCTATATTATGTGGGTTTTTTGTGTATATATGTATATATTGCTCTGTAGATCAGTTTGATATAAATTTTAATTGCAATAACAATAGAGTACAAATTTCTCAGTTATCCAGTTTGATGGGGTTTTTTTGAAAATCAAAAGGAAAAAAAATGATGTGGCTTTGGTACACTTCTGCTTTTTTTTTCAGAAGCTAGCTAGTCTTTGTATGAATGATACCAAACTTTCTCACAATTAATTTTTTTAAATGTTCCTTCTCTGTGCTGGCCTCTGACCACTGTTTTGCAGGAACTTCTTTAAATCAGGTTAATACTGAGGGTTGACAGTGAGGCACATAAATGGTGAACTTCCTTGCTCACATTTGCACTGCATGATTGTTCATATAAATGTAATGATCTTTTTGGGTAGAACCTCACTTCAGCTGTTAAGCAGTGGACTCAAACCCAAAGCATTAATGAATTCTCTGAGATAGTCTCCTTTTTAGTTTTAAACCTGAGGGTGAAAAAACCCCCTGATATGCTACCAGTTCTCTTACAGAACATGAACAGTCTTTATTTGACTGGTGAATGAGGGATTTGGTAGGATATTTTTTGGAAAGCAAGAGAGCTTTTCTTTCAGAGAGAGTAGTACAAATCCCTTGCTGTCATACTCAGCAGATGGCAGCATGCATGTTAACTGGCTGGGTATCTGCTCAAATCTTTTTGCTGCCATGCCATATTGAAGAGCACAGTAATTAATTTGTCAGTGTCTTTAAGGTCAATCACAGTGGAAGTTTTCAGTGTGTTAATGTAAAAAATCATATTTACCCTGAGGGCACACTGTCACAGCAGGTAGGAATTAATTGTGGAGTTATGTAATTTTCTCCCTAGCATACAACTGTGTTCAAAGAAGGAAAACATACACAACCAGTAGAGTACAATTCAGGACCCCAGTGTTTAAAACACTAAAATACAAATTTAACTTAATGTCCACGCGTGCATGTTGAGTACTACCAGGATCAGGGCCTGGGATTAGGCCATGAGAGGTCATGCAAAAAGAAACAAAATAAAAAAAAAAAAAAGAAAAAGGACATGGCCAGGTAAATGTTTGCAAGTGATTATACAGTAGCAATACTGACATCATTTGAATTTGGCCAGTTTTGTTTATAATGGCAGATCCAAATGTGGTGTAGATGATGTAGTCTCAGACTCCTGAGTATGAGCAATGAAGGCGTATGATAACTGTGTAAAACAAATTGCTGTGTCAGGTAGAAAAACTCCTCAATATTTCCAATCTACACACAAGTTTGCAAGGATGGTGTTTTTCATTGTAATCTTCTTATCAGACATGCAGAAACAGGAATAATGGGAATAATGTTTGCAGATCTTTGAAAAATAGGATCTTAATTTAATTTTGTTTCTTTTCCCAACTCTCAGAATGAAGTTCTAAACTAACCAATTTTGGTTGCAGATTTTTTGTGCTAAGAATGGATGTAAAAGGTATTTTTAACTATAATATACTTTCCCACTTGGTCACTCTTGGTTCCAGCATGGCCAGGCAGTGCCTTAAGTAATTTGCCCGTTGGTTCACATCTCTCCTTATTTGGGAGACAATGTAAAGCTTAGGTTGGCTCTAGCAGATGTACAGGCCATTTAAATAAACAGAATTTCTTCAGCCACATTTTTGTGAACATTGCTATCAACTAATGCAAATATTGTAAGGTTTTATTTTATTATTTCTTTTTTGTTCTGAGGCTTTATTTGATGTCTTATTAAAATGTTTTCCAGTTTGCTAAAGTCAATATAAAATGGGTCTATTTTCTACCTTACACTTTTATAATGGAGAGAAGACTAGAAATTTTACATGGGGATGTAGGAATGTGCATGAGCTTCCTCTAGATTTCCAGTAAAACCAGCAGAGTCATAAAGAAATCATATTGTGTTTCTGTTCTGTTTTTCATATTGTAGAGCCTTCCCTTCTACACCTATCCTTTGAGAATTTAACTCCTGTAATATAGGATATAATGTTTCTTTTTCTCAACTAATTGATTTCTGCAGTTAATATGGAGTGTGAGTCAGGTGGATCTTCTGGAAAAGTCAAGAACAAACTATTTATTATAATATGTTTGACAGGATTTAGGGAATACAATGCACGAGTCAGTATTACTTTTTTTGTACAAGTATATTAGCTTCTTAACTGATTAAAGGAGACTGGAGAGAAAGGAAGGCTTTGTTCACATAATAACATCTATTTTTCTTTTGTTTGTGCTTAAAGGCAAACATTTGCTTTGTCATGTTTGAACTTGTTACAAAATGCCAGTGTAAAACCACAGCTCCAAATATTAATGTAACATTGCAAGAATGCGATGAAGAACGAAAAATAATTACCTATAGACCTGAAAGTCTTGAAAGTCTTTTCACAGACAGACTTTAAACATTAGTTTTGGTTAATTCATTCAGCCAAGCAAACCAACAGTTTGGGCCACTGTATGCTTTCAATTTGATTCCATTAGAGCTGTCACTCAGCTATGCTGAGGTGGTCACAATCAAATTATGGATTATTGGCACTGTCTAGGACAATGCTACTGAATATTTTACGCATAAATCCACGGCTGTGGAAATTCTGTTTACTTTATAGAAATGGTCACATCAGTCCAAATTATTATAGTAAGTTTTTGTGCACAGACATTTCATAGTTTAATGCAGTTAGGCATAGCGTGAAAAAGAAGGAAAATTTCTGAGTGGGCAGAATGGCAAGGTGAACCAGGAAAAGAATGATAACAGCTTATAAATTTTTAATGGATTACAAATTCTCTGTGTGAATTAGTTATCTGGAAAGTTACTGACATCCTTACTGTATTAACAAAACATTTTCTGTGGGCATCTGGTGGTTTAATTTAAAAACTGCATGTAAAAATCATGGAGAAGGCACACAGTGGCTCCAGAGAAACTTCTGACAGGGGTTGAATTAAACCCTTGAATCATTTAGTTGAGAAGGTGCTGTTTCCATCTGCCAGGGATGGGATTTTCATTGCTAAGGTACAAGGCTTCAGTTTAACTGAATATTAAATACTTGGAAATAATTGTTCAGAAGAGGAAAAAAATAGTTATGCTTTTTGAAGAACTGTTTCAACGGTAACAGACTGACAAGGGATGAGCTATGTTGGAAAAGGTTTGGGTTGGCTAGCTTGGGCTTTTTTGATTTTGTTTCCTTCAGAGGAAAAAAGCAAATCTTTTGTTTCCTTCCTTCATCTTCCTCTTGGTTTTTTTTTTTTTTTTAATTACATATTGGCTAATTTAATCTAAATTTAAGAGAGGAATAGATTTGCCAAAGAAATTATTTTAATATTAGAATTTGGTGAAAAAAGTACAAGTAGTGGTGGTACAGGGGACAGCCCTACATGAGCCCTGCCTGCAGAGGAAAGAGCTTGGATTTTACTGTTCTGTGTGACTTGCCAGCTGGGTGAGCAGCTCACCTTTGCTTCTGAACCAGTCATGGGCCAAAGGAGTCTCTTAGGCATTTGAGATTGAGAGTCCTTGACAAAGGCCAGCATACTGTGAATGTGAAACATTCCTGGTCTTTTATTGCGCTGTCTCCAGATAGGAAAATCTCCGGTTGGAGTCGATGACATTGGTTTGATAGTTTCTTGTTCAATAGTCCTATTTCTATGTACAAATGCTTGCAAAAAGAATATATGGAATGTATAAGTTTTCAAATTGATCAATACCTGCATGTAAATTATATGAGTCTGACAAAATATATTAGAATATAATACTAAATTGTAATGTCTTATAGACCTGTATTCTTCACTTGTGTTCAAACATTTTTGAGTTATGTGTCAGATAGAGGAGCAACATTACCTTTGAAAGAGCAGGGGCACTGGGCTGGCATATGGACACTGTTACTGACATTTCCTTACTCGTTAGATTCTATAGGAATGTGGTTAGTTATGTTCTAAAATGTAATTTTCCAATTAATTGCCTTCACCTAAATGAAATTAACAGACATTCTGTATATGTTGATTGTTCAAAACCACTGAACTAAAGGATCTTGATTTGATTATTCATCCTTTTAAACTGGGAAAATGTGTTGCCTAGGTAGATTTAGAAAATTAATTCTTTGAAATATATTGACATTACTCTAAAAATTAAAAACCACTTCTTTCAATCAAAGCTCTATAGAAATCTATCTAAAAGATTTTTAATGGTCTTGCTTTTTCCCAAGTATTAAATGATAGCTTTTAAAAACATGCTAAGGGTTTTGATGCGATGTAGTTCTCCTGTTCTGTGAGAATGACTGAAACAAGAAGATCAAAGCAGGATCAAAGGCACTCATAGAAGACAAAAATCAGATATAAACAGTAGGTGCTTTCTCAAGAAGCTTTGCTTAAGAAAACAAAGATTTGTAAAAATGGCACAGCTCTTCAGGCTAGTAAAGGAAAATATTAGAAGTACTTACTTATATTTTTGGTATTTGTATTTCAGAACTTCAGTCTGTAGTCTTCAGAATAATACATAGTTAGGTTGGTGGAAAAGTGCCATATGAAACTGCTAATATTATTTTTTAAAAATATGTATAGAACTTACGGAACTTATGTGGACACAGAGAAGACTAACTGAAACAGTTTCCCTGGTTTTGGTAAACATTTTTCAGTATTTGTGAGGAAAAAAGGAGTTATTTGGTAATTTAGAGAATGGATTCAAAGGAAAACTTTTCTGTTAGTCTTGATCCTTTCTGACCTGGTCATTTACAGATTTTTTAAAAAAGTTTGAAGTCCTCTCTTAGACAGTGTTTACACTGCAGATATTTATCAATTACACACATAGCAGTAGAAGGAGAATGAAGGTAAAAGAAGGGGAACACTGTGAACAAAGGTATAAAAAGAGGGAAAAGTGTTGAGTGACAAAGCAATACAGAAACTGGAACAAATGCAAAACGATTACTTAAATTTTTTGTACCTTCTTAGGCTAAAAAGCTCCAACCTTAAGCACATCCTAAAAACACATACTTTACTGAATGTTTATTATTTTGAATTATGTTATACATTTTGAGTTTTAACTAACTAAAACTGATAATGCAAAAAACCCCAATTCCCAATAGCATTATATTTATAATATTTCTAATCAGTGCTTATTCAGCAAGGAGTTGTGATACAACCCTTGTGCATAGACACAGTTCTTTTTACAGATTAGGAATTTAATAATTACAGATGGTGAACTGATTTGAAATTTAGGAACGTTTGGAAAGTTACTTGTCATTAATTTGCAGTATGCTGTTCCCAAGGGTCTTGGGTTGCTTGTATGCTGACATTTAAGTCACTGTCAGTGTAAATGACACACATAACATGCATAAATGGCTAGGAGAGCTCTATCTATTGTGTAAGTAACACTGAGCCTTAGGAATGTTTAATGTCACTTAACTTAAGCAGAAGAAAACAACCCCTTAGGAGATGGTTGTTGCTTTTTTTTTTTAGTTGTTCAGATGATGATGAGATATTTCTTGTACTGGAAAATGTTTGTCTTGATGTTTTTGTTGTCTCCCATATTTTAGCAGCTGAGTCATAGTCAGAACTGAATGAAAACTGTCTCTTAGGGGACAAAAGCTCTTTGAGAAGATGTCTTGAAGAACTCACACCTGCTGTATTGCTATCATAAAGTGGCATCAGCAAATATGTATAAGCTAAACCTCAGTTTGGTGTAGCAAAGAATAAATACAACTAGTTGGAATTTACCCATGTCTACTTGGCCAATGCAACATTTTCTCAATTCTTACTTTCTACCTGTGATGCCAAGTGGAATGATTTTATCTTTCCATTTTAAACTGTGTTTATATAAAGTAGTGCATTTTGTCTTCTGGTTTCTCTTCTCAGCTCAGACCGGTAGCTATCAAGCTAATATATTGGGAACATTGAGGCTAAGCCTGACTGTTGTTGCCAGTTAAAAACAGTGGAGTGCACAGATCCTGGGTATCATTTTGTTTCTTTTATTCGTTTCAGAGGAATGATTGTTGGAAAAAGTTAATTTCCTATGAGCCCTGTGATGTGATAAGATACCCACATTGTGCTCAGTCACAATTTATATGTTGGTGAGCTGAGGCACAACCTAGTTGGTGTAGCTATGAGGACTATTTTTCTAATTTTTTATGTTGGTGTTGGTATGGTACTCCTTCAGATCACAGTGGTCTAGATCATTGTAAATGAAATAAGAGATTAAATGAAAGCTCTAAGCATGGCATATGGTCTTTTACAGACTGGGAGTAATTTCTCTGCCAGATTAAATACCCTGAATACCAGCAGCATATGAAAACTGAGCAAAAAGCATCACAAGCAAAATGGAAAGTTAAGCACCAGAAGTATAAGCACATAGCATTAGAGTTTTTGTGTGAGCAAACATGTGAAAATCCATCTTATTTTTCACCCTTGTAGAAATTGAATGGCCCTGGGCAGCCAAGCTTTAGCTCGTGAATCACTTGCAACTCTGAAGCAGTTCATATTTCTTGCCTGTTCCCACTGTGTTGTATATGAATCACTGCGGGAATGTGCTAGTATGGGATCTGCTAAGTCATATGAATTCCCATGGGGAAGAAGTGGGTCAGAACTGAGGAATGCAACGTCATTTTGTTGTATTAGAGCCAGGTGTAGACCCTGTCTATACTTGCCCTGTGCATTCCCGTGGGAGGAAGGTGGGGATCCTTTGAAACATACCACCTCTGCCTTGGGTACCTTAGGAGAAACTGAGGAGCTCTTACAGTTTCAGATGTCTGAAGCATGTACCTGTAGGAAGAAGACTATAAAGGATATTGCTGTAAGGGGTAGGTAGGGAACGTTTTTTTGACAGTGTTTGGTAGAGTCAGGATAACATTGATGATACATACAGTAAGTTTCTGCACACAAGGTGAGGTGTCTACAAAACCTGTGCACACTCCAGCTTGCTCTATCCCACATAGTAAGATTAGAGCTTCCACCCTTCCTCCTTTTGGTTTACTATGTGCCTGGGCTTTTTTGACATCTTCAAGTATGTTAGTCTTGCTGGGGAATGGGAAGCTTTTCCCCTTACCTCCAGGTTAGTGCAGGTTGGCAACTTCACACCAACTAAAGCAGTATCTTGTCTGTTGAGAAGGTAGTTCAGAACGCTACAGTTCATTGGGTGACAGACAGGTGGCTGACACAGTTTGGTCAGAAGGGAACTGGAACTTTCATGAGCCACCAGAGCACACTGGCACTAAAGAAGATGCAAAGTACAGTCAGTACACTGAGGGAGGAATTGGGGAAAAAGTTTCAAGGGAAGGCTGTGCAGTCTCATTACACAGTTCTCTCACCAAGGGAAATAATCAAGATCAAACCAGGATCAGTGCTGCATTAAGCAGTGCTGAATTAATGTTTTGGCTTAGCTAAACCATCTCTCTTGCATGCTGTCCTTCTTTCCTCATTCTGGTTAGCAGTTTAACTCCAACTACCCTTTGTTTAAATTTGTGCCTATTGATGATGGAAATAACTCAGCTGTGAAAATAATCATGGAATTAATTTTGATATTATGTGAAATTTTGAAGAATACTTCTGAATCTCCATCAAACATTTCAGACACAGAAGTACTATAGCCAAGATATATACCAAAATGTGATACAAATTGTGGCTTCATAATTTAATAACACAGTTTTATCTTTATTGTTCTTTATATCTAGGTATGTATATGAAAGCAGATGTGTAGTAATACTTGGAAATTTATTTACCCTAAACTTCAATATTACAAGCAATTATTTAGGGCTCTAAGTGGACATGTTAGTGTGTAAGTCAATACACAGACCTTCAGTTCTGAAGACATATCCTGAAGTACAGCTCAGTTCAGCAGCAGAATGTATTGGATAAACTAGAACGTTATACACATTGAATCTGAGCTGAGAGATCCAGCTTTTAGTATTATATATGGCAGTACCTTATCAACCTTCTGATCCTGCATTATGCACATTAGCTTTTTAAGACAAGGCAAAAAAAGATCATTTAAATTGTAATTAGTCTTTCTGATGCTTAATGGACCAAAACTTTTCCACCATTGCTTCTAAGTATGTAGTGTACACTAAATCTCAGTCTTGCAGCTAAGAAAAGTGATTAAAAGACTGCACATATTTTGCTGAAAACACTGCCACATGAAAATCTAGGGAGGATCTTTTTATTACATTAAAAAAAGGCTGTAAGCCACTTAAAAATTAAAGCAGAAAAACATGTTTCCTGTCTGAAAACAGTAGAACTGTGAGCCAGCTAAAAAAAAAAAATCAATATATTTGATCGATAATTTCATTATTGATTCTTTAGTTTCACTTGCATTTGTAAAATTTCATTGAAAATTCTTTCAAAGCAACTCAGAATCAAAACCTTATTGTTTGTATGAACATGAAAATGCTTATCTAATATTCTCATCAGTATGATCGTAGCCCTCCAGAAGTGCAAGCAGACTAGGAATCCTGTCCAGTGTCCAATTCCTATACATGCAAAATGATTGTGAGTGTTGGGAGGGAGTGGGGAAGAAAACAACTTCTTGTTGTGTGAAAACAATAACCTGAAAATAAGATAGGCCTGGTTTTGTGTTTTTTAACGACTCATCTTTAATAGCTCCATAACCACAAAGGAAATAGATTTCTTTTAAGCCACTATAGAGAGAGTACTATCTGAAGAAGGCTTATTGCTTACTATTCTTCATAAAAAGATGTGTTTTTTAATGAAATATGCATAAAAGTAATTTTAGATATGTGACCTACATAATCATATCCATTCTGGGAGGCTGGGGTAGAAAATTATTCAGAATAATTAAACTCCCCCTTTGTATTATTTCTCATTAATTCAATATTCTTCTAAAAACTAAAGCTCCCACAACAGTTTTAGTAATCAGCTTTTCAGATTTATGAGCTATTTTTATGCTAGTATTGTTCTGTGAGACAAGGCTCCTTGATCAGTTGCCAGGTGGTAACTGTTTTCAGTCTTTTCCCAACACCCTGCTAATCCAGCACATTAAATTATTTTCATTGAGTAACCTCATTATTCAAAAACGGCCCTTTGTCGTAATTCTGTAAACATTAACAGTATCTTATACAACAGTTATCTAAATCTAGTCATGTTACTTCCTTCATCCCCATATCTCTTCTTGGGCGGAAAAAAACTTCCCAAGCAAAGAAAGAATATACAGGAAAAATTAAAGAAGCTTATTATTATTAAAATTATTCCCCAGCATGACAAACCAGTTTTCTTTAGAGGTCCAGATTTAAGACATCTTTTATGAAAAAAATTTCTGCAGTTGTTCTTGTCTGCAAGGAAATATTTTATCTAGAGCATTTGTAAGTACGCACACAATAAGAATGCAAAAGTAAAGACTAAACAGAAGTGATTCAGGTAGTATATTTTTAGATTAAAATAAGGAAAATATTATAGTGACAGTTTCCTTTAAAGCAGTATGTTTTATGTTACCCAGAATTATGGAATCATTGACATTAATGTTCACTCATTCTTAGTTGTGTAGTTACAGTGTACCAGCTGCCTCCTGTTCAAGGGAAAGAATGGCTTTTTGAGTTCAGGTGTTCTTTCTGAAACAATTATTCCAGCAACAGTCACAACAATGCCTCTCCCATTAAAAAAGAGAGCAATTTAGAGGTGTCTCTGAAAGGATCAAGAGGGACTGAGAGAGGGAAGTGGTGTGAGTAACACAGTAGCTATCTTTTCTACAGGATATTCTTGGTTCACATAATGACTCTGAAATGCTTCATGTTAATGACAAAAGAAAGAAACCACAGAAAAGAAAACTTGGCCCTCTGGTATTCACATCATCTGACATATATATTCCAAGTTTGTTCCCTTGGTTAAAACGTAGATATCCAGCACTTTGCAGCAGATTAAACCAGATAGCTGAGCAGCCATTACAGCTGATTTGTAGCTGAACATGCCCCTGGGCACCAATCATTATTAATTCTGTAATTTTTTCCCCAGCAGCAGGTCCCATAGCAGACCTCATAGCACTGCTGGCTTTTCATGACCCATGCTCAAGGCAGTATCAGTTTCTACTTAGATTTCAAGCAGAGCAGCTGTACAGCAGCTGACAGATCAGGGAAGAGCCCTACTGAGGGAAAGAGGAACCTGCACAGGACTTCAGTGAGCAATGTGGTGTAACATCACTTGAAGGAATACAGACATCTGCATGGGTGATTTAGAGCCTCTATAGTGAGTAATCAGAAGCTGACCTGTATTAAAGACAAACTTGGGGAAATCAGCATAAGGAATAACAATCTGTGCCAATCTGATTTTTGGAGGTTTTTTTGTATGGTGCTCTGTCTTTGAAATAATTTATACAACCTCCACCTTCTAGTATTAGCTATAGGGAATATTGAAAATAGCTATCTGGTAAGACTTTTAATTAAAAAACCCCCTTACATAACTTCACATTTTGCATAACTAAAGATCACAGCAGCTGATAATAGAAAACTGCTGTTATCATAAATAAATAGTCTGTGATGAATATTTAGCATATCTCTTCAATCTGCATTTAAGTACATTTTTAAAATTATTTAATTTCTTCTTCCTCTGTCTGATTCTCCCCTAGATGATTCTATTTTAAACAGGCACAGTGAAGAAATTAGTAATACCTGAATATTATCTTGGCTGAGCTTAAAAACAGTACCAAAATATAATCAAATGTTAATGGAGGTGAACACCATCTCACTAGTCCTCACTAACATAGAGCACTAGATACTTTCATATGTTCAAGGTCAGCATCAATTTCTTCCAGTTAGTATTGTTCAGAATATTCAGTGTGCCACAGATTTTGCTCCTTGCATTTGTAGCAAGATTTTTCTTTTGATACTACCTGCAGACTAAGAGCCTTCTGAGCTGGAGTATCATTTCAGATAAATATGTGTTTAACCATATATAACCTCAGTAGAACTAATTTATAGTATAACTCCTCCTCTGATAATTTTTTTTAAATCATGTTGGTAATTGCTAATTTTTCGGAGTGTTTGGGAAATACAAGGCAGCAAAATGTCACATGAAATAGCAAAGCAGTCTAGAAGTACATGCATTTGTTGGTGTGTTCCTCATAAAATCTGTCACATTGTACATGATGATTCCCTTACAGTATTCAGCATACAAAACATTTTTAACACGCTGCTCTAATAAGGAAATATCTAATTCTACATTTTAAAGTACACCTTGAACAAATTTTAGTTCATAATTGCTAAAACAAGAAATGCAGATCTGTTAAAAGAATCAATAGGCTTGCATTCTTACCTCTGAACTTTAAATTAACCAGGCACTGAAAACACCTGTTATATCAAACATGAAGATTGCAGTGAATTACTTCTAAAGAGTCAGTTTCCTGTGATTTTGTTGTGAAGCTAAAACCTAGGCCATTTGGTATTTTTAGATGCTTGTGATTGAACATTCTAATTGAACAAAAATATGCCATTAAATAGCATATGGCAATGTAAATCAATTTCAGAATGCTAGGAGAGATGTTTGAAAGTGATTAAAATATCATTCTCCCTTTCTATTTATTATTGAAATAGAGAATGCAGGGCACAGGCACATAAACCACTTGAAAAGACAGCTTGTCATACTTCTGGATGTATTTGAGGAAACAGCACAATTCAATGAAATGCCATGGAAGATTAACAAATTAATTATGTATAAGTTGACCTCCAATATCCTTGGGCTCTCATGGCTATTGCACTCTCTCTCACTGCCACTCTGATACAAATTTAATTGGAAACACAGTTCCTCATGCCTCCCATGAGTTTGGGTTTTGTTTTTTTATTGTTGCTGCCTTGCACGGGGAGGACTACCTCTAAAAGCAGGAATCATGCATTCTCTTTAACAATTTTTCCTCTGCTTCAAATAGGAAACCTAATTCTAAAGGAATATGGAATGCAGAAACTGTTGGACTCCATATTGGCCTTAGGATTTAATAGAATTTCTTTGCAGACTTTTCAAAAATAAAGCAACTGCATTCTGTAAACAGCATTGATGGAGTACATTACATGCAAGAGACCTTTCAGAGAAGAGTATGTCCAAGAAATAAATATCATCTGCTCAACTAGTCCACTACTCTTCCAGTGTAAAACTCTTTTGCATGTTTTTCTTCAGTATTTTGGGGGTCATGTAAAAGTGAATCAAGTGAGGGAGATAGAGAAAAGCATCAGGAAGCAAAGCCCTGCATTTTCTTCCCTGGAACTCTCTCTTGCCTTTCATTAATTTATTTTATTCATTTATTCTCTCTGCTTCTGATGACTTACTATTCATAACATTGTCATTAAAATATCATTTGCACAGAAGGGTAAACAGGGTCATGATCTACTACAGGCTGCACAAGAAATAGCATAAACTATCATGCAAACTTCTGGAAACTGCATCCTTGAACTCTTTACTACTTAATGTGTTCTTCCTTCACTACACTGGAGGCATCCTGAGGACACACTTGTCAGAACACTGAGCCACAAGCAGCCACACCACATAGCCCCAGAAAGGAGTATTAAGTCAGTCCGCTCTTTCTCTTTCCTACCACTGTGGCAAATTGAGTAGCAAATTCCACTGTGCTGTGGAAAGGAACATGCCTGCTGTATGTTGAAGGGATGTGCTTGTGAATTGAGAGGTGTGAGGGTCATAGTGAGGAGGGGCCGTATTTGCTAATTCTTTCTAGAGATGTGCAGCAAGATTGTACTGGTGGTGTACCACAGGATAAGCCTGGAATCAAGCTTCATTCTTCGGGGAAACTGCTCTGTGGTGTCACAGTTGCACATACATTCTCCTTTCCCCTCACGTTAAATGCTCTGTCAGTTCAGAAACAAAGTAAACTGGTGTAAGACAGTAGATATCCTGCATCTTGTAGGTTTAACCTGACCTTTGGAGATTAAATTAACATACTTTTATCAGTACTAATATTTTTAATTTCTTAAAATTCCTTGGACCTGCCTCGTAAACCCTCCCTGTTACTGCAATGCTTTTCTGAAACAATTACATGAACTGTTATGTAAAATTGCCACTTTATGCTAAGCCATAAGGCAGTAGCTGTGGGAAATAACAGCACAGGTGATTGAATATTGTGAATCCACTACTTTAGACTCTGTGTCTTGGAGGGAGGTGTGAAGGGAGGTAGATGTGCCCTGGAGTGTGATAGAAAATTACCTGAGGATGGAGATATGGCTGTGGGATGGGAAATAGGTGTGCTTGACAGCAAAGCCCTGCTGCGTATGGACCCTGGTGGGATGCATGGTGGCCGTTGCTGTTGTGTGGAGTCCCAAAGCAGACGAGACACTGCAAACTCTATTATGGATTCATTTGATACTTATATTGCAGGTAGAAGATCAGAACTTAGTATAAAGGTCTCTTATTGACAGTTCGAGACTTGACAGAACTGCTGGTAAAAAAGCAAGTATCTTATCTTCCTTCTAAGTTCTAAAAATGCAAACTTGTAAACTTTGGTGAGGTGAGAGTTTGTTTCCAAGCCTGAAACTTCAGTATTTTCACAATTTATTTTGCAGCAGTGTTTTTCTTATCTGCTCAGCTGCAAGTGAATGGAAGTATGTTCAAGTTAGACAATAAGAGAGTGAAAGATTGCAGCAATAAGAGTATTCAGAATCTGGTAAATCAGGCCACTTTGAAGCTTCAAACAGAACTATGCTAGAGTGACATTAGGTAACAATACATTTTGCCACTACTTAGTTTGTAAAAATTATTAATAATTAATACCACTTCCGAGTAGTCAAGTCTTACTGACTTGTTAAGCTTATCCTAAATTAAAGTAGCACCACGGAGCTATAATTAGTGCTGATGGATTTGGTTCTTGGTCTTAGTCACTGAGGTTGAGATGATCAGGCTATAGAACTCTTTGCTGAGGGAAGATGGAACTGCTATGGGTAAAGTCATTTTCCCCTCTTCTCACACCGTTGCTGTTTCTATATTCCTTGCTCATTTTGTTATTTTGTGTTATACTTAGCTGTCTTTCAAAATGCATGTTGACAGCGTATGTTTGTGTTAATTAAAATACCTATGGCTGCATTCAAGAGAAGCAAATATTAGTTATTACCTACTTAATATATTTCTACTTTATGGGTGCAATGTAGCCTGTGAGAAAACTTCTATTTTCCCGTGGTCTAAGCTTATCTAATGTAAATTTTTTAGGTACTTGTTCCAGAAAAAATGGTACATACTCAGTTTATATCAGTGTCTGGGAAGAGCAGAGATCTCCAAAGGATTCTCTGTAATAGTGAAAGGAACGCCTTGCAGTAGGCCTGTGTGGATTCCCTGGGTACAAGCAGAGAAAGAGCTTCACTCCTGAAAGAAAAAGGTATTTCCCCTCCTTTCTGGCTCCTGTCAAGAATAGGCTGTTTAGATGAGCAAACTGGGCAGGGCAAAAGGGAAAACTCAGGCCTTGAGAATCAGTTAGTGCTGCTGACTTCTCACTGTAGTTTGAATTCTGAACCTCCTTATTCAGTAGGTCACAAGAAAATATTGGGCTTTTTGTCTTCTCTTTCTCCATATTTCTTAGCTTTCATTATCTTGTTAAACTATGAAGTGTTTAATTTTTAGACTCTACATGCTTGTACTACTTTGTGCCCTAGACTCCTGAAGTTCTGGACTATATGAGGGCTTTAACTTGCTGGTATGTGGCTTTCTGAACTTCTGAGACACCATGATGTCACCATGAGCTGGTCTCTTGGCATCTGAAGCCTATTTACTTACAGAACAAAGAGCTGCTTTATACCTGAATGAATAATAATCAGAACTGCTGTAGAATATGTTTCATAGCCAACAAAAGCCCTGCCTGGATCAAGACAAAACGGGCTTCCCTTGAAACAAGTACTTATTTATGGATACAGAGATGAAATTCAGAACCAGGTGCTCATTTAACCTCTGTATGTTTCTAATACAGATATCTCAATAGGTCACCTTTTGAGTGAATAATTTAATACCCTGGAAAATATTGTGTTGTTTGCTTATTGCTTCTTTCATTGTATCTCCCATGCAGTGCTCTTATTTAATAAATAAAAATTACTAGCCTTATGCTCATCACTTACTTTACTTAATTGGTTTCTATGTTGCCAAGATTGTGACTGATTTCAGTCTGCATAATTTTTTTTTCAATTGACCCCTCTCTTAAAGCATATTGTAAAAATATTTACATAGAAATGTGTGGTACAGACATGGAGAACGCAAAGAAGTGGGATTTTTTTCAGCTTAGACTTTCTCATCTGTATCCAACTGAAAGCTTCTTTAAACCATGGAGTGTCCTGAACTCTGTCACAATTTAAAATGACATCATTTATATTCTTTTTGCTTTACAATTGCTAAATGAGGTCTGGAGAAAGCACAGCTTTGATATCACCTTCAGACAAAAATTTTGTGTCTAAGCACACTTTTAGCTCTTTACCTCAGCACTTCCTATGACTAATCCTTGTAGAATTATCTTTTCCTCCCAGTTTTTAGTTTTCTTACCTGCTCCCATAATTATTGGCTATTTTTCTTTTTCTCAGCTGGGCTATCTTGTGTTGTGGTTTTTAACATTGTCCTTTGAATAGCAAATTTGTCAAATGTCTTGGTTCTTTTTTGCTATCATTGTATTTTTGGTTTTTAAAATTATGCTTATTTTAGCCTGAAAAAAAAGGACTAAAACCAACCAAATGCTTAAAAAGACAAATCTAGACAAAATTACAAAGATGCAACAAAATCACTATTACTTTACCTAGTGAAATTTTTTCATGTGCTCTGTTTCTTTCTTTTTTTTTTTTTTTTAGGGGAACTCCCCCCACCAGAACACTTAGTAGCCACTTGCCAGTTAAAAACAGTTAGTTTCCAGTCATCCGTGGTTACAGAAATACGGAGTGGGTGTATGTAGGTCATAGAGTTATAGCCATAGAATGGTTTGGGTTGGAAGGTTCCAGTTCCAATTCCAACACCCCTGCTGTGAGCACAGACTCCTTCCACTATTCCAGGTTTCTCAGAGCCCCATCCAACATGGCCTTGAACACTTGCAATGATGGGGTATCCACAAATTCTCTGGGCAACCTCTTCCCATGCCTCCCCATCCTCACAGTGAGGAATTTCTTCCATTTATCTAATCTAAACCTACCAGCTCTCAGTTTAAAGGAATTCCCCTTTGTCCTATCATTCCATGTCCTTGTAGATGTTTAGAACTTTCTGCTTGTCCATCCAGCATGACCTCAGATAATCCCGCTGGAAGGCAGTGAGGGAACACATCCCCATGAGCTCATTGCTTACCTGACAGTAAGCTTTATTGCAGGCAAATCTGGCTGAATAACACTCTTTCTTTCCCTGGGCTAATATGTCAAAGGATGGAAGTAACTGATTTTGTTGCAAGCACAAACAGGCATTGTCATTGTGTTCTGATTGTGAATTTCCATAGTTTAATCTGATTATATATTTCTTCAAATTTGTGTGTTTTCCTAGAGAAAGAGAAGTTTAGCAAGAAGTGAAATATGTCAAAGTATGAAAAATACATACTTTATTTTTCTTCCTCCTGAGGGCTCATTCATGTTACTGGAGTGGTCTCACTTAAGCACCTTTTACAATCACAGCTTTATGCCTTTTAGAGAAATGATAGTGTCAATAAGGAATATGAGTTGTTAAATGCCCTGAAATAGCAAGTAGGGTGCTAACGAACAGGGTTACATGGGCAAATGTGTCAGCCTATGATACAACATTATTTCCTGCTGTATTACGTTGTGATATATCTAATCATGTTTATAGATGCGTGAATTGTTTTTGGTTTGGGTTTTTTCTTTGAATATTAGAATAATTTTAGAATATTTTTTGTGTTTTAGGATGTTGCAACACTGTCAATGGAGTCTATAACATTTTAAAATAATTTTTGTAGATAAGCCTCTGTAATTGCAAATATTCAAATTGCATAGAATTGGGGAGGCCAGTCATAGTATACAGTGCTGCATTTTGTTACCTTTTATGAAGCATCTTATTTAAGTGAGAAGTGCTTATTTAAACTTCCATTGGACTAAAGTTGGAATCCCAGAAAAGCAAAGCTGCTTTTGTTATTCTAATTAGAAATTTGCCTGACAGTTGAATGAAGATCAAGGGAATGGGGTCACTGTTTGGAGTCAGATGGTTGTGTGGCATAATACTGTTACCTGGTATGTTATGGTCACTGCTGTCCTCGTAAACTCATGTTGGATGCAAAGGTGATGTCTTTGCTCCTGGCTGGTTGTGGTGCCTGACAGAGCTAGTGAGCCTGTGTGGGAGGAATTTATCCTGCACCTATTCCCTCCCTTTGTAACTAACCAGAAAGGCTACTGTGGAGAACTCTCAGTAAAAAAAATCATAAAAAGAAACTACTTCTTCTCTATTTTCTAAGGAAATCATGGGCTCACTACTTGAAGAGTCACTTCAGTTCATGAAATGACATTTATCTAATCCACCAAACTTTTGGAGAGCTGATATGTATTTGGGGTAAAAAAATGAAAAGAAAACCTACAAATTGCAGAGCATGAATATAGTATTTCTAAATCGGTCCTGGAGCAATTCATTTAGGACAATGTTCTGAAAAGTTGTATTCACCAGAAGTTCACCCTGGAGAAAATGACATGAGGCAGGTTAAGTGGAGGCTATGGTTTATTTTTCTTGCTTGTCTCTATTATCGTGTTAACTCTTTAGTACACTCATTCTCTCATTTATTTTTAAAGTTTACTTCTCAGTTAAGAGGCAGCTCATGTGATAATACCAGAAACCTCTGAATAAAACCCCTTCTGGCAGAGTCTGCAGAATGCAGTTTAGATATTTAGATAGTTTAGATATTTACAGGTAAGTATAAACACTCTGTCATAATTAGTCTCATCTATATTCTCTGCTTCTACACTGCTGATCCAGGTGTCCTTTCCATCCTGACTTCATTTCTCCCAGGGCAGCAGATCTTGTCCTGATTTCTTTTCCTTCATCTCCCAGCCTGGATAGAGAGTTCAGAGTTCCTCAGAATGAGATCCTTTTCAGGACCTTGAAATCCTTGTCTGTTGACAGTAAATGAAAAATTGTGTAATAAATAAAAAATATGCATATTGTGAACCTCTATTGTGCCCCTAGCAGGAATCTTCACAAGAAAGGTGAAAATAGAAGCATTTTAATAGCTTTTAGTTATGTCCATATGTTTCTAATATATGTTAGAAAGGCTATTTCAAATTTAATGTTTTCAAAATTTGAAAGTCTATGGCCCATGTTTAGCATCATGTAGTTGGAAGAGACTGTTCCCTACAGAACCAGCAGTGACAAGCTACAAATCATTTGTGCTTGTTCAAACAATGTATTATGAAGAGAGGATTGTGGGAGATGATATGAATCATATAAACAATGTATTATGCAGAGAGGATTCTGGGAGATGATATGAATCATAGTCCATATCCTCACCATAAAAAGAATTGCAATTATACTGGGGAAATACTGAGTCAGATACTCAGTGTTGTGAGAGGTGTTCTGTTTTTGCACTCTGCAGCCAGATCCATTGACTGCAGCAAATCACCAACTAGTTTAAAGATCTACAAATCAATGTCAGAGCCTGGAATTCATCGCAGTGTCCTAACAGTGAGCTGACAGTTTGTTCTGAGAGGAGTTTTATCCTCCAAGGTGGCCTGGTAGTAATACTAATGCAGGGAATTAGTAGGTCTGACTAACGGTCATGCCTGGAAGGGTCTCTCAGGTTTCTAATGGCTCAATGCCTTATTCACGAAAAAGTGTGAATCTTATTTTCATGCATTTAGGAAAGGTATGTCCCACCTCCAAGGGTGGGGTATCCACAGCTTCTATGGGCAACCTGTTCCAGTGCCTCACCAAATTCATGGTTAAGAATTTCTTCCTAATATCTAATCTAAACCTGCTCTCTCTCAGTTTGAAGCCATTCTGAGTGATGTAAGCTGATTTTTAAGCAGTTTTGTTGCTTTGTCACTTGGCTGATTAGTATGATAAGGGTGTTGTCAAAGTAACCCTAGTTTCAGTGTCTCTATTTCCTTAAAAAAAAAAAAGAAAAAAGGGAGTTATATACATTGCCCTTTCTACTGGAAATATTGCCTGTGGGTATAAGGGTATGCTTTTCTTGCTAGCTAAACCGTAATAATAATAATTCCAAAAAAAGCCCTGCTGGAAGCAGAGCAGAGATGTAGCTACAAAATCCAGAATGGTATCAGCTCAGGTTACTGCTTCTAAAGGCACTTGTCAAGATTTGGTATTCCAGTCTCAAAGTTTTACAAGGAATAAATGGAGCAAGTTAGTAGAAAAATAGTAGATCCATAAATAATTTACATTCCTATTTTCTTTAGTAAATCCATCTGGGTAAACCAGATTGATGCTAGTATATTTAGAAAGGGAGCTGAAAGAAAATACCTGTTTCAGAACACTAGCAGTACAACTGAAAATACAGATAATTATCAGCAGAACAGAATGATTGCATAAGTAATAAATTATGGTTGTATGTATATGAGATATTATGTATTAATCTCCTCAGTTTTTAAAATAGAGTTTTAATGTTATACCAAATAATACCTCACCTTGTCTTTCCACCAGCAGAGTGATATATGTGGTCAAAGATGGTGCTGGAGCACAGCCAAATTTATGCAGAGAGAATTTTTAGGTAAAGGAAATTTGTTTTCATTTACATAGGATCTATTGCCTGCAGAATATGAAGTTTCTTTCCTTTCTGTTATATGGTGTCTATCCCTTTGACAAATACTGAGATTATCAATAGTCCTGGGATCGTCTTTTTGAAGTGATGTCCTGCTTTGCATTTGAAGTACTAGCAAGTGCTTGTTCCTGTTGTCTGACTCATGCACATAATTCTGAAAAGTTATTAATACCACAGAGATGTAATCAGACAAATGCTTCAAAATACCACTGTGTAGACTGTCCAGAATATTACTGTGTTAGCCATTCATGTCTAGAATTTTGGTTCAGAGTAGTGGAGCGTGGCTTGTGAGTAGAGATCTCTTTGGCAGGAAATGCAGCTGTTGGTCTTTAGTCTGCCTTCTGAAGCACATCTATCTCCCCTGCTCCAGGACCAGCAGTCTGAACAGCTGCAGTCAGTGTCCTCCAGACTGTCCTAAAGGAGGTCTGAAACAGATGGTCATCTGCTAGGGGAAATGAGTAGGTTGAGTGAGAGCCTGAGTTTGGCACTAAAATAAAAATACACCTGTTAACTGGGATCACATTAGCAAGTCCTGGTGTTAGTTCAAAACTCCCATTTCTGTCTTCTAAACCAGACAATGATCACATAATTTTTGTTAAGGAAGGTAACTGGTGATCAGCTGTTTTTCACATATCAAGTATTATTTATTTTATTGTAAGAATAAGAACACTCAAGGGAAAATATGTGTTGTGGCTTGGGACCAAATGCACAGGGCAGAGACTAATTGAGCTTGAGTACCAGAACGTTTCTAGTCACACAGGTATTCACGAAGAAGTGACAGATGTGCCCTGCCCTGTGGAAGAGACCGCGCAGGCCCCAAGACAAGGCAGGCAGGTGAGCAGAACAGTTTTTAACCCGACCTCTCTGTCTTGCAAGAGGGGAGGAGACAGACCCAGGAGGAAAGTCGTTTGGGTCATCCTACAGTGAAGGTGCAGGGCCACGGGCCAAGGCCAACCCTTCCCCTTTTTGCCCTGAGCCCATAGGCACACCAGCACCCTCTGCTGCCCACCATGACCCCAGGTGTGGGAGTGGACATGGAATGCTTCATTCCAATAGGCTGAAATTCCTGTGGTGCCTAATGAACACCTGTTGCCACCTGTTGACTGTCTCTAGTTCTCCTTCCAGAAGGATGCCTTGGCAGTGACACAGTGCTTAACAGGTGAGTTAAAGGGGAGTTATTTGAAAGTAAACAAGGTTTAATTAGCCTTAATCTTGTGCCAGACAATTGCAACATATAATAAAACTGTAACCAGTGTTTGTATGGGTTGGGTTCCCAGGTGTTGCCTGTCAGTGTCTGGCACAAATTGTGCCTGTATATGGCAGATGATAATCCTCTGTCTATCTGTTAGGTTGAGATTTGTCTCAGTTTAGATGACTGGGAGTCTCTCTGCTTATTATGGAAGCGTCCTGAAAAAAGCTAGTTTGAATTGAATGCTTGAGTTTTGTATGCTGAAGTTGCAGAAGATTAATACCAACCACTGTTTCAAGTGAACATCCCTTTGACTGTAAGGTTGATGTTGAGAAACTTTCACCCTTTCCTAAAATGAGCAAACCAGTAAATGTGATTATCACCAGAACAACTAATTTTTAACAAATTATATCTCAGTGCTCCTAATCTCAAAATATAATTGCCTGTAAAATAGTTCCAGCGGACAGAGGCAGTAACTCCTTTTCCTTTGTTAGTGTTAAGTTAGAATACTATATAGTCTGTTTGCTTTTAAAATAAATGAAAGAGCTATTACAATTTGGTATTTCTCTATGTAAATAGCAACTTTAAACAAATTGTATATATTCCATTTGTTTAAATGTGCTTTTGAATAAAATCGTGGACACAGTTTATTAATATATATTAACATTATGCTGATTTGTGCCTTCTAGGTATCCACTATTTTCCATGCATATATTAAATATTAATTTAGATTTTGAACAATACTGAATTTCAGTGTTTAAATGATTGTGTACTACTATGGGAATTAAAGGATAGACCTAACAAGTTTGATCTTGAGCCAGCAAGATATACAGAAGTAATTTGTGGTAGTGATGTTGTATTGCTAATGATTTCCAGAGTTCCCTCTTTCATCTAAACAATAGAGCAGATTCTGAATTGAAGAAGTTACTGTTTCCCTGCTTTCTGAATTTCTTTGCTTTGTGGAACTGGTGTTAAGGTTTCCCCCCGCCCCTGCTTCTTGGTGACTGTGGGCTGTCAGTGTTATAACTTCATCAAAGTTGTAGCACTTCCTTACACTTGCTTCAACAACTCTGGTAAGAAAAATTTTCACTTCATGGTTTCTCTGTAGTTTTATCAAAGTAGGAGAAAAGACACTGTATTATTAAGTTAAAAGTCTGAAAAATAAGTTTCTTAAGACTACTTTTTAAGAGCATAATTCATCCTCCTCTGTAATTTTATATCAAATAAACAATGGTGCAAACTTATTTTTGCTGGGAAATATCTGCTGCAAGGTGTATCCAGTAATGCAAAAAAACCTACCACAGTAAGACTGTAAGAAGCAATTGTGAGGGTAACAAGGCTGAGTAAGATGAAATAGTGCTTGCAGGTGCTTGAACTCTTTCAGGATTTGACTACACACAGCCAAGTAAATGCCTCAACCAAAATAATATCCCAGGCCCAGCTGTGTCATGACCATAAGGGAAGTGATTATTTATACTTGATGTTTGTTACACCCTGGTATAACTGCACTGAAGGGTGAGTTGGAATTAATTGTAGACTAGAAGGCTGGAGTGACAAGGATTCATTCACACATACAGTTTTTGAGACTGCAGTGTAACTCCTGAAGAAAAGAAAAACTCCCTGTGACTTTTAGTTAAAGATGGCTTTGGCTATGTCAAAGTCACTTTGAAATAAGTGACTTGGATTCTTGAATCATTGTAAAACTCTAACTTTCCTGTTCTAATACACTGGACAATTATAGAAAATTGTATTGGAGCTCTTCAGGAGCTACAAATAAAGTTAAAACCTTGGTACTTGGGTTTTTTTTCTGTAAGAATAAAACATGATAGTTTCTCTACAGCGATTTAAAGCAGCTGACATTATCAGTGGGTGAGTAAGGGATTGTATGTCAGCTTTTGAAAAAAATGTAATGGACAGACATGTTCAGACAGGAGCTTAAAGATCCTGCTCTCTTACTGATGTTCTAGAGGAATATAGTCCATAAGAGAAAAAACCCCACAATTGCTTAGTAGTAGAAATAGATCTGTATATTTCTGCAATTTGACAAAAAACACCATCAGCTGAACTTCCCTTTTTAAATCCTTTCCAATAGAAATAATTTACAGTTTTTATTTAGAAGGAAATGGGCCATGGCTCTGTTTGTATCTGCAGTCTGCATTACTTTTGTTCACTTGTAAATGAATGGTGACAGCCCTTAGCCAAAATGGTAAATGTTCGCCAATACTGTTTAGACTAACAGTCTAAATTAGAGCCTGAGAGCTCTCAGCATCCATAAGGCATGTAATTAAACACTCAGCAGCCTCCTACCACCACTTACTCAGCTGTTACATGGCACTAGTGGAAAGGTTAATTGTCACTGTTCTTACATTAAAGCCCCTACGTTGAAGTTGTTACTAGTTTGGTAGAGGATGGGATGCCAGTGACCAACAGAGAGAATGCAGTGGGCAAATACCAAAGTGTGCAGTGTTTGCCTCAGCTCACAGTCCAACCTGGTGGGACAGATCTCACATGGGTGAAGACATGTATCAATAAGCAAAGTGACTGCTGAGAGGAAGGAAATGCACTTATGACAAAAGTGAAAGGAGAAGAATGGAATGAAGTGGTAGAGTGGCAATGAAGTGAATGTATTGCAGAGAAAGGGACAGAGAAAAGATAAAAAGAAGCTCAGAACAGCCAGTTACAAAACATGGGGAGAGAGAACTGAGGCATAATCTTAGAGGCTCTCAGAGTATCTGCTGTTGCTGGGCTGTTTCTGCATCTGTTATTTTCAATGTATCATTACTCCCCCCAAAGCACATAGAGCAAGAGCTTCTAATGTTCCTGAAGGATATAAAGGATTGTCTTTTGTCCTTTGGCTATTTGCTGCTCAGAACTGTTCATACCAAAACTGGATTAATGATAAATTATCACATGAAATTTTACTCTGCATTATACCAGTATGAATCAGATGCTACTGACTTTAAATTGCCTTCCTGACAGTATCTAGATCAAATTTTCTAAGCAAAGTTTAGCCTATCAGTTCCTAACAGAAGTGCTTTGAATTGCTCTTTGGGGATACAATAAATTCCTGTGTTTGGGGTACAAGTTACAGTATGAATAAAATTACTGCAGATGGGCCTTCAAATGAGATATCAGAAAGTGATGTGATGCTTAGGATTTTAATGGAGGAAAACAGCAGAACGTTAAAAACAATGAACCATCTTTAATCATTTTATCTCTTATTTTAACTGCCACAGTCTGGAATTCATTAAACCAGCACTGAATAATTTCACGGGCACCAGACACAATGGTAATGTTATTTTTACTTTCTAGGATACAGTGTGAACTTCTTAAGTACATCACACAGGAAAATTTTATAAGGGAAGAATAATTATAATCTTCAAGTATCGAGCAGAATACATGCCATTATCTGAACTGTTCATATTTCGTATAAATTCATGATCAACTTCAGAGGAAAAAGTAGCAGTTCACAAGGGAAAACTGTGAAATGGTTCATCAGAGAGATGAAAAAAGTACACTGAAGTGTCCCATTGTGAAAGCTCAGTAAAAGATGTGTCTATAGTTTGACAGGAAAGGGGCAAGACCTGGACAGAACACTGTGAGCATTCAGTCAGTGCAGTCTGGCACAACTACAGAACTACTGCCAGACAGGCATCAGACCAAACTAGAAGGACAGGCATTTTATCATCTTTATGTCATTATTTACCCAACTTCTTTCTTCCTGAAAGGCAGAGGAATAGCAGAGGAGATGATATACTGAGTCCTGTGCAGGAATTAGTGGCAGATGCAGAGCATATTGTGAATGATTGTCTAGACTGTCTAGTAAGTCAAGGGAAGTAATTTAATTTTTGTCCTACATAAACCCATTCTTTGCCCTTTTCATATTAGTCACTGCATATTTCAAAAGGTAACAGGAATATCAGAGGAGTTAATGTTTGTTGCTCAGATGATGTACCCCATTTCAGAAGCAAAGATCTGGCCTCTTTTCTGCTCCATTGGCTTCAGTGGGATCCCAAGGACAATGTCATTATTTACTCAGCTCAGTGGGAAAGACCAGCTGTACTCCATTTTGCACTTTCTTGGCTTCATATCTATAAGTAACAGGAATGTATCATTAGGAAGACTTTAACATTATAAATGCACTAGACAGGCATGAGACTGCCCAGAGACTAACAATTTAGTATATAGTAATTTTTCCTGGGTTCTACTTTTTTTTCTGAGCTGAGATTGTCACCATGGCAAACATGTGCTATTGCAGGTTGCAGAGCATTTCATTGCAGTGAAATGGTCTGTAAACATTTTTTAAATTTCTACTGTATTAATAAGTTAGTGCTATAGTACTTCAGTGCTTTTGGTCCTTTAAGTACTATCTGTTGTATCTAATCTTTAAGTTTAATCAAGAAAGAGATGGTAAAGCTTGTTTTCAACCCCCTTTCTCTCTCTCAGCTATATAGCACCTCCTGTCTGGTCAATCATTAAAAGGACATTTGGGATCTTCATAATAGCCTTCAGATGATGGAATGGATGTAGTTATACATGAAATAGATATTTCACTCAATATCTGACAAACAATCTGATGGAAAGAGGAAGCTCAGTTGGTTTTTGTTTTCCTTTTTCTTTTTTTTAAGAAGAAGAAAGCTTTAAAACTTTATGCTTGTTTATATTCCATGTGTTCAGTGTCATGATGGAACTTTATAGCCTGAACAACATCTGTCTTTTGTGTTAGAAATAGTGCAAAATGGTGCCGTGCTGTCACTGCCGTGTCATACATGGTCCTATGCCTCTTTTACTGAGTGTGCAGTGCTTTCCCTGAGGAGAGGTAAGAGAAGCAGGTGTGATGTCGTCATTCCAAAATGTGGAATCCATAATGCTGATTTCATATGATGAAGCAATTTTTGAAACTGTAAATTAGACTCCTAAAAAGACTTTGCACTGAGCATCTTTGGAATAACAGATCTTATTGTAGAAATTTGGAGTATTTCCTTCACTTGCTACTCATGTTCCTACAGGCCACATCATTCTGAGGCAATTCACACCCCTGTCTTTTGAATGTGGTTTTCTCTAAAACTAGAATGTGGTAGCACTCTAATTTTGCCCATTTTTGTCTTTTGAATTTCGTATTAATGTGATTCTTCCTTATCCACTCTTTAGGAAATTAGAAGATAAAATCCATCCTTCTTAGCTTAATGGAATTTACATATTTTATAGCATACACTTCTTATGTGTAGGAAGTTTTGCTTCAGTTGCATATAAAATAAAGAACTGACATATGATGTTTCTGCTCCAAGAAAATGGAACAGGTACTGGATGATACTAGGAAGAATAAAATGGACGGAGCATGGAAGTGTAATGACTGTAAAAATCTGAATCTGTACTTTACATTGGAAGAGAAAACAAATCTTTACCATGAAGAGTTTGGTAGTAGGTTCCTAAATAGCATTATGTAGAGATGTTAATAGCAGGAATATGACAGAGTTGTGTTCCAAACCCAGCTCAGTTTCTTCAAACTACACTGTGTTTGAAAGAAGAACAAGCTCTGATTGCTTTGAGAGAAAGAGGGAGAAGGATGGGTCAGCCTTCTCACATTAAAGGAGGAGGAGGATGAGAATTCTGGCAGAGAAAAGGTTACATATAGCAGGATTGCTAAGAGGAAAATCAGGAATATGAAGTGACTTTAGATAATTGAAAGCCCAGCATTGTGTTTTACAGAGATGTCTGCATTTTCAAGTGCCTGAATGGTTAACTCTGGAAACTAATGACTTCAAGTCTAGTTACTTGATATGCAAAACAGGCTTCTTTTCACCTCTGTCTTATATATTTTGTACTGGTCTAACCATCCATCTGCTGCTTCTTTCACATGGTTTTAAGCCGTAAGATTCTGATAACTTTTCAGCTTTTTTTACTTTCCTTGGCCAAAGTTTTAAGGTTTGGGATTTCCTTCCACCTCCCACCTGGTAAAAGGCTCAAGCCAGTGTTATTTTTACTACTTTGAAGTAGCCTAAATATCTTATTTCTTCCATTGTGCTCTTTGCTATTGATTTTCACCTTAGCAACCTTTCTTGATTTAACTCCTGGCAGTCAGGTGAATTGATATCAAACTGATAACCTGTACAGCATATGTAATTTATAAAAGCAGTGCATAACTACTTAATTCTTCACAGATTTCTGAGGTACACTTGGGTGAGAGAAATTTTAAAGAGATGAAAACCTGTTTATATATGAATAGTGCTCAGTAATGTAAAACAATCATAATTCTACACTGTACTGTTTTTGCATTAAGTGAGTTTTTATGACATTCTACTAAAAACTAAACACATTCTTGACAATATTTTAGTATTGTAGCCTAATTAATACTTCTAGGAGGTGCTTTTTATAAAGAAGTATTTAAATGCAAATTCAGTTCTTCAGAACAAAACAGTGCTTATTACTGATTCACTGCAAGGCTGTCATTTTGCACAGTTCAGTCTGCACGACATAAATCTAAAGAATAAAAGCAAATAAGTGATTTAATAATTCTGGGAGGGAGCAAGCTTAGCAGTATAACCTACAATGTCTGTAATGTATAATGGAGGATAGCTGTGCCCCGCGCAGTATTAAACTCAGCAGGAAACAAGCACTAGAAAGCCTCATGATAATGACACACATCAATTTTTGATCTGAATACACTGACCTATTTTCACTTCTGTTGCTGTTCACTGCATATTGATTTTTGTTAACTGATCCTGTTTATATTACTGCATCTTCCTATATATCCATACATAGCCTTCATTGCTAGGATACTGAAATGATTACAAATGCAAATATCTGTGTATTTCAGTAAACTGTAAGGCAAATTTTTGTGGCTGTTATACAGTGCTTCTCTTGGTTTTAGAGAGTCACTCAGATAATTTAGGTTTCATGCTTAGCCCTGTGTTAAATATAAACTGTTTATGGAACCTTTCAGTGTTTAAAAAATTTATCTGGAGCTTATTCATGCATTACTTTTTCAGTCGGAAGCATTTGATTTGGATTTAGGGAAATCTTTTTCACCATGAGGACAGTTAAGTAATGAGACAGTTTGCCCAGAGAAGCTGTACAGTGTTCATCCTTGGAGATTTTCAAGACCAGATAGGATAAAGCCCTGATCAACCTGGATTGGTCTAATAACTGGCCATACTTTGATACTATATGTGGATTCTAGTATTAATCTGTACAAATTAAAATTCCAAAGACCTTACCTGTAGAAAAAGCCCAGTCTATTAGTTATCCAGCTGTTCTGTGTCAATATCCATTGACTGTATTGCATATAATTCCTTGTGACTGTGAAAACATTTTAAAGTGGTTGGATGGCCTGTGATTACAAAATCACTTCAGTAATCTGAGTGCACAGAGATGAGCAGCAAGTGAAAGATCAACAAGAAGTGGTTGCAAAATGCCAGTGCTGCTTCATCGTGCTATAGTTGTGATCCAACAGTAGAATAACTCATGCCCAATGATAGTGATTTGGCTATGGACTGACAATGACCCACATGTCTAGACAGGAGAGCCACTGCAGCTGAATGACAAGCATATGAGAATAAATATACTCATGGATATGTACATGTATGAGGTATGATTACAGATAATTTGCAGGAGAAGCACAACATATGGTTGTATTATGGTACTCATGATCAAGCCATAGAATACTACATGCTATATCTGGTGTTCCACAGCCAGTGGGCTTCCTCTCTGCCACTGTGCATTCCAGCTCCTGTGACATCTCCCAGGCTAGATCTCTGTGTAATAATTTTAATTTGCTGTAGGCCAGAAGGATCTTCTCCCTCAGTAATCTTTTTTATCTGTCAAGATAAATCATTAGTTGCTATTCCAGAAGTAAAAACAGAAAAATAAGCATAAGATGATTAAAGCCTGCCATTTTAAACAGCAGTAGAGTAGGACAGATTTATTCTTAAATCCCCAGAATTTTTGTTCTGTGAGAAGCTGTGCCTCTTAACTTGTATGGAACACAGGTAACAAAGATTAAAGACTGTCAGCCATTGTCATGTCAGTACTTTTGACTTGATTCCCTTTCTCTCCCAGGGCATTCATGTCAGACTGAATGGAGAAGAAGAATTCTTTCTTTCAGAAAACCAATGCTCCTTCTCTTGCCAAATGCTGCCTTTCATATGAAAAATCCTTTCTTTGTGCTTTCCCTTCTTCCATGTAACAATGCTTTTCTGCTGATACATAGTTTTAGAGCATGTTTTTCGAGCATGTTGGAATTTATCCCTTGGTTTGTCTACCTGTGCAGAAAATTTGTTCCTTCTGAGAATAGCCTTAAATCAAATTTAACTGGAATATTGGAATGTAGGTTGTAATAATCTATTTGTATTTTATTTGTATACAGTTTTGTCAACTGGATTTCGATCTACTGGGGAAGGAAATCTGTTTCTAAGAGATTCCATTTATTGTTCTTTCTGCTACTCCCCATCTTTTACATTTCCATCTTCATGAGGAAATATGATATTCTTACCATTCTGCGTTTGCTTTGTCTTTTGTTACTCGTATGCTTTTCAGTTTCAATAGCACATTTGCACAAGTATGGTCAGTCAGAGAAGGGAAAGCTTTATTAATTCAAATCTCAGTGAATGATGGAAAATAGGAGGGCTGGACATGGTTTCAGGTTTGGAAATCTACCTTCCTGGGATCAGATTTTCAGAAAATTCAACATTTTGTAGGAACAGGTTGCTTATTTCTTCATTTTTTCTGTAGTTTGACTAAAGTCAGAATTTGTAGCTACAATTTGAATGGGATTGCAGGTCAGACTAACTGCATCTGTACTGAAATAATAACAACCTGTCATACACATGGGGTGACAATCCTTTCTCTTGCATCCTTTTACAACCACATTTGTTGTTTGGTTTTTTTTGTTTTGTTTTCTTTTGTTGTTTTTTTTTCCCAATATAGTATGCAGACTTGAATTGTAGGAGTATTCAGTCTGTTTCCGTATTTGTTGAAGAAAAACCTTTTGGGAAACTGACTCTTTGAAAAGCTTTGTTAGCATACGTGAGAACTGTAACCCCAGCCTTCCCTTAGGTCTACTTGTATGAATGAAAAGCTTTAATTGGTCACAGAGCTGTAAAAATTTTCACCTTGAAAAACTGCCTTTCATTATAACAAAAATGAAAACTTTGAATTCTGTTACTAAGTTACACGATAGGTGGGACCATATGGCAATTCACTGTAAGGTATATGAGACATTAATGGTAACATGCTAGTCAAGTCCAATTTGACCTATGTTCTATACCAAGTCATTCAAAATCTAGGTATTTTCCTGCTATGATAATTACATGGGCCAGATTGCATTGATCTCTCAGTTTCATTTTCTGCTCCTCCCATTTTTATTCTCCCTTTCTTTTAAAACCATCACTTTTTATTCCTCTGTAGGAGCTTGTCATTAGCTAAGCTGGACTGGAGAAAAAGATTGAAAGGACATCTTCTGTTTTCTGTCACTTGTCATGAAACAGAGGCAAGAGAGGCAACACACTCACACATTTATTCTACACTCATATTTACCAGATCCAGCAAACAGAAACTGTTAAATATTGTGGGTTGATTTCAAAGCCTTTGAGTGACAGAATAGAAAGGTAATGCTTGTGACTGAATCTGCTTGACTCTTACCAGTCAACAGAGTGCAACAGTTTTTCATCAAAACGATTTCTAAAAAATCTCAGTATATTATTCTTGAGTCAGAGGGAATATTGCATATCCAGAAATCTGGAATGCTAAATTGCGCCTGCTTTGCCTGCACATAGCCATGTAGCCCTTACAAAATAGTTATGTCATGTGAATGTTTAGATAACCCTCTTAGGAAATACTTATGAATGTAAAACCCCAATCTGTGTGCATATGGCTTTCAGATGTGTTTCTTCATGTCCTGTTAAAGGGTATGTTTAAGATTTGATTAAGTGCTTGCCAGAGA